>JAFIDM010000003.1:12020081-12071984 GCA_023159025.1 Thereuonema tuberculata | reverse complement strand
TTCCGCTACAGCTCTCTATTTATATGCTTTCAGCATCAGTTCAGAGGGCGCTGTGCACGCCACGCATGCACGGTGGCTCTGAAACTTTACTATTTTGCATAACATCCTATAATTGACATTTGCTGCAAATTTCATTTAATTCAGATGATTCCTTCATGGTGTTGCATTTTTTACAAACAGCAGTGTATATAAAACAGAAGTATACTCAATGTAAACATCTAAATGAAAAGAACAAGGAGGCTTAATGTGCTTGTATTAAAATAAGAGAAAGTGAAAATAAAATAAAATGCACTTATTTGCAAACATGATGAAAATAGAATAAAAAAGATGGCAATAAAAAGATGAATATTTAGCATATTCCATCATCAGGGATGGGACAATCATTTAGGACATCGTTTCCCTCACTCTCACTAAGCATTCCCACCTCGTGTCGTCTTAAATGTTTTTGCGATGTCCTATATGTTTGTGTCGTCCCTGATGATGGTATTGCCATCTTCTTTATTTTCTTTTCATCATGTTTACAAGTAAGTGTGTTTTATGTATTTTCACTTTCTCTTTATCTAAACGAAAAGGCTTGTTCCTGTAATAGTTCAGGGAACTGTGAATACTTTACAATCAGCTTTGCATATCAAAATAGCAGAATCATGATTTTTTTATTAACAATTCTTGGATGTCAGCTAAGGGTATAGGTAAGATTGTTTTCAGGGTGGGCCAAGTTAAAGCATCCAAAAAAAAGGAAATTTCATCTTCAAGATCTTCAGGGGAGAGGTATTCTTGACAGGATATCCAAACAAAAAACTACAAAAGAAAAGAGGCCTGTTTCTGTACAATGTTGCATTTTCGGAATGGGGGACCAGGGCTCCCTTTGCCCTCCCCTATACCCTGTGATGTTAGCACACACAAAAAGATCAAGTAGGATGACTATAAGCGTCAGACGTAAGGATCTTAATGTCAAAAAATAATAAAGAGAGCACATTCATCAACTGTTGTTATATCAGATGGACTGTAATAATGGTATCGGGAGGTATCATCAATGCTATATTTCTTAGTTTCCAAGTGGTTTTTTTTTTGAAAGCAACTGATGGCAGCTGATCAGTTATCTTTATCCCTCAGCTTTGGGTTAGTTTAGTTTGAAATATCTGCTTATAAAGGCTGAGATTTTTTTTTTTCCTGTTATTAAAAGTACAGTAGAGCCCCGATTATCCGCGGAATTGGGTGGCAAAAGTATCGCAGATAGTAAAAATCGCGGATAACCTGAAAAAAGACTAAAAATGAGGTGTAAACACAAAAAAAAGATATTTCAGCATAAAAACTACGTTTTATTCTACAAAAAACATAAAATGCAAAACTTTTAAAATATGTACAGTAAAGCAGAAACCTTTCTGCAGAGCAAGAGCCTGCCACTCATCCACAAATTTCGAGAAGGCCTATAGGATTACGATGCACAATAAACCTGTCAGTAATTTTCGACCTTTGCACTGTAGGGCCTATTGTACTTTCCCTGTTGGTGGCTTGGATTAAAATTGCTTTTTTTTTTTGAAGTTTGTAGTTAAAAAATTTCTCGCGGATAATCGGGGCTCTGCTGTAATTAAAACATTTAATGAAACACTGTCAGAGAGTTTTTAAGTAAGCATGTTTGGACTTCTGGAAGAAAATTTCTGACTATTCTTTCCTAACGATTGATACAAAGTAACATCTATCTTTGGTATCATGCAGTAAGAAAAATATCTTTTCCATTTGATTTAGAAATTAAAAAAGCAATTTTAAATGTTTTATATATGATTTTTATAATTTCTGTCTTTTTCTTAGCTGGCAAAATCAAGTCCTCCAGGCGTTTGGGTTTGTTCAACAGATATGTTTTTGGAAGGATCATCAAGTTATCATTGGACCAAAAATCATGATGTTGTTCTGTTTACCACTTTAGCCCCTGTCAGTTTTGCACGAAATCATGGTGCAATTAAAATTGACTCTGAAGGCTATATAGCAAATATTTTATTTTCTGGAAAGGAGGAAGACATCATACAATTAAGCAGTGAAGGAAATGTCCCAGTTGTGAGTTCATTAGTTATATTTAAAAAAAAATTACTATTATCATATCTGAAAAATATTATAAATATATTATGTAATATATACAGGGTGATTCACGAAGATATGCAGAAACTTCAGGAGCTCATTCTACAAGTAAAAGTAAAGAAAAAAAGTTATATAAACATAGGTCCGGAAATGCTTCGGTATCGAGTTACGACTAGCAAAAGATTTCGCTCATAATGTAGTACCCTGGGTGAAATGAAGACTTGCTGGAAGTCTGGGAAGGTAAATTAAGGGGCGAAATCAGTGGTTTCTTATGGTTGTTGACCTGAAAAATCGTATGAAACATGTTGCAGAACTGTATTTCCCAGTGGTTTGAAGCTTATCTCACGTGGAACCTACAAAAACGTTGGCAACACAATAACAGCTGTTCAACAATAATGTGAATTGCATTGTTTTGATTTATTGTGAGAGCTAACAACTGAGGTGTAGTCCATGTGCATATTGTTGTACTACATTATGGGCGAAATCTTTCGCTAGCCGTAACTCGATACCAAAGCATTTCCGGACCTATGTTTCTATAACTTTTTTTCTTTACTTTTACATGTAGAATGAGCTCCTGAAGTTTCTGCATATCTTCGTGAATGACCCTGTATATATATATTATATAACCAGATTCGTTCGTATAATAAAACAGACGAATGGTTTCTAAACAGCCCATTAATGCCTTTTTTATGAGGAAATTGGTAAATAGAAAGTTGTTGTTTCTGCTATGATTAGGATAAACATATTGACATGCAAGATTTAGGTAAAGTTCTCATTTAATAAATAAAATGCAATCTTCTCCCTTTTATTATATAACACTATTTGATTGAAAGTTAAACCAAAGGAAGTAAAATACACTCAACTCACTCAACAATTCTCCAGTAAAAAAATTCTAACAAACATATAGAAAATGGAAACATACAAATAATATTATTTATATCAAATAATTTATATAAATATGGTTTATACTACCATGACCACAATTTTTCATGATAATATATAAACATCAACTTTACATTATATTTTAAATATAAACCATTTGTTTTAATGGAATAGAACAAATTTGGAAGAGCTATATTACACATCCTCAACAATAGCAATTGGAAGTAACAAGTTACTAATAGAAATTACTTTTTTCTAGTAATAATCGGTAATGGTGTTACTTTTTTTTTTAAAAAAATTATGAGTAACAGAGTAACATAAACTTATTGGTTTTCCATTGCTTTGACCAATTCTTCAAAAACAATTTCACTAAGGTGATGTTATTTTTCCATCATTGTACGATGAAAAGCACTAATGAAAACATTCGTCATTTTCTAGTACATTGAAAGATTGGTGCTGTCGATGGAATATAGAACAGGAAAGAATGTAAGAAAAAAATTGGGATCTCTTTAAATGAAACTGCAAAAACAAATGTATCATAGCAATATAAAAATTTGTGTGATGGATTTATACCTGATCTGAAATAAGTTAAATAGCTGCATTAAAAAGGAAATAAGCTTAATGTGAAAGTATTAATAAATGCAATCTTGTGTTCAAAATATCCATCCTAATTTCGTTGTTTGACATTGAGAATAAGAGGGATTCTACCAATTGCACAAAAATGAAGTACTTCCCGCAAGGACTATTTAGGGAAAAAAAAAGTGATCATTCAAAAGAATAGAGTAGAAAAGTCCAAGTAATATTTATATATAAATTTTAAAAGATGTTGTTAGAATATTTATTATGTTATTCATGTCTAGAAACAAAGTTTGTAAAATTATATTTTATAATTGAATATATAGCCTACTTATTTATGTAGTTTTTACTGGAAATTCTTAGTTTACCAGTTTTGAAACATCATGTAATGGTTATATCTAAAAACAAATAACTAACTTCTTTATAGTTATATAAAAATATATAAAATTCAATTTTTAAGATTTTAAATAAGTGTTGCTTTACTGGATTACCAAACTTATCAGAACATTTTTATACATGTTTGTATTACAGTCAGTTTTTATTTAAATCTCAGTAACTGGTTAGCCTGAAGCTTGTGACTGGTGATGGCAAGTTGAATTTCAAATTTTCGTATTAATTTTTTCATTTATATGCAAAAATAACTGATTATGAAATATGAGAAAAGTAAATAACCTGTTAACCAGAATAAAATTGGTTTTTGAAAGAAAAAAATAAAGGGTTATTTTTTTGCCATCTCTCTTACACTGTACAATATTTGAAACAATCAGTTGTCATTCCCAATTCTACAAGAAGTTGAAATTCTTGTTGTATAATATAAAAATAATAATTTCTCAGAAATAAACAGTTTTGCAAATATAATAAGCAGTTATACAATACAAACAAACTAATTACTAAACAGTGATGTGGTATTATGTAAGACTATTTATACATACACTACCATTAAGATCTCATGCTTATAAGATTTCATCTTATATTCACACTAACTTTTAAGAAATGTATGTTGCTAAAACTATTACAGTACAATTCAAAAAGTATTGGGAAGTTGCTTTTTGAGTAAATAACCATTACTATTGGAAAAAGCAACTGCAATGCGGTTACTTTAAGTTAACTTTGCAAACTATATTCAATAATTATTTTTACTGTCAAACTTTAAAATAAATAAAGCTGATTTCTGTTTCTCTAATATTAAACAGATCTTAATTATAAAACTAAACATGTCTATAATTGATACAGTTTAAGTTTGATTGAATTCCTCATGAATGCAGTGGCATAAATAAAATTATTAGAAAAACTTGTAAGTTTCACATTCTATCAGTACTCCTTATATATTTCACAAATATCTAGTTTATCATTCAAATTTCCTTAAATGTAGATTATACTTTCAGTGGCATGGTTGACAGCTATGGATTGTAATTCATTTGCTATAAGATCCATAGTGGCTCCAAAATAGTATAGTATAAAGAAAAATAGAAATAAATAAAACACACTTACTTACAAAAAGTTGAGAGAATTATACATGGTAATAATCCGACAGTTTCGGAATACTGTGCATATTCCTTCACCAGGGACGGCACAAACATATAGGACATAAAGACAACATTTAGGACGACTCCCTCATCTATTCTTCCATCATAGGGCATTTTAGACATAATCAGATAGTGCAATTTGACTGACAGACATCATTTTCTAATATATATATTTAATAATGATATTTAATAATCTATAGAAGCTCATCATTAATTATTATCGTCATTGAAATTGCCACATGCAAGCAATATCAAAAAAGAAAATTTTGAACAATCAAGGAATTTTGAGGAAAAACAAAAACGATTTGGAAATGATTTAAAAACGTAAAGAAGATGGCTGAATCAGAATTGAATGGAAGTTAAATATCATCATTGAAGCTATTACACCATTCCACCAATTAGTTGTTGATATGTCCCGACCTTGATATTAGCAGAATGAAAGGATACACTTAACTACTTTATTAGATTTTTACTTATGTAAAAACTCAAAACATTTAGGAAACATTCAGAAACACTGCATTAATATTACTATTAAGGTTTACAGTAGAGATTTAATGGCTTATGAATGTGGCTTCTCTGTTCATATTGGAGAAAAGTAAAAGGTTTCAGTATCAATAGAAACCAGATCTTCAGTCTAATTTTTACTACTAATTTAATACAGTTTTTAAGGTTATGTTAAGTTTATGCCATCGTGTAGAGAATCTTAAACATGCAAGAACTGTTACATTCATCTCTTCTAATCACAGTTAGTTAAATCAGCAAGTAATCTTTTGTAGATCAACATTGTAATATACCAGGTTGTTAAAATAAAGTATCCCTACTTAGAGTGCCCTGAAGTGAGTTCTAAGGCCTGTAATGAAGAGAAATTTGGACAACAAATACGTCAAAGGATGTGCTTGCCATTCATTAACAGCATTTTCTAAAGCAAAACATAACATATTAAGCAAAACATAACATTCGACAGCACATGATGTCTAATGCTGTCCTTCAGATCTGACAGAGTTTGACACCGATACACCTGGTTCTTCAAAAAATCCCACAACCAGAAGTCGCATGGGTTGAGGGCTGGTAATCAGGCTAACCAAGATGCTGGGCACAATGACTGATGATTCATTTGTCTGTAAAGTGCTGCCTTAGCAATAATTGGACACTGTGGTAGATATGGAGTAGCACACCACCTTGCATGAATATGGTATCCTGAAGGCACCCTCATTGTTAAAGCTCTGGTATTGCAAAATTTGCCAACATTTCGTAATCCTGCTGTCCAGTGAAGGAACAGGTGCTAGGCCTAGTCAGTGTTAGCTTTTCAAGAACATATGGCCCAATGATGAAAATGGCCATAAATTCAGATCACACTGTAACTTTTGGAGAATGCAACAGCATCTCTTGGATAACTCCAAGGGTTTTCTGTAGGGCAAGTGGACCTCATCACTCTGAAAAATGTTCCATTGCCAAGTAATATCCATTGTCATTTGCTCTAGGAATGTGATGTGAATATCTGCATCACCATGCTATAGCTGCTGCAGCTTGTGCTTCATGTAAGGGTAATACTACAATACCTGACTCCTCACTATCCTTATAGTGGAGTACTTCACGGGCAACAGCTGGCACACTGTGCTATCACATGAAGATTAACTTGATAAATCTACAACAGCTGTAACCACATTTTCAAAATGAGAGGAGTCCACTTGTTTTCGACCTGTACCTAGTTGAATACCAAGATGTTCTGTAGCTTCAAATTTTGCAATCATTCTGCGGACAGAACAGTCATAAGTCATGCCATACTTCTGACACTGCTACAGTACTGTACAATTTTATAGAGCTGAATAATAAATATAAGTTCTTGCCACAGCGTCATCTAGTGACCAATTTTAGGACTGTTTTTTTTTTTCTTTCAATAAATGATGAACTCACCCTTTGAAATACTGTTGTCTGAATTTCTCTTCATTAGAAGCCTTACAACTCACTTTAATTTTAACAACCCTGTTTATCACTTCCACAAACATTGCAAAAACGACTTGTTTCTGTTTTTCTTTTTTATTTTATGATGAATCTGTGATACAGGATTGTAAGAATTATGGAATGGCAGTACTTCAAGGAATGTTTCTATGTTAAAACAAATTTATTTAACTGATTTATTTGAAATCTAAACTTTTCTGTCGCCTTAATTAATTATTCTTCTCTTTTTATAGGTCGCAGGAATTGTATATTTTTCAGTAACTGTTGCAGAAAGTTTGTTGTCACTGCATTTCTGTTCACCTCTTGATAGCTGTACTTACCTAGGGTTTGATAGTGGAGCAGATCCGCTTCAGGTAAATTCTTTCCATTAAATAACGTAATCTAACAAATGGCCTAATTGTTGATAACTCCTAGCCATTTCGTTTGATTTTCAAGCTTCTCATCTACAAATTTACATATTACGAATGTAAATTTCAAAAGCTGAAGGAAGACTAGAAAAATACTCACCTGCTGATTTTAAAGGACTTGAAGCTTGTAATGACATCTTTAACTACATGATTGGAGACGTTCTTGTTTGCAAGTGAAAGTCCTTATCATGAAAAATAGGAGGTGGCATTTTCATCATAGAAGCCTAGAAAACAGGTTACAAAGTGTCTCTCCTCTGATGAGTCATTGTTTCTTGAAGGAGAAAGAGCAAATCCAAGTCTGGTGCTTGGGTTTCTGAAAAGAATCTTGATGAGGTTTGTAATCACTGAAAGTGAAGCAATTCTCCACAATAGATTTTCCCATTTTCATCTCTTATACAGACATTGAGATTTTCTACAAGAATCCCAAGCCAAGTAGAATTTAGTTTTCTTAGTTTTAATTCATAGATCTGAGTTTGTTAAAGTGAGGATTTCACTTTGAAGTTTCTTATTTTCTTAAAACTAAGAGAGCCGATTTTCTTAAGAAATGAGAGGTGAAGTAAGAAAGTAATCAGAGCATTCCTTTTCATTATAGATGGAAATTCTGTCCATTCCAATCTTGAACTCCTATCCAATGAACACAATTAGGACTTCTAATCCAAACCTGAGGAATTAGAAGATTCCATTTAGAAAAGGATATGTCTGGGATCAGATAGGGGTCTATCCAGATTATTAACTATTCCAGTAGTTAATTTCCTTGGAGATAGAAATAAAAGCAATGAAATCAATCTCTTATTCACTGTAGAAGTAGAGAAGGTTGGAACTGAATTCTGATTTAGACTATATGAATCAGTATAAAAGAGATACTCTAGAAAAGCCTTATTCCTCAGATTGATGTCTCCACTAAAGCATATAACAGGTGGAGGTTTGCATGAATTGGGAATCCCAAGTTTTATTATAAATCAAAACTCCATCTCAACTATATGTGATATTTCACAGGAATATCTTTCCCTGCTTCTTTAGGTGACATACCAAACTTTGATATGAAAAACTCAGTTGTTACAAAGGTTCAGATTCAACATTGTCAAAAGATGTGCTTGATAATAGCAGTGTTAATAGCAGCGATATCATTAACAGTAACAATATCATTAACAGAAGATGTTTTACGTGTGTTTTAAGTTAACATGGAATGACTCGAAAGCGCTCGCATTTATTGTATTATTATTTATGTATTTTATTAGAACTGTGTGTGTTGGCCAGAACCCAGTCATTCCAATATCATTAACAGTACTTACATTATTGGAATTTACTGAATTTTCCACAGCATTTCTTGAAATTTTCCATTGCAAATTTACTGACTTCTAGGTCTTTTTGTTTATTAATACATTTAAAGCTATTAATTATACATGCTTCTAATGTAAATCTAGATATTGTATCTGTTTCCTGGAATAAGGACTGGACTTCTGGATCTGTGTTATGTTGGTTAATTAGGCACTGTTCTGCCCAATCAGAAATTTTTAGATGATTATTTCTCTAGGCACTGACTCTTTCTTTGAGTGTTCTACTTGTATTTCCAAAATATATCTTTTGACATGTTCTGTCCTTCAATTAATATACAATTCCCATCCCATGTCTGCATATCTGACTAATCTACTGTGACTCCTGACAAATCATTCTGTGAAGATTAGAAGCAAGTATTTTAGCAGAATCCTCTTTGGGGGTTGAAATAATCCCACCAATGGAAAGCTTCATGTGGTGAGGTCTACTATTCGAAGATATAGCCCGGGTTTTTTTGGTGATACTAATCTCAGTGTCATCCATTCATTAGCATGGTCAACATAACAACAAGGAATAACTTTAAATGATAAAAATGTGAAATTAATGGATAAGATCGCAAATAAAAGTCACAGATGCATAATTATTCTTCAAATCAGCAAAGTGTAGATGTGCAGGACATTTAGCTAAAAGAGATAATGATAGATGGACCAAAAAAAACTACAAGTTTTTTTTACAGAGAATTTTCTACAGAACAAAGGGAAATAGAAAATGACGTCATCGAAAGGCAAAATGCGATAGCCTAATTAGCTGGAAGGGATTCGATGAGGAGAGCTGAAGATTGAAAGGAATGGAGGATCCTGGGGCAGGTCTCGTCCAGCAGTGGACATAGATGATATGCTGAAGAAGAAGAAGAGAGCCTGCGGACTCTCTTGATTGTTGATATCCTATAGCCTTTAGACATAATCCACTGGACCCTGAATTCACATATTGACTTCCATATTCATCTCTGAGAATGGTACTCCACATTGAGAAACACTGATATAAATTATTTGAGTTATAAATTATTCAAAGTAGTGCAGCTACTTCCTCCAAATTCGTTTATATGTTGTTCTATATTCTTTTTTCTTAATTCATAACTTTTAAATATTTTTTTTTTTTATATCAAACTTTCTCTCTTTAATGAGGAACAATTATCTAAACACAGTGCAACAATGAAGTGATATTAAAAGGGCAGACAGCATGTCCAGTGTTGGAATGCATTGTCATGCTGTTATGAGACAGAACGTTTAAGAGACGAAAAGAAAGAAGGTGTCTTTTTCTTTTCAACACTGATTTGATTTTGAGAAGGATTTGTTGTTATTCTGTAAAGATTGGACGATTCTTCCAGCAGAGACTCAACAAGATCATGTGAGGATTAACCCAGCACAAATGCATCGAGTGATCCATAACAGAGAATACTCCAGAGATGGTGATACTCAAAATGGACTGGGAGTAAGCCTAAACTCACATGAAAATGAAGAACTAGTGAGTAATGAACTAATTAATCTTTAAAAAGGAATCATTTATGAGTTATGCCTATGATTCTGCCGAAAATCAACCTTTTTTGATTAGTGCTTATTATTGAATCGTAGATTAATTATAGTGAAAAACAAAACTCTTACAATTAATTCACATTTTTGCTAGAGTTTGTTCGATATTTTTTCTTAACTTTAGAACATTTTAGTTTCTAAACAACACTCATCAGGGAGAGAATAAATCTCTGTGTAATTAGAAATGCCATTTTTTTTATTACTGCAATTTCTCATAGATAAACTGATGCAATCACCTTTCTCAATATTGTACATTTTACTTCCTTTTCTCTAAATGAAGCTACATCGTACACCTAAAGACTTCATAAAACACAAGAACTTACATATTGAAAAGAATAACCATTAATAATCAATCAAAGATTGCATTGATAACGGTCAAACCAGTTATTTTTTTCATTAGTAATAAGACTTATCGATGAAAATAGAATGTTTTCACTATTAAGAATGTTGTATTGGCTTCATCTTTGCCGTATAGAATTATTTCATTGGAAAAATGTAGAAAATACTTAGAAAATATTATAAACTTGCAATCAAATATCAAGTCATAATTTTCATTGAATATAATCTCTAAATCATACTATCAACTATAAATTCAAGATCTGGTTATGACAAAAGCTAAACTCTTTAGAAGTTAATATGTTTTAAAAAGAAAATTATATGTATATTTTCAGGTATCTTTATACTTCGATATTTTAATTGCAATGGCAGCTGAAGTGACTAAAGAAGCATTTTTATCTGGAGAATATGGCAAAGTATATAATAAACAATTTGGATTGAATGACGATTGTATTACATTACGAAGAAACGCACGTAATCTGATCTGGAGGGAATTGCACAAGTTTAACATGAAAGCAGGTAGGTCTTGTCAAAGATTGTTTCTTTTCTTTCTTCGTAATCCCCATAATAATATGCAGTCTCTGATGAAAAACAAAAATATTTTTAAATGTGTTTAGTATTACTATTTCTTTTTTGATTTGAAAAGAGAAATTTCAATTGAATGATAAAAAAAAATCACAGTTAGTTAATTTTGCATTACCTGATTGCAACCTTTAACAATCCCTGAGATATTCCATTTTGACGTTTTGAATAAGTTTGATAATGTAGATTTATATCGTTCTATTCATTTGACATGACCAAATAAATTGTTCTTGATAGTTTCCAAATCTATTGTTTGAATCATTTTTTTTTTTTTATTGAAAAATTTGTTTTAATTTTTTTTTTAATATTTATTACTTCACATCCATCCCAAAAAGGATTCTTAAGCTATTTTTTTCTCTCTTTGTTAAAAGCCTGGAAATATTTAACTAACCATGGAACTATTGTACTTTCTCTTCCCATCAGCTGTTTTGTAAGGAAATTGCAATTGCTCTTCAAATGGTGCTTCCATTGTTGTTGAATCTTTTTGCCATCTAGGGTGGTAATACATCTTGAAGGAAAACTTCCTTGCTGACGTGTCATCCTTAGGTGTCAGCAATGTACTCGGACAGCCAAGAAGATGCAATTGCTCTATTTAATCAGCCAAAGCAATTGTAGTTGTTTATCAACAGAATTGACCGACCCGTTTGATTTTTGGAATCTGAGCAATGCATTCTTGTTTAACAAAAACTCCTATTAATAAAAGCTCACTATTTTCTAGTGCATTGTATTTCCATTGTGATCTTGAATTCTGCTGAAAATTGAAATAACTACGATTTCTAATTTAATTTGTATTTTTAAATGTGATTTGAATAGAAAATTGGCAGGAATAGCTTCACTAATTACATGACAGGTTCAGAGATTTATTTAATTTTTCTTTAGTATTAAAATCAAAGTAAGCAGCAATGTTGGGGATAAAAATGTAAATGTGAGTTCTAGATGAAAAAAAAACAAAAAAACAAAATAAATCTTTCTTTTTCCCTTAGAATCTTTACTAAAGAAATTTAAGGCATATTAATAAATATATACAAATTACTTAAAGAGTCATAATTCCTTAATACAAGTAATTCTAAATAAATAAAAGTCCTTCCGTCAGTTTTTGCTAACTAAGTTGCCATGGGAAACCAAGTAAATTACAAGTAAACCAAGTAAATTAATTTTGTAGTCATTCCCAAACAGTTTTCTATCTTTTCAAAAATAAATTATTCATATTTATTAAAAAAGTTATTTTTGAATATAATATTAATTTCTACTACAATTCAGTCAACTCGAATGACTATCAAAGTTTCAAATGAATTAAGTTGGACTTGGGTGAATAGAAATTTGTTTAAGCTTTATTTTAATATTATTTTAATATTAATCTTAAAATAGTACTTTAAACTATATATAAATATTTTATGGTTACATTTTTTAATATTTTAATATTGTCATTACTTTTGTTTTACATTTAGGAGTAATTTAAATGTCATTCAGTAAGAAAAGGTTCTTCAACTTAAGGAATTTTGTAAAATTTCATTTGCAATTTACACTTAATTTGTGAAGCAATAACACCTTTTCAAAAGAAACAAAAAACAAACTAGAGTAATGCAGATAGATAACAGCAGTAAGCTCAAACCAGCTAGGTAAAAACAAAAATAATTAATTTCCAGTAAGGTTTTTAGTAATTGCTTAATTTTATTGTTCTTTGGCAGATATATGTAAGACTTTATTAAGAAAATAAACTATGTGATGAATCAATTAAAAAAAATGAAACTGCCATTTACCAAATCACATTCACAATAAATTCGAAATGTTTATTATTTTTTATAGTATTGATTTATCATTTTCAGCAATAATGGAAGATACTGTTTATACCTATTGGTCTGAACTTCAACCTGTTAATTGTCACATAAAAAATTTGAAAAATGTCAAGCAGAATGGCTTAATACACAGTTATTTAAAACACTCCCAGGTACAATTATTTTGCTTTTAAGAAATTTAACATTCTGCTTATCTCAAGAATGATTTTTTTTTTACATCACAATAGTTGGACTGTTATGTTTCCAAATTTCTTTGAGATAACAGTTTTAATTTATTCAAGCAAATTAACGTGCGTTCAATAATTAATGCTAAAATTCAATGTGGCCAACGCACATATTAAAAGATAAAAAGCTAAAACATTAAAAAGATAAAAACTACAGTTTCAACTCGACACCGCGAGCCGTTGGCAAGTGGCTGAAGACAAGAAGACAGCGGTTTATATGGAAAAAAAAAACAAAGGCAAACCAATGAAAAAGCTGCGAAATGGGATTACAAAAATGACCTGACATCTAACGGTCCAGCAAAGAACAACAAAAAAAAAAAAAAAAAAAAACAAAAGAACAACAAATGAAATTAAAAAAAAAAAAATTAAACTATAATAATAATTAAACCTATTAATCAAAGCCACCCGAGTCCCTATCTTTCCTGGGAAAACCATACAAATAAATAGATTTTACGGATACCGTATCGTTGTAACATAGGGGATCCATTAAGATTCGAAGGGACTCCCCACATTTATGACGTAATTCATGCTCTTCGTGGCAAACAATAACCGGACGTTCGTATTCTAACACATGCCCGGTTTCCCGTACATGAATAGCGGTTAAATAATTGAAGTCATTAGTGCGAACCGCCGCCTCATACTGGGCCATACGTCGCTTGATCGGCTGGCCGGTTTCCCCTAAGTACCTACACGCGCAAGCTGATAAAGGGGGTAAAGTTGTAGTCCTTACTAATGACCAATATTTTTCTATGGGTACTAATTTTATTAGCACAACTCCAGGGCTGTCCTTCTTCTCTAACGAGAAAAATGCGTTGTTAATCGCATTAAGTTAATTGCACGTAATTTGTTTAAGAGCGCATTTGTTTCTTCTGATTTTGCAGAATGTTTGAAGGATAATTATTTAAAGATACCTAGGCTTAGAATCTTACCCAAGGTCCACAAGGATGTTAATCATCTGGGGCTTTTCCCTGTGAGGCCCATAGTTAATTGTACTTCTTCTGCGATTGCCATCTTCTCGAGGCATATTTTTAATAAGTTAACTAAATTTAAGATTTCTTCCAATTTTGCTGTGGTCAATAATGAGCAATTCATTTCGAGGGTTTGGAGTTTGGCTTACCATAACAATTATAGTTTCTTCTCCTTAGATGTTGACTCGTTGTTTACCTCAATATCCTTGGATCTTATTGCTAAGGCTTTTCGCCACATTCAAAGTAAGTTTCACAGATATCATGTTGCCGATGTTTCTCTACGGAATATCATGCCATTAATCAGTGCTTTGTTTGATATGCAGTTTTTTGAATTTAACGGCTCTTACTTCAGGCAGTCCAATGGATTATTCATGGGGCTCTCCGCATCAGCCATTTTAGCTGAAATCTGTATGATTTTTATTGAGGATACGGCTTTCCAGTTGTTTGATTATGGACATGTGCATATCCCTCTATATTGCCGTTACGTAGATGATCTTCTTTTTTACTCTGAGGATTCCATCCAGTTGGGTATCATGGACATTATTAATGATATCCACCCTAACATTAAGTTTAAAATTGAGAAGGAATCCGGTAACAGTATTTCTTTTTTGGATGTGCGTATTTTTAGATCACACAAAGAATTTCATACGGAGGTTTACCGTAAACTGACCTCAAGTGGTCTCACACTGCATTACGATTCAGCATGCCCTCAGTCTTTTAGAATAAATATTGTCTATATGGCCTTAAAAAGGGCGTTTCAGTTATCCAGCTCTAGAGATTTATTCGAAAGAGAAATCCAAGTTCTTCAACGTATTTTACTCTCTAACGGCTACCCTTTAGGTTTTGTTCAAAAATGCATGGTTCGTGCTTTACAGCACATTTACAATCCGCCCATGAGGCATTCAACGGCCCCCCGGCTTTTTCTATCTGTTCCTTTTCATAGCCTCCTATTCCCTGCTCTAAGAAAGATTTTGGCACCCCTTAACATCACATTAACATCGGCTATCACTGCCACTTTAGCCAATGCAATAAACAAAAAATCAAATGCCCGGCAAAGCAATCCCAAAGGGGTGGTTTATGCTTTGGAATGCAAAGGTTTCGGGTGTAGGTACTTAGGGGAAACCGGCCAGCCGATCAAGCGACGTATGGCCCAGCATGAGGCGGCGGTTCGCACTAATGACTTCAATTATTTAACCGCAATTCATGTACGGGAAACCGGGCATGTGTTAGAATACGAACGTCCGGTTATTGTTTGCCACGAAGAGCATGAATTACGTCGTAAATGTGGGGAGTCCCTTCGAATCTTAATGGATCCCCTATGTTACAACGATACGGTATCCGTAAAATCTATTTATTTGTATGGTTTTCCCAGGAAAGATAGGGACTCGGGTGGCTTTGATTAATAGGTTTAATTATTATCATAGTTTAATTTTTTTTTAATTTCATTTGTTGTTCTTTTGTTTTATTTTTTTTTTTTGTAGTTCTTTGCTGGACCGTTAGATGTCAGGTCATTTTTGTCATCCCATTTCACAGCTTTTTCATTGGTTTGCCTTTGTTTTTTTTTTTCCATATAAACCGCTGTCTTCTTGTCTTAAGCCACTTGCCAACGGCTCGAGGTGTCGAGTTGAAACTGTAGTTTTTATCTTTTTAATGTTTTAGCTTTTTATCTTTTAATATGTGCGTTGGCCACATTGAATTTTAGCATTAGTTTTAATTTATATCGAAAGATTTTTATATTCTTATATCTTCTTTGAATTAATAAAAATAGTGATATTGTGATTCTTTGAACCATCAATGTATTGGAGCTACTGGATTCCCATTTAATTATCAAGTTGAATGTTATAAATGCAGGCCTTTATTTATGAAAACATTATTAATATAAGTTATCTGATTCACCTTCATTGTTTGTCAAATTTATACTAAACCCCAAACTAGCACATTTCTGGTTTGGTCACTTAGTTTCTTCAACATGCATTTGAAGAGGGTTTTTATGTTAAGGGTTAACCCAGTTTTTATGGAGAGATAATTTCACTCCTGATGTCTCAATTGCAGTCTTTGTCATTCATAGGACTGGCAGAAGTATTAAGCAAAGACTAACATGTTTCTCTTATATGTCAGACACATTCTTCATAACCACTTGTAGCAAAACACTTTATTACAGGGATGAGTAGAAATGGAAGAGATTAACTGCTGAGCTTAGCATCAATGATATCTGAGCATTCATGTTTAGTGAATTGTATTCATTTTCAGAAAAAGGAATTCAGTGTTGGCTGCATTGCACATATACACAAGAACGTAATAATATTACTTTTAAACTTGCATTTTAAAAGATGCATCTTTTGATTGAAAGGTTAAGTCTTCTGGTATCATTCAGATCAGCTTAATCATCAGCTAAGGTAATGGTTGTTTCTTCCTCTCTACCATTTCCCTGAAGTACTACCCTTGCGTTTGTGAGAAACTCAGCAGTTTAAACTAAATGTTATTTGAATCAGTTCACTTTGGTTATAAAAATAGTCAGTGCCACCTGACATGGAAGTACCTTCCCTAACTTCTTGAAGTATTATATATTTAAACAAGAAAGTATATTAATCAAGAAAAAAAGAAACGATGATATTAAACTTAATTGTCTCGTAAAATTATAAGAAGCTAAATAATTAGATTCCTAAATATTATATATATTTATTTAGTTGATAGTATTTCTATTGTTGTTGTTGTTTTCCTCTTTAAAAGACAATTAATCTTTCTTTCATTTATTTCAAGGTGACTGATAAGGATTTAATCATCAATAGTTATTTAAAAAATGTTATTTCCAAAGCATCTACCCATGGATCAGTTTTTCAGAACTGCAGCTTAATAGGTTCAGAAGCCCAGCCAATTGTAATTGGAGATAACTGTTATTTGAATGGTGTTAAACTTCAGGTAATTATACAAATTGCATTGTAGTGCAGATTTTGAATTCCGATTTATATAATCTAAACCCTGTTTGGGCTTTGCCAGTAGGGGCATTGTAGAAGTAGGGACCAAACACTTGGCCAAACAAGATGGAGTGGATGTTAACTCCTGAGAAAGCATCTGTTTTCCATTTGACAGAAGGTGATTCCTCTGACCATCTGGAGAAGTAAGAAGTGAAAAACAAAAAAAATCCCTGACTTCCACTGAAATCAAATCTGACCTCTTAAATTCATAGACCATTGATATCATATCTGCAATAAAAACTTAAGAGTGGCAATAGACTGGTCTTAAAGAAGATCCCATTGAAGAAAAAAAATAAGCATTAAAAATCATAGGATAGATATAATACAGAAATAATTTATCGGCAATAAAAACTAAATTGAAGGAATTCACACCCTGATCTGTCTTTTAGCGTTGTGCCTTCGTTTGTTATCTATTTTTTTAATTATTCAGGCACGTTAAACTTCTTTTCATTAAAAACTAAATTGTTTGAGAAAAAAAATTAAATTAGAATTTCAATAAAAAGTTTCAACATGCCTGTTATCAAACAGGGTGTCTACCAACCGGGAAATCCGGGATTTGTATGGGAAATTTGGGTTGACATGAAATGTACGGGAAATGTCCTTAAAAATCAGACTATGTCCTTAAATTTTCAGCATGATGTCAGGTTTTTTTTTTTTTGGTTAAACAGATAGGTTTTACAGGTTTTTTTTTATTATTTTTGGTTGAACAGATAGGTTTATACCCCTGAAACCCTTGATAACATTTTTTTTCCTTCAAATTATTTGCGTCCTTCTTTTCATTTTAGAAAAAATGGTCACCTTAGTATTTTAAATATTTTACGATACGATACAAGTTTTAATCACCTTAAATTTTTGTGAAAATGTCCTTAAATGTATGGGAATTGTCCTTAAATTTTTTGTTTGAGATTCAGTAGACACCCTATCAAATAAACAATAAGCCAGTAAGGCTGAGAAGCCTGGCAATACTCTCCTTGCTGTTGAGACATTGTTTGAACAAGAAATGAAATACCACAATAAATACGACAGAGTAAGGGAGCTCCTAGAAAACTTTCATTTTTATCCTAATCTGTGATTTATGCATGTTCACATTATGGGTGCTAATTTGCATATAGATATGCATGATTCTACTGACTACATCACACTCAACTTGTGTTTTCCATGTTTTGGCAAGATATCACCTGCTTGGCTTGTGTAATGTCGCCAAAAGTCACATGCTTCCCTAATTATTTTGACCAGTGTAATTAATAGTAAAAATGTCCAAATGACAACTTGTAAAAGAATTCAACAAAAACTAAAATTTAGAACAGATTCATAAAGATAAAAAATTAACTAAAAGTCTTATTGATAAAATCTGCTTTTAATAGTAAATTGAAAACTATTAAATTACAGGAACTTTTCCTTGAAATAATTCTAATTTGAGCTCAATACTATTTTGTTAATGTTCAGATACACTTATGTAGATTAATCCAGTAAAATCATCTCTCGTCTACTTTGGATAATTTTTCATTAGAATTGTATTATATCATAATTTATACAACTGATGTTCATTATTATTATCATAAATATCAAGAAGTCTTTATATTTCATCTGATCAGTTCTTTGAATTTATTGGCAGAGTTTTGATCTTTATGTCATTTACGTCCTCAGATAGCAACAGAATATTTGCAGTAGATCTTATATTTTCATGCAGTTATTTCTGTCTATAGTATCTTTACAGTCTACTCCAGTCTCTCTTATTGCTATCAGTCACTTTTACATTTTACCAGTAAATTGTTTCCTATCTATTTTATCTTTCCTTTCTTTCTATTCCATTAAAACTGTTATCCATCCTTTGAATGATAGCAGACCTTTGGCATATTTCTCTCTGGCAGATACTGGCTTCAAGGATTGTCTCCAATAGTTTGATTTCGGATATTCCTCTTATTAATTCTCTTCCATCCATTTTTTTGTTTTTGTTAGATTGTGCTGTTAGATTTTTCTTGTAAATCTTACTATCTTCATTTGACTCTATTTCTCCGTTTTCCAACACTTTCATGAATCCCAAAGAAATCATTAGGTTTTTCCATGAAAATTGTAAATGTTTAAAAAAAGGTTAAAAATAATTCTGATATTAAAAGATCTTTCTTGAAAAATCATTTGCTGCTTTGTTTAATACCATTTGAAAAATGTCCTTTTATTTAATTGGTGAAACTTCAGTTACCATCTTTTCATTAAAATCATTGACACTGTATAAGCTTTTTTCATGAAAGTTAAACAAAGATAAATTTGTATTATTATAAATAACCACATCTTTTACCAATAAAATATATTAAATAAAATACATTTTTTAAAATATATTTAATATCTGCAAATGTATTTTATTTAATATATTTTATTAAAGATGTGGTTATTTATAATAATATGACAACTAGAAGAGAGGAGATTAAGAAGAAATATGGACTTAATACTTATAAATTTGTATTATTTAGGTTGTTGTTCATTGAAGTTTTCTGTATTTGTTACAAAAAAAAAATAATAAAATAAAATAAAAAATTAGCACTTTCATTTATCTAAATGTAATAAAATTAAGTGAAGAACAACCTTGCCAGTTTCTCTGGATATTAAAAGTTATTTATTTCAATTAAAAATTGTTGTTAATTAGGATCAAGCACAAATGATTAGTGAACAATGAATCTAAAATTCTCTCACCATTATTAGTAAAATGGGATGTTTTATTAATTCAGCTAGACTAATAAAATAAAGCACAATGAAATTTTATTGCTTCTCAAAAACCAATGAACGTTTTATATGCAATAGGATTTTACTTGTGAATAATATCAGTATAAGAAATTTACTAAAAGAAATTTGTTTCCCTTCAAAGTTTTCTGTTGTTACCTTATCATAGAAATAAGAGATTCTATTTGTTTATCAGCCAATTGATAGCCTTTCATATGATTAAGTAATATTCTAACAAGTAATGTACAAGTCTTTAATAAGTCATTAATACAGCAAGTCTTAAATACAAGTAATGTACGTTTTTCTAAATTAATGAATATTTAATCCTTATCAATTCCATAAAATTTTAGGATTCACCTCTAGAATTGGATAGTAACATTGCTCTAATTAATTTTAAAATACTGCTGCCCAGTCACAGTGAATCTGAAGATATCCTTGTTGTCATTGGAACCCAGGATTGTTTAACAACCAGTTTTAAGGTGGATGGAAGCACTTTATACAATAGACCTTGGCAGGAATTCTTTGATACAACAACAATATCTCCTGAAGATTTATGGACCAAAGATGTAATAAATACTTTTTTACTTTACTTTTCATTTTTTTTTTAAAAACCAAAGTGATTATACTTAAATGAAGTTATTTCTTTCCATAAATTAAAGAAATTTATTCATGTTAGAAATGTTTATTCTTTTGGAGTTTTATTTATTTATTTATTTAGTTGTTGGTTTGTAAGAAATCATACGATAACATTCTCATAGGATGAATGACCATTAAAAAATTAAAAAATAATGATGATGTTAATTTTTTTTTTTTAAATTTTTTAACGCTTGAAAAGGGAGTCTAAGTCAATAGAGACTCCGAAACGTACGTTGTGTTAACAGTTTTTTATCCAATTTTTTTTTTTTTTTATTATCATAAATAGTGCTGAAATAGTTGGCTTTTTTTAATAATTGATTAGTAGCACGTAAAATCACTAGCCTTTTAATTCTTTGTAAAGTTTATGTGTGCCTTTGTTGTAGGTGAAACTGCTATATTTCTGATATATTGACTGATATTATTATTTTTCATATCTTTCCTTAGTCAGATACTTGTTTGATAACAGCTAAACTCTTCCCAGTAAGTAAGAGGAGTGATGATCGTTTTCTGCCAATTTTATTATCAAAGGCAAAGCAGATTAACAAATTAGAAGTCCAAAAGTAAGTTGTTGCTTTTTTTTTTGTAAACATATTAAAAGGGTGAGACCAGTATTTTACTAGGTGACATCTCAGGATAGCTATTTCAAAATCTTTAGCGATCATCAGCTGAGAATAGTCACCAGTAAAACAACAAGGTCTCAGTACGGAGATGATTGTAATGTTAATCAGTAGAAATGGGGATTCCAAGAATTAAACTAAAAATAAAAAATGCAAATTAAAAATAAAATATAGAAAATTCATGTGACAGCCTCCACTGCCCACTGCGAATTTTTTTATAAAACAAATAAATAAAGCGCCTAAAAAATATTAACACTTTAAAATGTTGAGACCCAGTATTTTATTAGGTGACATCTTATTTAAATGCACATAAAAAAATTCATAGAGGCCAGCGCATGCTGGCACATGAATTTTCTAAATTTTATTTTTAATATGTATTTTTTAGTTTTAGTTTAATTCTTGAAGGTTTCACATTTCTGCCAATTTTTTTGTAAATTACCATTTTTTTTTTGCAGAAAAGTTTTCTCTTTGACAAAAAAGTAGTATAAACTAGATGCAGTTTTCAATCTTGAAACTTTGTATGAGAAACAATGGATATGTGAATCTGAAATTATTCTAAAACCAAGACAATAAGACAGTTTATTAATCTAAGATGGTTCTCATAGTAAGGTGGAAATTATCTTCTGTTGAATATGCAAAAAGCTAAAACTAATGACATAAATGTAATAAAGGTTTGACACACTGTGTAGTTGATTGCCATTTGGACGCATCTGAATGGTGCAGATGCTGGCCTCCTGTATTGTTGATCCACCTGAACCCAGGTTCTAATCCCAGCCTGGGCTTGAATGTTTCATACTCTCTTCTGTATATGTTTCCCTTTCCTTCAAAGACTTATTCTCAACTTTGATACCTTGTTTCTGGCACAGTTTAATCTCTGTTCTCTTATGTTATTAAAAATACTTGTGGAATCAACAAAATTTTGCAGTTATTCTTTTTGTTAATCCAATATGAATAAGGTTCTTAGTTGTTGTTCTTCTAAGAAGGTCCATCAAATGTTCAATTGAAGACTGATTTCAGGGCAAATCTAGTCAAGGAAAGGTGCTGATGTTGTTAGTAGAATTTTTTAAATTTCAATTTTTATAATAAAAGTATAAAACAAATATTCAAACATGAATTTTGTTTTAAGTGATGCTAAAACTTAGAAAATTAGTTATCCTGTTCTTCTATTATAAGCATTAAAGAAATAATTAAAAAAAATTAGGTCACTTTAAATGATTTCTGGATTATCTATAGTATTTATTATTTCATTTGCACTAAATAAGTAAACACTTTAAAACCCCAAAATGGATTTTCTCAGCTTTTTTTTTTTACAAAAGATATGCTTTTTAAAATCATAATTCTGAAGTTGCATGCTTTTAAATAATATTTAAAGATATTTTCATCTTTTAATATTACAATATATTCTTTTTGTATTGATTTTGAATAATTCATTGCTATTTCAGATGGTTGCAGAGTCCACGATTGTCCTTTCAAGAAATATTAACGTTTGCTTCCAATACCAATAAAAACTTCAATTGGAGAAAAGAAGTGTATTTGGATGTTTTAAATTTAAAGATAACCGAGATCTTAACTGACTCTAAGGATCAATCTCTGCTACCTTATTTTTGGTGTGCGACCTCAGAAGGCTGGGAATCTTCAGTATTATCTAATTTAGACAATGGTAATTCTTAAACTAAAACTATAATAATTTCATTTGTTTTAGTATCAATAAAAATTAACCACAGGCCGCGCTGGCATGGCCTTGCGGTTTAGCCGGCTGGCTGCCGTTGTGGCCGCTGCGCCAGTACCCGGGTTCGAATCCCGGTGGTGGCATGGCTGTTTCTTTCTTCTTCTGTGTTTCGTCCGTTTCCCACCTGGGACTTACTATCTCAGGGTTATCCTGGACGGGGTATAATTCTCGTCCCCCCTTTCTTGAATTTCACTATCCTCGCCCTGACGTTGTCAGGTTGAGCTAGTTACGTGGTCCCTAGTTGGCCAAATTCGATAAAAGGAAGGAAAAATTAACCACAAGAATTTGTTTGTTAATTTGTTATTTGTTTTTTTTTTTTACTATATCACAAGATTATATTAGATACTACAAAGAAATATTAATTGCAAATTAATAGTTTTATTATATTTGTTAATTGCTTTGGAAGAGGACAGAAATGGGAAAATATGGGATATTGGTGTTATTCAGTTAAAAAATAACTTAAAAAAAAACGAAAAAAAACCATATTATTATTCTTTAAGGTATTTTTTTTTCATGATTTCTAATTCTAGTTGCAACATACAAAATTATTACATTGTTTTCAATATGTACATAAGTTCTTAATTTTAATTTTCTGCAAATTTGTCAAGCACTGTTAACTATATAAACCTAATTTTAAACCCTTTTCTTCCTTTTGTAAAATTGGAAAACTTATTTTTGCAACAAAGATTTTGTTTTTAATCAGAAGTTTCTTTCATTTTTAAAAGTATTAATTATCTCCATGATTTAGTTGCATCTAGTTTTTCTCGAGATCCTGGAAAAGCAGCTAGAACTTTGGCATCGATTGCAGATATGCTTGGATGTATGGCAGCCAATGTTGGAGGATTACGTACAGGGCCAGCAGCAAACAAATCCTGGAGAAATGCTCTCAGAATATTGGAGGTAATCAGAATATGTTAATACATCACAATTAATTTAAAATATTAGCCTTCAGATTATTAGATGTCTCAGTGTTTAATTTAAATTTTGGTTGTGATATGGTTTATTTCCAAGATTTATTTAGTAGTAGTATTGAATGAGCTTGTAATATTGTTCATATTAAATAAACAATATTAAAATCTTAACATTTTATCATACTTGTTTATATAGTAATATATCTGTGTTAATATTTTTACAAAATTACTTATATGCTTAAAGTTATTCATTATAATTATTGAGCTAGGTAATTGGTGCTTTTATTTGTCAAGCTTATGGACAGATGCAAATCTACTTATTTTGTTCTAATGATTTGAGAAGCTGTAAGACTTTTCATGACTGTTTTTATCTCAGATCCAGCATAGTCAGTGTCATTTGTAGCTTCAGCTGCTTTTTAGTGTAGTAACTCTAATAATGTCTGCAGTCATTATCTCCATTTTCAGCTTTCCAGTCTAAATTTTGCCCTAAAATCTACAGCTGCCCTTCATAAAATGAGAATAGTATTCAGGAATGTGTTGTTCCCTGAGTTTCAGAAATGAAAATGTGTCTTTTCAGATTGCATTTCTAAAACTCTTAAATCACTTACTTTTGAGTCCTTCTGAAAAATGCATCTTAGATATTATGTTTCTATCGTCTTTGGTTACATATCCTTTATTCTTCTCATCAACCACATTGCTATATCACTCGTTTGCTGCAACAACAGCATAATTCAAAGAACATCATTTTCCAGACAATGAGTGTGAAAGTTTTGAAGGTTGATGAATTGTGTTGATACAATACTAATACAAATGCTCTCTCATGATGAATTTTAGAACCTCAGCTATTTCTTTCTACCAGTAAAAAGAACTCCAAAAACACATTTTTTTTTTATTGCAAACAACCTGAAAATGATCATTTTTGAGCTTGTTATTGTTGCAGCAAATGAATGATATAATAAACTTACTTTGGTCTTGTTTTCTATGAGGTTAATATTTTTAAATTGCCCTTTGTCCTTCTAGGATATAAAAGAAAGCTTGCTACAGTAATACAGTAGAAACTCGATTAACCGTCACCTTCGGGACTGGGACTGTGACGGTTTACCGAATAGATGGATAACAGAAATTTTGCAATAAACATGTACAGTAATGAAATTTCAATGCTGGTTTGGGACGAAAGGCAAACAATAAATTAATACAAAGAAAAATCTATCGGTAATAAATAGATATCGTCAAACACCAAACAAATAATAATAATAATAATAATAATAATAGAAACATAAAACAGTAGGCCTACTAGATAATAAAGTTTATATATTGAAGCTGTAATCAGTCATCTTCTTCGAGCTTTTCGAGGCTCGAGCTTTTTTTCGCGGCAATGTCCTGTATTTTACAGAGAAGTAGGTTTTGCGATCGATGACGGATAACAGAGAGTGACGGTTAATCGAGTTTCCACTGTATCTTTATTCCATTTTATCTTAAAGTGTGTTTAAAATAAGGATTATTCAAATAAGTCATAGCCTTCTTTATTTACTTACAATATTTTAGTTAATTTTTAAATATTGTCAATCTTCTTCATGCAAAACTTATTACTACATCTTCGTAAAATTCAAAGTAACAAACAATAGCATCAAATACAATACATTACATGAATTTCTGTACAATTTATATTTTCATGTAATTTATACTGTATTCTACATATTGTATTCTTTCACACCCAATTGTTATTAAGGATTGTATTGGGGATGCTGTTGTTTGTTTTGATTTTACGAAGATGTAGTAATAAGTCTTGCTTGAAGAAGATTGGGAATATTTAAGCTGTTTGAAATGTTGTAATTAAATAAAGAAGAGGAAATAGTTACAGATTTTATGCTTCAATTACTGTCTTATAGTAGGAGAAGAATAAGATATAAATCATAGTCGTTTTAGTTTCCTTATGGAAAAATGATCTCCAAATAGTACAATTACTCACTCTTTACATCTGGATTTAAGTTTTCATCTTCTGTCCTATTTCTTTCTTCAGTCTGATCAAAATGCCTTTTGAAGTTCAGTCAGCACAGGAGAATGCTGTATTTTCTCTAGGCTTTCTTGCTGCTTTAGATGCTGCATTACTTTCAAAGTAAGGAATGTCGATGGAATCTATCAGCTCTGATGTAGAGTTGTTTTTCAGATTTCTCAATGTGATGTTTTCAGCTCCAATTGAGGATCTTATTTCTATATACAGTACAACTTATTATAACGGACGTCGCTTATAACGGACAGTTTTAAAAAAAAATTGGCAGCCTACAATTAAGGTGAGCGAAGTGAAAGACCATTTAAATTTTGTTATTCAATATGTTGAACAATCGGCAAATGAAAATGTGTTTGCCTATTATGAACACCTCAGTCAGTTATTAACTGAAGATATAAACAGCAAACAAACCCAGCAGAAAATAAATTATTTTTTTCAAACCAAAGAATGTAAGCAATCAACATGAACCAGAGCCTTCTTGTTCTAAAAATTAATGCAGTGTATACGTACACATTTTTCTAATTCAACCTACTACTATATGTTGAAGGCTATTTTTTATTTTTTATATAATAAACACTTTTTATAGCTAACTATTGTACTTTCATTGATGTACACCCTGCTGCATGACACCCCTATAAGAAATATTTGTTATAAACCGGACTTTCATTAAAACGGACAACCTCCAGCCCCTATTAGTCCGTTATAATGAGGTTCTACTGTAAGTTCAAACTTCATTCACTTAGATAATAGTTTTTAAAATTAACTACATGACTAGCAGTTAAAAATGTGTATGAAGAACAATATTCAAAATAATGTTTGCTCTGCTATCAACAGAATTATAATAAAACTTTGAGAATAAATATGGCATGATTGAGACAATTCAGAATACAAAATAAGCATTTAATGTAATCTATATTTGTACTAGAATCTGTAAATATAGTAATTACAAATTGGATACATTCTCTGCTTAATTCTTAAAAAAATATTCCATTAACTTAATCTGTCCTCTAATCTGTTTGTAAATTTAAAATTATCTTAATTTTAAATCTTGGAGTTACTTATCTTTCATGTTGATAGAGCCGTGATGATGTTCAATGTAACCTTCAGATTCTCTAGATATACACAGCACTCGAAGAATCATTATCTCTGTGCAAATCACACCGGTTGCATTGTATAAAGTTCTTAAGAATGAATTTAAAAACACAGAAATTAAAATCTCATTAAAAAAAATTTCTTTTACATTTTTGCATTTTTACATTTTTTTTACAGCTTGCACATTTCTCCAAAAAATAGATTTTCCTAACCAAACTAACCAGTTTTCTGAATTTAATTGCAAATTATTTAAAAATGAAGAATAAGATAGAATACTGAAAGAAAAAAGAAAAGAAAACATTTTTTTTTCCAAAAATAGTTGCCAGTAATATTGTGTAATTTATATTTACAGTTGGGTGAATTGAACTCTATAGTAAATGGTGTGGAAGCCCTAAAATCAGAAAGAGCTCATTGGTTAGGACATCCTTCTCGTTTAATTAGAGCAGCTAGACATTATGAAGGAGCATCACAAGTCTTAATAAGACAAGCAGTTATGACAGCACAGCAAGTAAAGATTATCTCATTTAATTATTAAAGAAATAAAAATTGTAAATTCATTTTTTAAAGCAGGAATAAAACAAAAATGCTTCATTATGTAATGTAACATAATGCATAAGTTAAAATGGGTTATTTCAATGTAACAATATAAGATACTTCTTTTTCAGCATATAAGTTTGACTTCCTGCCAAATGCCTACTTTAGGAAAATGGGTAGAAGCTTTATGTCCAGCAAGAGTTGATTTTCAAGGTGGATGGAGTGATACTCCCCCAATTTGTTATGAATTGGGTGGATGTGTAACTAATTTAGCTCTTTTAATAAAAGACAAAGTAAGTAAAATAGCTATTCTGAAAAATAAATGTGATGTATTATATTTATGGAGTTAAAGAGAATTTTGTTTTGGAGACTTTAAACCAGTGTTTCCCAACCTTTTTTGAGCTTTGTCCCACCTAAAGTATCTAAAGTATGCTATGCCCCACCAAATTAGATATAACTTTCACAACCAAAAAAAAACGACTTTTTAAGTTTTACAACCCCCCTCCAAAAAAACAAAACAAAAACACTTTAACCTTCACAACCAAAAAAAAAAAATTCCATTTTCCAATTGCCCCCCTTAACAATCAAATTGCGTGCGCCCCACGTTGGGAAACAGGGCTTTAAACCATTATTCAAATTACTTTTTAGATGTTCTTTGCATTACGATGGTTGCTTTATGATACATTGACTTTAAGATGGTATTCTACACATTCAGGAGTCATCAAACTTTGAATTTTGATCTGTTCTCAGAGTAGCAACAGTATGTACACATTATAAAGCATATCATATTAAATAACATATCACTACTGTGCAGTATATAAATGTAAATGCTTTTTTTTCTTGCACATGTATTGAAAGGATAAACTTGCATTTATTTATTTATTTTCATTAAATAAAATAAATTTAACACATGTGTTTGCAATTAGAACATTAGCATTAACACCAACGCATATTTTTAAAAAAAACTATTTACAATTAAAATATTGTTCCGACTGGTTTCTCCAGTGAACTGTAAATGTCTGGCATACATTTTTGTGGACTTGTGCGTTTATGATGGAGACTTAGGTGTTTTATTTCCTTTTCAATTACTGGCATTTAGAGTAGTTAAATATCCCACGATAGGCCTATGAAGGTGTTAGGGTCACGGGAGGTAAGGATCCCACCATTTCATGACTACCAGGACTAAATTGAGGTTGAATGGTCAGACTGATGCCCACCCACGTTTAACCTCAGGCAAGAAACCTGTTACCCATTTTATAGAGGGCTGAGGAAATCCTAGGTCCAGTTTGGAGGAGAATTCAACGTAGAAAAGTTTCTAATCTCTGCTGGGGTCATGGATTGAACCCGGCTCCTCCAGCCTGCAGTCAAGTGTTTTACCAGTTGACTGTCGAACACACAATTTACAGTCGTTATTTTATAGTATTATTTGTTTATTTAATTATTCAGTGATAGTAATTCTTTATTTATAGTATTTATCATATCATATTAGACATACAATCTTTTCTACTTACAGTGAGTTCATCGGAACATAACCCCATCATAAAGTAAAGAGCATCTGTTTAGAAATTTAGTTTAGGATGTGGTTAATTTGATTACAAACAAACTATTTAAAAATGTAAATTGTCTGTGAATAAATTATAGTGGCATAAAATGAACATTGGAAAAATGTGAATTAAAAAAAAGCTTTGTTTAATTAATTTGTCATTTGTTAATGGACTATTTATAAAAAAAATCAACAGCATTTCTATTGGGATTATTAGTTAGACGTTGAACCGTATTCATCAAGATTTAGTAGAAGAAAAAAAGAATAAACACAACATGAAGAATCATTTCAGCAAATGCAATCAAACATGGGGACTGTACCACCTAATTTTCATGCAAATGATTTTTTTTTTTTTATAAATAGTCCATTAACAAATGACAAATGAATTAAACAAAGCTTTTTCTGATTCACATTTTTCCAATATTCATTTTATGCCACTAATTTAATTAGTCATGCTGGGAGCTTTACTTCCTATGACCCTAATATCTTCATAGGCCTATCGTGGGATACTTAACTACTGTCAAACATGGGGACTGTAAGATGTACCAACTAATTTTCATGCAAATGATTTTCATTAATCATTCCACTAATAGTATTGCCATTGGTATGATAAGAGGATGCATAAAAGCTTATTGAGCTTATAAAGCAGTGCTTAACTGCTTTAACTAAATTGCTGCCAGAGATATCAGATGTTCTATTGTTGTGAAAGGATGTAGGTTTTCTGTTTACTTATGTGTGTTTTTTTCCTTAGGTAATAATATTGTCACATATGTTAAATTTGATTTATATATTAACCTTTTAATAAATTAATCCGTACTAAGCTGAGCAGAATGCTAGCGTGGATTAATGGTAGACCTCTTTTATTCTTGATTTGATTTTTGATGTTTTTTAATTGAGTGGGTCATTGTCTTGTCAGTTTTGTATATTGTTCTTCTTCACTGAGCTAGGTATACTGGGTGGATCGGACTGATGAGAGTTCAATAAAACTCAAAACAGTTAATGTCTCTGATTCCCCGAACATAAACCAAAATTAGCTCAGTGAATTTCTGTTTACTTATGTGCATTCATCATCACTTCAGTCTCCAAGGTGGAAAACATTACAATATGAAGTAGTGGAGTGCATTCACTTTTATTCCAATAAAATGTATCTTAGTATGATGAATTGTCTGCTGAATTCTCCAAGGCATTTTAGTGAATGTTGGGCAATTGAAACAGTTCGTCATGAAGATTGATATATTAACTCATAGGATAGGATTGGGGAATTGCATGAGTCTTCCATCCATCTTTTACAGAGAAAGCAGGAACTCAGTATTAACAATATGATTTATGTATATGCACAGCTCTGGACATGTTTCGAATGTATTTCCATATAAGTGGTCATTTATGAAAATATAGCTGTAGTATTATGAATCCATTAGATATACCCCCCCCCCCCCAGTAGTATAATGAATATTATGTTGAATTTATCTCCATGTAGGCTAATTAATTTGAAATTAATTTTAAGTTAAAAACAGAAAATTATTTAAAAGAAGTATAATATGCAGAGTATTTCTGGAAGAAACGTCAATATTCTGGGAGTTCATAGTATCTGTTATTCTAAGAATAAAAATTTATATATATCGTATGATAACTATGACATATATGATACTACTGTATATATAGACTATATGGGCCCAGTATTTCAACTTTAAGATACTAGATATTTGGTTGCACAGTCTGCTATCATTCCCAAGAAGTCTTTTCCTTAAGTATTTCATTTCCAAATGATTTGCAGAGGTATTCTAGTCCTCTGTAAAATGAAGACCAGGTGTCTTTCCTAGGCAAAAGGCTGATCATCTGACCTCACACAGTCCCCAAGGCATATGAGGATACAAATAAAAATATTCCAAGTAAATAATAAAAATTGGATCTTTATCTTCCAACCAAAGCAAAAAGTGTTGGATTTCTTCCACCGTCTTTCATAGTGCTGTCGGGGGCTGCTGCTGAGTCGCTTCCCCTGCTGTTTATTTTATATGTTACATTTAAATTGTATTTATTGATTCTTAATGGTGTTGGCTTTCAATTTGTTATTTACAATAATTTCGCTCTATTTTCAGCTGCATTTAAAATCAGTAAAAAGATCATTAGGCCAAGTATAAAAAATTTAAAAGCAGAATCCTTAAATAAAATTCGTAAAATATTGTGTCAAAAAACTGCTCCTTTCTTCGTTTCATTGAGTCTTCGTCACTGCCTGTCTTACTTTCTCATCTTTGGTTTCCTGCCCATCCAAAGAGGAAATATCCAAGTTCATTGTCTTGGGTCTATTGTTTTATAATTGAATGTTATCCCCCTCCATCACATATCGTTCTAGCATAAAAATTAAAAAAGTTTCAAATTTAATAACATTAAATAGCAGTATTTTTAACGTGTGTGTCTTCTAAATAAATCGAATGAAATTGAGGCCACCACACTTTCAAATATAGAACTAAAATTTATAAACTTAACAAAACAAAATACATTTCACGAGTACTTTCAAGGTGATGACACCCTTTTCTCAAGTGATCGGTTACAAAATTTAAAAAATAACAACATTACAAGCCACAGAGGAACAATTGGGTCATGTGCGCCGGGGTCCATTCCATTTTCCTTTCGGGGGGTGCCGGGGTCCATTCCGTTTTCCTTTCCCTGGTTCGGCCCCAAGCGATGACACAAGCAGCGGCGACTGATAAAAATGAATATTTTCTCATTTTAGTATAGGGAAAAAATAAATAAATATTTCATATAGATTTTTATATTTCATATGTAATGTAATGTATGATAGATGGTAAAGATACCTAGCAGCGTGACTTAATACCCTAGCCTTAATCCCCAAAGCAGTCCTGTGGCTATGGTAAATGCCAGTAGTCTACTTATTTGGATCATAATAAAAATCCTTTGGTTCCAGAAAATACATACATACATACATACATACATAGCCTGTATGCCCTGTTCCACCAAGTGTGGGTCTAGGGAGCCAGATGCCAGCCGCCAGGCCAGATCTGGGCGGAACAGAATCTCTGTTCCGAGAATTTCAAGGGGAGAAGATACTGAGGTACTTTCCCAGAGCTAACCCTCAGGACGCCATTACGGAATGACGTCAGACCGAAGAGAAAGCGAAGAAGAGGCTGACACACAGGAAAGGAAATTGAAACAGCCATGCCCTTGCCGAGATTCGAACTCAGGAACTGGCGCACTGGACGCCACAGCTGGCTGCCGCCGAGACCTCACGAACACGCCAGCACGGCTCCAGAAAATGTACCTTGGATTTATATGTAAGGGCAGTGAAAATTCACAGTTACACAGGATATGTGAGGAAGTTTCTTCTGCACAATGACAACTTTTACAAATAGGGTTGTCTTTAACATTCACCAACCATAGATGCTTGTTAAGATGACAGTATCCAGTATGTAGACCAACAACTATCCCCTTTTCCTTTTTCCATAGCTTTAAAACTTTCTTGTTGCTTGGTCCCTTAATAAGCATCTTGGCTTTAGTTTCCCCTTCAAACCTGTGCCATAGTTTAAGTTGAATATCTTCCATCTTATTGGCATAAATCTTTTTAATTATGTTTTTGCCTAAACCAATAACAGGTTCAGGACCTATAAAGGTCATCTCCTCTTCTGTTTTAGCAAAGGAGTTGGCTTTCTCCTTGTCCATATGGCCTAAAAAAGATGAACTTTACTGTTTAGCACCAGTAGATACAGAGTCTTAAGGCAATCCAAAACAATCTTTGAAGTTATGTGGCACTAATTTTGAGCATTGGCTGTAAAAGAAGATAGTAGATTTGTATAAAGGCACAGTTAAAATAAACACATTATTTGCAGTAATATACAATAATAATAATATGCAATAAAAATAAATATAAAGATAAAATAAGCACTTAAAAATGTAAGAAATCAGTAAATAAGTATATTAAATTTGAATATGAAAGGAAATTGGTAGAAATCATTCAGATAATATAAATACACAAAAACTTTAGAAATTAGAATTTTAGTAAGAAATATATTTAAAATACGATACAATTACAGTTTCAGTTGCCATTTTCAAGTGATAAATAACAGAGCAAAAATAATTCAGCTATTTTATATACAGTTCCAATTGCCGAAATGTTGTCGTATTTTTAATATATTTCTTACCAGAATTCTAATTCTCAAGTTTGTGTAATTTTATATTATAGAAATTGGTAGAATCTGAAATGAATGAATAAATAATCAAATTTGTACAAAGACATTTGGAACGTAAATGATACAAAATGTGCAATAATGTACAGTAATAATAATAATAATTTTATGATGGAGCAATTGCAGAGAGTAGCACTTCTAAGTACTAGCCACATAATTATGCGATACTTCCCTGACTCTTAGATCCTGGGCTAGGATCCAAGCAGTGAGGCTCTAAAATCCCGGCCCGGAACATCTGGTGAGCCGTGTAAATTATAATAATAATAATTATAGAAATGAAGAAAAGGAAAAAAATTATAAAGGAGAGCCTGCTTATATTAAGTGAAATAGTATAAGTGTAAAAATGGAGTGACATTGTTATCATGCCTAGAACGTATGTGTATGTGGCCTCTCGGATCAATAATCAAACATGATTAACCAAAAAGACAACATCAGTATATAAACACAATCCAAACTGTAAATAGTGAGGTTGCAATAGTGCAGTGAAAAGTTGAGAGAAGAGAATGGAGGAAAGAAAAGAAAAAATATGTATGTATACAAAATAAAATAGATACATTAACTTGTGTAAAGACATAAATAACAATGGGTGAGACCAAATTATTTACAAGTGACATCCTGGAACAGCTGTTTCACACTCTTTGGCAATCATCAACCAGGAGAAGTCATCAGTAAATAACAAGGTCTCCGTATTGAGGCCTGCACCCTGCTGGCACATGAATTTTCTCACTAATTTTTCATTGGTGAGTTTTTCATTTTTCCTTTGAGGCACCACTGCGCTTCTGATATATCATTGTATAAAGACATGCTAAAAAGAAGCACATAAAGTACAGTAATATTTAATAATAACTATGATATTGATAATGGTAATAATAATAAAATAAATAATACATAAATAAACCAATAAAGTGTAACTCTTATCTATAGAAAAGGAAATTAAAGTTATGTCCTAAAGGACTAGTCCTGTTCTGTCCTGTGCTGTTCCCATCCCTATTATATCTGTGTATTTACAATGTCTTGGACAAGAATGTCATCTTCTCCAAAACAGTGACTTTGATAAAATAGCAGAAATTCAGATAATTCTCAAACATCTCCTGACTAAGGCTCAAAGAACTGAGCTAAAATATTGATTTAATTTCATTCCGTCGAAAAATCCCTCATCAGAGATTACATTATTTGTATATTTAATTATATTGAAACACTTAAAACATACATTTAATAACTTAATCACATCTTTAAAAATATGAAAAGGTTTTTAAGCATTTTATTATTGAAATATTCTGTTTTTGTAATTGTAAAGAAACCTATTGGGGCCAAAGCTAGAAGAATTAGTGAACCTTTAATTATACTTCACATTGGTTCAGGAGAGTTTGCAACAAAAATCATAATTAGAAGATTAGAAGACCTTCATGATTATTCACAGCCAATGTTACCTGGTAAGTATTGATTCCAAAATTCAATTGTGCAACTAAATATACTTTTAACTTTGTTAAATTTGTTTATTAGTAGTAAAAAAAAAGCTTAATATTAATTGCTTAATAAAATTCAGATGTAAAATAGAGAAATTTATTTAAATCCTTTTGCATTTTTTTTCTTAAATCACATCACTAATTTCCGAATTTATGTTCAATTAAATTACTACTTTCAATTAATTAACTACTTTATTAACTATTTCTATTGCAGCAGCAGGTACTTATGTCTCTAATACATGCATTTTCAAAATTTTGATGAATAATCCCTGATGCAGTAATTGTAAATAATTTAAAAAAGCTAAACGTTGAAGAACTACTTGTTGCTAAATGTACATCTATTCTATCATCAACAGAATGATCTCCTAGAATAGATGTACGTTTATTTTATAATAGATATTGTATAATGTTGATTATTTGTCTTATAATTATTGTAGGATTGAGGGGAAAAAACAACTTTTTAGATCTTATTTCTGTATTTTTATTATTAGAAAGATGAATGAAACATTCCTGAATCTCTAAACCTGTTTTCATTGCTCATCCTCTCAATCTAGCCAGTTTTTTTTTTCCCCTTGCTGTTTCTTGAAATCCCATCGGTTTTTCTTAGTCCATCTAATTCTTCCTTTGCTGTCAACAGGACCTTAGCAAGTTATTTTCTTGCTATCTCTTGGAATCTTATTCACATTTTCCCTCTGTCTCTCAGAGAATTTTGTTGCTTTTCTTGTATTAGTAGAAATCCTGCGGTACACCAAGCTTTTTCAAAGCTTTTATTTCTGTCACAGAATCGATCGCATGTGAATATTGAACTAGTGTGTTGATTATAGATGCATTTTAGAATTTTCTCACCGCACACCAGTTGAAAAGCACTGCTTTTGAGAAGCACTGCATTAGAGGCCTATGAGGCATTACTGTCGTAGGAGATACGTTTCCTGGCATGGGAATAAGTTGAGGTTATCCAGCCCTGCCTACCTTTAATTTCCAGGAAAGAAACACGATATCAGTTTTTCAGAGGGCTGAGTGAACCCTAGGATCTGTCTGGAGAAGAAATCAGCATCAAAAGTGCGTTCCTTTTCTTCTTAAAAATTGTCAGACGATTCTTGTCAAGATCAGAGTATGTAATACAGAACTACATTTCATTTCATAATGGTAAATGTGGCAATGAAGAGTAGTTTCTGTTATTAGCTTGATGCTCTCATTTTCTATTATTTCTTTGTCAACCTATTACTTATGTCGTCCTGATTGTTATGTTTTTGACCAGCTGTATTCTTAGAATGACTGGTCAAAAACACAACAGAACAGGATGACTCAATGATTTTTTTTTTTTACCATTGTTTCGATCTCCATTGTCTTAGGAAGTTGTCTGCCAAAGCATTCAGATTACTGCTCTTCTTTTCACTGTCCCTGTATATCTATATGGAAGAAGAATGATAACGTGATGCTATAAGATACTGTTTATAGCATATCTGCAACAATAATAATATGGGGACATACCTCTTTTTTTATTGAGGAGACCTCAAATAATATTGCTGCATCTGTATCCACAATAGAGTTTATATACACTCTTTGACAAAAAAAATGAAGCACCCGAGAAAATTGCCTAATCACCGTGGAACTTAGCAAGCAAAACCTCAGAGCCAAATATGCAATTGACTAGAAAATCACAATCATGGCCTAAACAATGGCCACCCACAGCCCATGGAAACTGCTCATTGAGAGGATATATCAAGAGCAATGCCATAATGGCTTCCTGAGGAAGGCCCCGGAAAACCACCTCAGTATCTTTCCCAGGTGGTTCTGGGAGTTCTACTGAATTCCATAGAATGTGGACCTGTCTCCAGACAGACGGACTATGGATGGATGGATCAAGAGCAAAGCTCACATGCAGGGACAAATCTGGCAGTGGATTGTGATTGCATTAGCTTCCATAGACAGTGAGAATGCTTCAATGTTGGATCCACGCACATTACGATCAGTTAAGCAAGTTTGGGAGAGGATGTACCATTGGGCTGAAAGAGAGTGGTTGGTCTAAACATTGCTGTATCGCCATGCATTTGTGACAGAGCAATGTGGCAATCGGATGATGTTGGCATCAGTGGATCGAGGCGAGCAACAGCCCAGCTACATTCATTTAATGGACAGTTGAGGGAGACAACAGAATGAATGCACCGAGCAATTGTGAGAGCTGCATGAACAGCACCAGATGCATCACTCTCAACCATCCAGGGGCCATATTACTGTGTCTCCAAGTATGGAAGTGACCATCTGGACCACTGCCAGAAGACTTGTGGCACAGGGACTACATTCAAGGAGGCTACTCTACCGCCTACCTCTTTTCACTGAGTATCGCTGGCAGTTACAGTATGTCTGACTTGATTAACATGAGATAAAATTGAGTGGTGTCTTGTTGTCTTCAGTGATGAGTCATGGTTTGCACTAAGTGCCATTGACCACTGCATTTGTGTCTGGATCAGCTCACGGATCTTGGCTTTACTGCGGAATGTAGCATGTAACCAGGAGTGATTGTCTGGTGTCCAGCTATCATTTTTCTATGATAGCTGGACACCCTTGCTAGTCCTCTGTATTACTCTTGCGACACAGTGTTACATTGATTACATTCTACGACGTATGTACCTTTCTTGTTGTGGTATTCCCAGGCCATTTTTTAATAGTATAATGTGTAGCTGCACATGACACAACTCTCCCAAGACTGCCTCCGTAATGTCAATACCCTTCCATGGCCAGTGTGATCACCAGACCTCTCACCAATTGAACATGTTTGGGCCATAATGGGATGGCACTTATGCCATTCTAAAATGTTGCTGAACTGGCCCGTCAATTGGACACCATATGGCATGCTGCAATTCAGGACACTATCCATGTACTGTATGCGTATCTGCCACTCCATGTAATCGCTTATGTACAAGCCAGAGATGGTGCTACAACATACTGACTTGTTCCATCCGTGTAGCTGTTTTATCTGAATAAATGGCCCAACTACTCGGGAATTGTAATGATTTCCATTCTTATACATGTACATACATGCGCATACATGGATGATTCTTTCCAGGTATTTTGCTTTTTTTTTGTCAAACAAATGTATATATAATGTATATATGCAAATGCAAAGCAAAAAAAAAATATTCCCTTAAAACTTAAAAATTACTAAAACAATTTTAATATGGTTTTGCATTACTTTACTAGCTTAGGTACTCAAGCAATGAATAAAAAAATTCAAAAACCTCTGGGGATTGCATGAATTAGACCAAAGCACTTTTGAAAATTGAAGCCAAACAAAATTTCAATGGATCTTTTCATTATTGCTCTTTACAATTAACATAAGTTATCTCTTAAAACTCCTAAACCATTCAATTGATTTGGATTACTGAGTTTTCTGGAGCTCTAAATTGTTAAAGGTATAAATCATCTCTATAGCTCTTAGGAAACAGGATAATAAAGCATTTTATTCTCACTCCAATGGACACCTAACTAAGGTGAATGTTTTTTGAAGTTGTATGTTTTTTTGACATTTCTGGGGATATTTTACTATTCGAGGTTTATTACTTTTTGCTTTATGTAATTTCATTCATTCTGACTAAATAATTGTTAGTTAATTAGTTACATTAAATAATAACATCTATCTTCTCTTCTGTCTATTTAGCTGCGTATACATATATAAAGTGTAAAAATGATATAAACATACGTTTATTGTTATTTCATCATCTCCTATGCACCGTGCAGTGCTGGATCCACAACTATGTATGTTCTTCTAGTAATGTACCAAGTTTTAATTATCCCCATTGACAGGATTATGTTCTTGTATTCTTTAGTGTAATATTGCAAAAAAAAAAAATGCAGATCTACTATTAAGCTATTTTGATTTTGCCAGGTTCTCTTCTAAAAGCAGCTATTGTATGCACAGAAATTGTGGATTTGAAATCAAGTAGAAGTTTAGAGATGCAGTTAATGGAGAAATATGGCAGTGGTGTAGAAATTCACAGTTGGTCTGATCTCCCTCAAGGTTCTGGTAAGCCAATAACCTCTCAAAATTATACTAAACAGTTTGTTAAAGAATATTAAACAACCAAAGGAAAACATAAATAATATGTTTAATTCTCACAATATGATTTTCATAGTTTCAAAATGTGTCCTTTTTTTTTTGAAAAACAAACAAACACACATTTAGATGTATTCATCTAATATTAATTAAAAATAGAATCTTTGTTACTAATTATATTTTTGATTTTTTTTTCTTTTCTTTCTTATTTTATATAGTTTACTGTTTAAGAAACTTTATTGAAGTTTCAACAAGTTTTTATTGTTTTGTCTTTTAATGCAACTGTTAACATTGTCAACTGCAAATATTGGTGATTTTTATAAATGCAGTTCATACTATGGTATGGTCCAGGGCCGTGCCAAGGTATGTTGGCGCCAAAAGTTGCCGCCCCTAATAAGCTAAATTTATTATTTTTCATAATAAAACAAATAAATAAATATATATATATATATATATATTTACATATTTTGCATATATTTCCTTTCCATTAGTATTTCTACACTAAATTATTTTCCGCCTGCTGCCCCCCAAGACTTCGCCACTCATGCACCCCTGCTTGGCGCGGCCCTGGTATGGCCATTCATTCACAACACATAACTGAACAAAAAGCATCTGGAGAATTTTGGCACGAGAAAAGATGAAAAGCAGCAAATCCTTAACAAACTAACGGTCTCTGTTGTTCAGAAATGGGACAATATTGGCATAAACATGGTTATCATGGAATCAAAGCATTTCCAGGGTCTGTGTCTAATAGAATTTCTATTATTATTTTGAAGAATAGCACATAGATTGCTTATTAAAAAAATATATCTTTTTGGAACAGTGTAAAAGCCACTTTTATTATTTTTCTTTTAAAGTTATAATGTAAAAATGGTTGTATATTGTTAAATTATTGTATCTCTTTAGCAGTCAGGGATTAAAATCATTTTACTCAAAACTTAGAGTGGCTCTATCTTTTTTTTTGTTGGGGGGGGGGGGGAGAATAGCTTTTATTTTCAGATTTTAGAGAGAGAGAGATTGGATGTCGTAGATGTAATAAAAATTAATGTGAAGTAATAAGGAAACAGAGTCATGAGATTGTGTAACTGTTGTCTCTCACCTCTTCTACTTACACAATGATCTGCACATTCACAATAACCATGAAAAGAATTAATAAAATGTCAATCAAAGCAATATTCTTTCTAAGTTTTTTTGAAATTTTAAACAACTTTTTAATTTTAATTCACTTTCCTAAGGGTTTAAGATAGAAACACCTGTTGGGGGTATCATAGCACTTGCAGGGGTGAGTTGATATTTAGGAACTATGTCATTTCTTCCTGAACAGCCATTTGATGTTTTATTGTCACTAATCCACCAGATAATCCAGAAGCCCTTCAAGAATAATTTTCAGAATACATAATTTTCATATCATTTAGCCTACACATGGGCATGCTTTAAAGATTTCATTTTCAAGAGCTAACCACCTGAATTGCATAACAAAAATCACTGCCTTCTTTTGATCATAGAACTAGCCTTGTTTTGAAGGGTATAGTGTTGCTGTCTTCACAAGCTGTATTTGCATTGTGAAGGGAACCTTCCTTTGTTTGTCATGCATCATTAGGCAGCAATGTATTAAGTCATCATTTTGGGCATATTACTGGGTCCTTTATTTGTATTTATTGCTGTATATTTTGATGCATAATTTTTTTAGAGTTAATATTGATAATTCTTTGAAACCAAAATTTTTTTTTTAACAAATGATTAATGAATGCAGTCATATTAAAACAAAAATTCATAAAAAAAACCCTGCTACTTTGTATAATTTTTAATTAGTACTAAGTTAATAAACATTCAGATATATTTTTTTTTTGTTCTTAATGAAAAGAAAATAATTATTAAAAATAATAAATTGTATTTTCAGGATTGGGAACTAGTAGTATTCTTGCTGGAGCTGTAATTACTGTTTTGTGGTTGGTAACAGGGCGACATTGCAATCGTAGAGAAATTGTTCATGCAGTAAGAATGTTTCCTTTTTCTTTTAAAATTTGCTTTAATGAAGAAATAGTAAATCTGATAAAAATAGATAAGTTTCTCTCTTGATTTTTTTTTAATTAATGAAAAGAAAAGAATCAATAAATATAATTAGTTTTCCAACTCTTTATGATATTATGGGTAGCAATCTATTAACAGTCGTTCAGTTACCTGATGAGTAAAACCTGGTGTCTTTCATAGCTCTAATGTAAGCTTAATTCAAAAGAATGACAAAATTTCAGCATAATAATGTCAGATATAGAATAAAGATAAAGCTTTCAGTTTATGAACAAACCTTCAGGGTATTCTTTTTATACAATAATTTTTTTAAGTTATAATCATCCCAGAAACTAAAAAATTAATACAAAATTAGATAATTCAGAAAAATGATCTCAGTTTATCGTGAAAGGAATAAGAATGAAAGAACTTAGTGTACTACTCGCAGATTGAATATAACATTGTTTTCAGTTTTATACAATAAAGGAATATAAATGAAGAAAGTCTTATAAAAGACTTCTGTAAAAGCTTATATATTCTGACTGTCACTAAACTTAATTTTCATTATCATTGTTTCATATTGCAGAAAGTATACATATATAGGTTCCCCTGTGTTATAAATTGAAAATGCCAAAAAAAATAAAAAATAAATGGGATGGGCACTACCATATCCATTTCATGCCACCACACCCTTGAGGTTAATGGAATTGTCAGCAAATGACGTGTAATATAATAATATATTATAAATAAAATGACAGATATCTCTGCAATCTCTAGTAGTAGCATTTGCAGCTCCGATGGCAGCTTATCAGCCAAGTGTTTTTGCTGCCGTAATCCAAGCTTGAGGAGGACCTATGTGGTATTGGACAGGTAGCCAAGTTTTTTTGGCACTTCAGTACATATTCTTGGTAAGGCCAAGAAATATCATGAAGTTCAGGTTCGGCTTCAGTTTAATTGAATATAATCATATTTTGAACATTTAAAAATAATATGATCTACTGTTTCAGTTTCACCCCACTGTAATACTTAAAGATAAATTACATTTTTCCAGGTAAGCATTAAATTGACCACATCCTGTCAGTATCTCGGCAACAGTAAAATTTAAATTCCCAACTGGGCTAGTCAAAGCTTGTTCAACTGTAGGCAACAACTTGTTTTGTTTGCATTCCCTTTGTGATCTTAGACCATTTTCTGTTACAATGTTCAATTATAAAATTTTGTAAAACAGATTTAATTGTTCCCATTAAGTATGGCTGACATGAATAGAGAATGGTCAATACCTGCTCTTTTGGCTTCAGTATCAGCTCTTTCGTTTTCATTTATGTCAATATGTTCTGGAACATAATAAAAAGTAATCTGCTTTAAAGCTTAGATTGTATTTCATGAACTGAATTCATTTTGGAATCTGTGTTAAGTATGACTGACATGTTAAGCATGGCTGTGTTAAGATTGCAGAGATGATTTGGAGTCACTAAATATATAGCAACTCATATAGTTGAATCTTGTAGTTTAGAGCTTTGTAATACTGCAGTGGTACAATGCTGTGAGTTTTGCATAAAAAAAAAAAAAAGAATTGTTCTTTGGTTACCTTTTACATAATCACAAGCTTATTGATACAATAATCACAATGTATTGCCATTTATTTATGCCTTCCACACAGAATTCTGTTGGCTGGTCATGTAGCGATTGATGACCTCTTCTTTTAAGATTATCCACTGTGTTCCTATTAGCCTGATGAATTGTGTACACTCATGCCAACCATAAGCAGAAGTCGAAATGGAATAACATAGGCAATAGATATAGGCAGTGAGAAGGATGATGCAAATAACTGATTATTTTATCAGAGCAAATGGGCTGCTTATTCAGGCAAAACACTACAGATCAATAGTCCCTTTAGTACATCATATCACCCTTAGCATGGATAAATGTGGCGATATAGCTTGGTATGTAGTCATAGAGACGTCTAAAGCTATCCTGTGGAAGATTCTCCCGTAGTTGTTGCAACTGCCACTACAGATTACTCATATCATTAATGACTGAAGCTGCCGTCCAACTTGTCCCATACTTGCTCAATGGACAAGAAGTCTGGAGACCTGGCAGGCCAAAGAAGGGTATCGACAGCATGGAGACAGTCCAGGGAAACCAGTGCTGTATGTCTGCAGGCATTATCTTGTTGGAAAATGGACCATGAAGGGAAGCACATAAGGCTGCAGAATCTCCTGAATGTTCTGCTGCGCCATCAATGTTCCCTTGATCACTATCAGTGGACACCGATAATCACAGGAGATGGCTTCCCAACACCTGGTGGTGTGTCATTCCACAATGAAGTCTGAATTTGTGTGCTGCCCAATGCTTCTCCATAACCAAGTATGATAGTTATCTGTGTCCAGACAAAGCCTGGATTTGTCACTAAACACGATTCATTGCCAGTCCACAGTTGTCCATGCCACCTGCTCACTATACAACTGCAACGGAAGATGCTGATGGTGGAATGTTAATGGCAGTGTAAGGGACAGCAAGAATTCAAGTCTAATTCTGCAGGTCACCTCGTAATCATGCCGGTAACATCATGTTCCTGATGAACAAGGATACTCTTGGATCAGTTCCCGTCTGAAAGAGGATGGCACAATTCTCTTTTCTGATAGTCTGCCTAAGTCACCTAGTCCCTTTGTGCTCCCTCACATCTGTGCTGCTTCCAATACCATTGCACAGTACAGTTGAACAGTCCAGGTGGTGGCCAAATCAACGGAATGACCAGCCTTCCTCCTGCAGTCCAATGATAAGACCTCTCTCAAACTCTGTCAGTTGTTCAAAGCTGAGTTGAATGTGTCGTTGAGGCATGCTGATGACTTAAGAGATCTGCACTCCACAACCACACTGATTACAAAGCACACAGCATTCATATGACAGCCGTTCATATTACCACAGTCATACTGATAGTAATGCTCCCATATCACCCCCACCCAATGGCAGTTCTCAGTGGTCAGTCACAGCCCAACTGCAATCAGTGGCGCAACTACCTGTGATGGTGCCATATACTGAGTTTCATCATTCCCAGATCATTTGTTTTACTGTGATACTGTGAAGATGGATTCTCCTATTAATCTGTAACATTTGCTTCTAAATATTAACTGTTTTCAAATAATTGTGGCTTAAAAAAATCTTTTTCCAAACTAGTCAGCTTATCAGAAAACTTTACTGACTGATCATTGCACATTCCTTAATAACATACAGTTCCTGCTGTCTGGTACACAATTTTCTGATATTAATGACATTTGGACCTCTGTACTGTATAAAAAAAAAATTAAAAAAAAATCCTGCTCAATTAAAATGATGTTTCCAGTAAGTACTGTTACTTTTGAAATCGTTGTTTTATTTGGCCATATTATGTTTCTAAAATTTGGGATTCATAGGGATAAATAGTTTTTGAGTCTCTTGGTCACTGATGAATGGAGGGTTCTGGCTTTTATCTTCTTACCAATATGTCCAAAATATTTCAAAATCAATAGGAATCTATCTTTTATACTAAAATTGAGCTTTATAAGAGAATAGTTTGTGGATTATCCTGATCATAAACAGACAGATGGTTAATCAAAGCTACAATGTCCGATTCAACCTACAGATATAAAAAGGCAAAATAAATGTGAAGACTGGCATCAACAATTTGGTAGCAGGGAATGCAGAAGTCAACAAAACTAAACTGATGTTATATTCATATCTCTATTCTTAATGTAAAACTTAACTAATTTTTTATATCAAAATAAGTGAATATATTACTGTAATCAATCAAAAGGGCAGTAAGCAGTACGTAATCTTAATTCATTATCGGAAGCACAGTGGTGCCTCAAAAGAAAAAAAAAAAGAAAAATTCTTTTGTTGTGTATCTTAATTCATTATTGAAATATCAGTAAGGTTTTAAAACTGCCTTTTTATTGAAAAAGCTTTTTTTTTGTTTTTCTCTTGTTAGGTCTTATATCTTGAACAGATCTTGACAACTGGAGGTGGATGGCAAGATCAGATTGGAGGAATTTATGGTGGAATTAACTGTGGCTCGTCTTCTCCTTCTTTCCCATTGCGAGTGGATGTTCAGCCAATCGAATTACCCACTGGTTTTTGTGATGTTTTGAATAGTCACTTAGTTCTAATTTACACAGGAAAAGTTCGTTTAGCCAAAAATCTTTTACAGGTAATCGAATGCATATATTTGCAGACCCTTAATACGTTTTTAGTTATAAATTAGTAATTATAGTCTATTTTTTCTGTATCTGAAACAGATAACCATAATACAATCACAATAAAAATTTCTAATCTGAAAGTGAAAGTTATTTGAATGCAACATAAATAACAAATTTTTTTTGAGTAGGTTTACATTTAAAAAAATGTAATTTCAGATGGTTCTTGGTCATTGATATGTTCAAATAATTTTGACTTTTTAGTAGTATATCATGGTAAGACATGTATCTGTAAATATTTAAAAATTGTGGAAGTTGGATATCCTTATTCCACTGTGTCGAAACTTCTTCAGAAAATAATTAACTATTATCACACACGATCAGATTCAAGGAGATGTTCCTGAAAAACGACTGTCATTTGCTCTAACATTTTTGGCTGTAATGGAAGTGGATGATGTCTGATCATGGTACATTCCATAGGGAGATGAGACTCATTTTTTTACCACGATTGGACTGTAAACACTTAAAACTGCTACATACAGGCATCGGAAGCATCACATGTTATTCAGCAAAACCCATCGCACTTGCCAAAACTCACTAACTGGTATGGTGTTACTTCAAATTTCATCCTAGGGTCATTCTTTTTCAAGGCTTTGCACCCATCAGGAGCATCCAGCTGTTCTGTTACAGCACAAAGATGTAATCATATGCTGTGGTAGTTTTGTTATTCCTCAACTGCAGCAAAGAGGATGTCTGGATGAGACAGTTTTTATGCAAGATGGGGCCCATGCTCATTTTGCAGGACCAGTACAGCAGCTGTTACTGAAAAAGAGTCATTAGTCACTTCTTTTCCATTGCATGGCCACCATGCTCCCATATCCTTACACCTTCTGATTTTTGACAGTGGGATTATCTCAAGGTCAGTGTCTATCTAGGAAGTGTCCCTACTCTGGCTGACTTAAAGGACAACATAACACAGCATATACAGAACATTATTCCTGAGATATTGCATTTTACAGTCATTGTGTATTGAATGCAATTTCTGACCCAGAACAATGAAATCACATCTAAAATCAACTTTATCATTAGCAACTGTGAGTAAGTTTAGAGCTTTGACAACATTTTCTCTAGCATAATAGTTCAGTTTCTGTTTTAGTTTTTGAAAAGAGTAACATAAAAAATTAAAATTTCATCTTACAATGGATGTAACGGAGAATAGGGGTATAAAAAGAGACATTTATGTACATCATGCGATGGCTCTTCTCTAGCTCTATTCAAAAACGCTGAGACATTTACATAATTTGATCGACTTCACGAGGTGTAACGAAAAAACTGAATTGTATATTTCCATTAATATCGGCTGCAAACAGCTAGGGACATCAAATCACCAAATCATAACATAATGTGATCTACAGTTGTCACAAAAAATGGCTCGAATTATATGATTCAAAAGAAGATATTGAAGTAGAAAAATTATCACCTACAATTTTTTCAATGTGGAAAATAGTGATTTATAAGCAATCTGAAGATTTACTTGGTAATCTACGGCAATGCCCTCTATCATTGCAGAGTGCAAGGAGAGATACAAATAATGTATAAAAATGTTTATTACAAGGTTTAAACCAGGTTTATCTTGGAGGCATGTGTTATAAACAGTTTTAAATGTTTTAACAAACGAAAGGAGTAGAAATTAGCCAAGCACTATTAGATAAATTTAAAGTCAATTGTAAAAAATTCAATAATTTCAATAATGAAAATAGTTTGTAAGCAAAATCTATTGTAATAATATGGAAGTTTTAAAAAGTTTTACAATTATTATAAACAATGTTGTTAACAGTATATAAGTTGTATATATTCCCAAGAGTTTCTGATATTATTATCAAATTCTTTATTATATTTTACGAAGAGTTTTTTTTCCATGTATATTATGCCTGATGAAGCAGTTAAAAGTAATAAACTGCGAAATATAGCATTGATAGGAAGAGGATGTGTCTTATATCATTATTAGTAATAAAACAAATTGTTATTTTTAAATAAATATTAAATGTTTATTACTGATACTCTCCTGATAGCATTATTGATGATATGTTTCTTTAGGATAGTAAATATATCCAGCGAATGAGTGATATATAATGTAAGAATTTGATCTTAAGTTGATTTTAAACTCTAAAAATATGTTAAAATTAAATCCATTTCCTCCAACCCAAAGATAAACATTGAGCAAAAATAATGTTAATATATCATCACTAAGAACATTTATATACAATAAAAGTTTTACGTGCGTTAAGAACATTTATACAAGCATCTTTTTGAACAATCTGTATTTACTAATATCCATTCTATTTGTTTTTTATTTCAGAATGTTGTTCGTAACTGGTATGCAAGGAATAGCTACATTGTTAGGTGCTTTCAGCAGTTAACTGAGTATTCCAAGAAATGTGCAGATGCATTCACAAATGGTTAGTAAATAAAAAAAAAAAAAACGGGTCCCTTTTGTTGTGATGTTATAACCATTTTATTTCCCTCTTTGAAGTTGCTAGTTCAGACTTTCAATATAGGGAACAGTTACTTTGAGGATGTAATTTTTTTTTTGTTGTGTCAAGAGTGCAGTTTTATTGAATAATTATTTCCAAAAAAAATTACTTTTTTTTTTTTTATTTGTTTTCTAAATTTTAGGTAATTTGTCAGAAATTGGTTGCTGCATGAACAAGTATTGGGAACTGAAGAAAATCATTGCCCCAGGCTGTAATCCCTCATTCATAGAAAACATGATGAAGAATTTTGAGCCTTATGTCTATGGACAAACACTAGCTGGAGCTGGTGGAGGTGGTTTTCTTTGTCTACTAACCAAGGAAGCTAATTCATGTCCAAAAATACAGGAAATAATTAACAAAAATCAGGTATTTCACGTTAATCCACTACACTTAAATAACAAAAGATAAATAATCATGATAAAAATCTCAATTTTTGCATATTCTTAATATATATATATTTTCATAAAAAAAACGAACATTTTTATAATGTTGCCAAATGCACACACAAAAAAAAAGAAGATAAATTTTCTATACCTTCTGTTTATAGTAATATTTTCTACCATTCACTTTTTATTCTGTTGTTGTAATTGATTTTAAGCAATTACAAAACTAATTATTAGGATTGTATAATTGCTATTAAAAAAATAATACATTGAATTTAGAAAAATGAGTACTTTAGTTTGTGTGTAGGAGTAGTGATCAAAGAAAAGAGGTTTCAGTTTGTCAGTGATGGATATTGTTTTACTGGATATATATATATATATTCACACAACAAAGAATTATTGATAATAATACAGTATGTGTCAAAACAAACAATACTGAAATATTTGTGTACAAAAAAGGTTTGTGATCTACAGAATACAAACAGTAGAGGAAGCTTGTAATACATAGAAATCAATTTTCACGTTTTCTGAGGCACAGCACATATTCTATATGCTGTGCGTTACGCTGCAGGCAGTTCTCATAAAGCTCACGAAGATTCTCAAACATGTCCCTGAAGACTAGGTGCTTCATTCCTCTGACGCATGTCACTATCTTTTGACGTAAATCATCAATGGTTGCCAGCGAGTTCCCTCTTTATCACACCCAAAACTTAAATGTCGGTGGTTTAAGTTCAGGTGAATGAGACGATACGGGAAGACTGTTCCACGTGAAACGATGTGATTACCAAAATTCACATGAAGCAAGAAGCTTGTGGCAAGTGGTCTCATCCTGCTGGAACCTTTGCATACGAAGTGGCAGGTTACATGCACGGCAGAATCTGATGAGATCTTCCAAAAATGTTGTGAGAATGTTTTCTCTGTACTGCACCTGGTTTACAGTTACATGATTGACATGATCATACTCAACAAAATAAAGGCCCAAGATGCCGTTTGTAGACACTGCACACTATATTGTTACAGGATCACTACGGAGGGGTTTCTCCACAACGATGTCTGGCTGCTCAAATCCCAGAAAGCAGGTTGTCTGTCGATTGATAAAGTATAAGTAGCCAAATATGAGTTTTAGAAAAAGGAAAACAAAAATATCTTTTCAATTATTTAAGCTGTCTCTGATGTATTTTTGCACTTTCATTTTTTTTAAATTAAATGTTGTAAAATTACAAGACAGTATTTTTTTTTTTTTAGTACAAATTTTTACTGAATAAACTCATCCATTTATAGGAATAACAGGTGAGACAATTACTCTCCATGCCCATGAATTAAACAAAAAATTTAACAAAACATTTGCACTTCAGATGTTTGGTCCAGAATGGCATGTTTATGAAATAGCTGTTCAAGCACAGCCTTGTGATCAAGGCAGTGACCTGCCATGAGGCTGATCAGTCTTAACCTGGGTTTGAATCCTGACGCTTGCATGGATGTAACTTTCTTCTTTTGTGTTTCATCTGTTTCTGCAGGTTTAATGTGTAACTAACTACATAGAAAGCATCCTGTGGTGTACTGTGGGCAACGATTCTTCAGCTAAATAGCTCCCATTTCTCGCCTCTTGTCGAGACCAAAAAAAAAAAAAAACCCGCCAAAATTGCTAAGAGCCATGGCATTGGGGGAAAAAACAAAAAGTTATGAAATGTAAAATATCTTTAATGATTGCTATCACTTAACAGTTTCAGTAATGCATGTTTTGTTTATGCTGTAATACTGATAGATTTTGGTATTGAAAAAAACAGGGGCTATTATTTCTTATCTTTGTTTCCATTTCTTAGAATTCCATACAATTTGTTGTTAGCAGTTGAATTTTGCCAGAAAAATGAAGGATTCTTTTATGGTGGGCATACAATCAGTGTGCAAAATACATGAAAATAGCACGATAGATTATTATTTCCATTAACTAGATTCCATTTTAATTTTTTTTTTTTAGATACGCTCTGTGACAAAAAAAATTCACACCACCAAAAAGGAAGAGTCCAATTGGAATGAAACTTTGTAAATGTCATTTGGATAAAGATAACTGGAATTGATTTTTAATAGGGAGAAAATAGATTTTTATTGAACAATAGCAGCATCGTTATGACATTATTAATACTGTGTTGAATGCCTCTGGCTGCTATGCATGCTCATATATGGTTGGCATGAAGTGAAACAAAATCCTTATGTTGTCTTATGGCAGATCATGTCATGCTGCTTTAAATGCCGGATGTTCTATTATGGATGCAGTTGAGTCTTAGAATGTCCCAGATATGATCGATGCGAGACTATGATCTGGCTGCCCAAGGAAGGCTTTGAATTGTTTGGTGGCAAACGTGCGCAATCTGTGGTTGCACATAATTATCCTGTTGGTAAACTGCTCCTGGTAAACATGAGAAAAAGGACAAAACAACAGGTTGCAGGATCTCATGCGCATATTGCTGTGTATTTAAAATACCTCAAATCTCTCTGAGAGATGATTTGCTGTCATAAGAAATGGCTTCCTACACCAGCTATAATGTCTGCCTCTCTATTGATAGTATTCCAAGATTTGAGAGCTGTCCAGTCCTTTCCAAACGCTGATGATCATCTTCTGCAGGGCAGAAACAGGACTTATGATTAAACGCAATATGAGACTATTCGAGAGCAGACCATATCTCTTGGGCAGGGCATCCGGTGCTGGGTTGTTAAAGGCAGGCCTCATAAACGGTGACGTGAATTAAGCTCATCTTCTGCAATTTGTCTAGCAGTGGTCCATATTAGATATCAATTATTGCATACTGGATGCCACATATCTCTGGATGGTGGAGGATAAAGCTGTCGGAACAATTAGGGCTTGCTTCAGAACAATCCAGTTGTCTCAAGCAGAGGTACTGTTGGCCTGACCAAAGCCTTGGTAATGTGAACGAATGCAACCATTGATTCCAACACCTTCCCACAGAAGCATCATTACAGCCTAGATGGGGAGCAAGTCATCTGCATTGTCAGCTGGTTTCTCGTAGTCCCATGATGTGGTCTCTCTCTCGAAGGCATATAATTGCTGATAGTCTTTGTGCACATCATTGAGGCATTACTGATGGCAAACCATTATGAATTCAACAGCAGAATGTGTCGAATAAGATTCCGAGGGCCCTTACATGGACCACAAGAAGGCATGTCCATTGAGACATGGGGGTGATGGTAACATTACTTGACAACAAAACTTTAATCCTTTGGATATCTAATGGAAAAAATAGTTGCATATGGAGTTTCATTCGAATTGGACGCTGCCGTCATGATGCTTCAATTTTTTTTGTCACAGTGTGTATGTGTTTGTGTGTATGTATACAGTGAAGTCTCACTTATACGAAACATTGAATACGAAGAATTTCTCATTCCCCAGAGAAACCCCCATAAGTCCTATTTGTAATTCACTTATACGAATAATTTTTGGTTCCCCCTCAAATTCGTATAAGTGAGACTTCATATATATATATATAAGTTTCATTAACCGTACTTGTGAAATTTTTCCTAATTTATTCTATCATTTTCTGTTTTAGGAGACAGGCATTGCAACTATTTACCCTGCCTCTCTGGATCCACTTGGCATTACTGTCTTCATTGATAACCAAGAAATTCCCATTAAGTAAAGGTAAACTGAAAGAATGAAAATATAAGGAAATTTGCAGATGAATTATAGAATTTGGATAATTCAGTTTTTACAGTAAAACTTATATATTTTTATAAGTGAAAAAAAATTAAAACATGATAAAAGAATGCAAAACTAATTTAAAGTAATACCACACAACCCCTCTGTTCACTACAGTTGATTTTAATCTAGTTCCCACAATAGACATCTGTTATGTTTCCATTTTATATATTACTCTACTGCTGTTTTAACAACAAAGCAAATTCTATTAAGGAATTCTGCTAGTGATTTTGTTTTATTCATTTCTCATAGTAAATGTTAGCTATAAAGCTGAATAAAAACCCATATTTAAATAAAGCGTTTCAGAGGGATCCAGAAAAGAAATATTCTTAAAATAAGTAATAGAATATTTATTGTTTTAAAGTAAATAGGGCTGTGTTTACCTTGCAAATGTGATTTAGTACTTACAAAAAAAAAAAAAAA
>JAFIDM010000003.1:11983562-12012235 GCA_023159025.1 Thereuonema tuberculata | reverse complement strand
AAAATTAAAAACAAGAAAATAGAAATCCGAGATGCTTCACAAGTTCATATTTAAATTTTTAGAAATTTAGGTGCACTGGCTAAAGAAATAAAAATGTTTGCAGTCGCCTGCATTTGCTTGAGTCAGGACCTCAAGATATCAGTTAAAACAGTAACCACTACGGTTGCCAATGTGAATAAAGATTAATAAATAATTATTAATGGTGATTTAGAGTTAAAACATTTTGCTATTTTAATTTTTCTTTAAGTACATTAAAGTACATTCTTTACAATACGTTCATACGTTTTATTAAAATGAAGTCTCACAAGTTCAAGATTCTTGAGCTTCAATAGTTTTTGAAATGTATTTGCTTTTTTAAAATTCTTTAAACTAGGATTTTTTTTTTGTTTAAACTTTTTCAGCCTTTTGAATCTCAGGTAATGGTGCTTCAAACATGCTAAATTTATCAAAATTGACAATAATAAATTTTCATATATATTAACAAGCCTACGACATAATGGAGGATTAACCCAGCCACAAATTTTTAATATTCCTATTTCTCCCAGTGTATTACTACTTTTTGCTTCTGTACCTCTATATCACATGCAAAAACTGTTTGTGATCTAATTTAGATTTGTTAACCATACTGCTTTGCTCACCTTCATAAAGCTTCAAAAAAACATCATCTTAATACAACAGGACAGAAGACTTGTGAATAAATTAACTTTTAAGCAACTACATAATTTTTAAATAAAAGAAGTTTACATAATTTTTAATTTGCTAGTTTTAAAATTAAGTGACTTTCAAATCATGACAATAAATTTAACTAATTAACACAGGAATGGGAAACAGGGTGGCCTTGTGATATCCCTTACTTTAAACATAAAACCTTTTGCAAAGAGAAAATGAAGATGGGTGTCACTTTAAATCAACTAAAAATTTAGTTCAGCCCCTCCCCCCAAATTTTTTTCATGGGCCAGATCACTAAAGTAATAATGAAAGAAGAAATTCCAAAGTTATAAATTTCTGATGAGTGCAGTTAATCTGTGTTTATTAAATAATTTAATGCTCCAACATACTGTTCATTTTCGTTTACGAGAGCCTTCAACGCTTTTGCGCATGCATCAGGTCTCCTTGGATTTCATGAAAATAGGGTTGAGGAAAAATAAAGAGAGGATATTTACTTTTTATAAGTGTTAGTTTATTAGTAGCTGCGTTCTATTTGCGCTTTTCGGGAAAGAATTATGGAAAGAATAAATACTATTGCAAAAATAACAGGTACTAAAAGAAAAACAGGTCTTATGAAAGTGCCCATCTCAGCGTATCACCCCTTGGCGAGTAGAATCGTCTGTGTTGTCCTAGCTCTCGCTTTTCAAAACAAACAGTATCTGTTTATCCTATGATTTCTTAAATACTGTGATAGACTGTATAATATCCAAGATTTTTTTTTTAATTTGTTATCTACACTTTTTTATACTCTTTTGAGAGAACTCAAAGAGAAACTTACTTTGTTTCATTAAAATAAATCAAACCCACTTTAATATCTGAAATACTAACAAGAAACCAAAATAGCAATTTCAAAAACTACCTCCACTAATGTCATATTAAATAAAATACAACTTTAAAGAACTTGCATAAAATTATTTTTCAACATGGATATTATGAATTCATTCAGATGAAATTCTGTACAATATTGGGATATATTTATACAATCTCTCATAAAATAAAGAGTTACTTATTGTATCAAAATCTTTGACTGATTTTTGCTTACCTCCAAGTGCACAGTGAATCCCATAAGAAAAAGTCCAAAAATTTGTTTAAAAAACTAAAGTGCACAAACGTTTTTATTTTCTTAAAAAAAAAAAAAAAGCAATAGTAAAAACTGTATTACAATACATTAAATCCAAAAAAAAATTGAAATAATAAATATTCAAACAGAACAAGCAATCACAGCTTTCTAATAAAATGAATGACAACAGGAAATGTGAAAAGATGTAGAAGTGCACCAGTTTTGAAGTTTCTGGGAAATGGTTATGCCTTAAAATTATCATGAAAAGTAGCCTTTCAAAATTGCTACTTTTTCACTGTATATATATATAAAAAAAGCAGAATATTCTCTACAGACAACTAAAAATAACTTTAATTATCACTTAAATTACAGTATTAATTTACAATTTACTATCAAGAAAGATAATGGTAAATATTAATTGAAAACAATTAATTATTGCTACAATATCCATGAAACTTTCATGGAAGAAGATAGGGGATGAAAAATAACAATTTTTCTTGAAATAAAGATGATAGTCGGGATTCTACAGTCATTTTGCAGCAAATCGTGTAACTTTTAATTGGAAAAATAATGCTCTTTATTGTATTACTGGTCAGAGAAACCCATATGGCACCCACAGTATATCTTTCCTTCCCACCGCTGAAAAACTATAATAAACTCCAAATCATGAAAATTTCACAAAAATTAATAAGGAGAAAAAAACAACAATTAAAGAATTGTAATTAAATCATCAAGTTTTTAATATTTAAAATACTGAATTAACTAAAGTATTTAACACTGTTTTAAAGAAAGATAATGAATCCTAGATTTGCCTTTCCCTTTCTGATCTTCCAAGATTTTGTTGTTGTTAACAGCTTTGCAGCAATCAATCATGAAAATTTAAAATTTTTTAATCCTTTTTTCCCCATTATTTTAAGCAGAAAGGAATTATAATCCTATTATTGTGAAGTTCTGCACTAAATTAGATAATGTGAATAGATGAGGGAAATATAGGTGAATATATTTTATATACTGTAAATCTCTTATTTTTTTTCTTTAAATTAGGTAATGAACAATGATTGAATATAAAACATGAATTTCAGTCTTCTTCGTAAACAAAGTAAACTCATGTAAGAAATGTACATATGTTGTGGAACGATGAGCATTGGATTTATCGCCTCCCTCTTCCTCGTCCCCTGCCACGACCACGGCCACGCCCACCTCGGCCACGTCCTCTTCCTGCACTGGCTGTAAAAAGAAACAATTATTAACAGTTTATTCTTTTATTAATTTATCTTGCCAAAAGAAAGTTTTCAATTGTGGAAATGAGAAATCAAAAGTAAAAAACTTTAAAGTTACAATGCAATTATTCTAGAACTACAGTGAAGTCTCACTTATACGAAACATTCAGTGATACGAAGAATTTCTCATTCCGTGGCGAAACCCCCATAGTCCTATATGTAATTCACTTATATGAAATATTCACTTATAAGAATAATTTTTGGTTCTCCCTCATATTTGTGTAAGTGAGACTTCACTGTAATTTAAAGTTGGGAATTGAGCAGCTATGTTAGTGATAATGATTTATCAGTTATTCATTATAAATAGTCAATACATTTGATGGGCGATTTGAGCTAGATGAGAAAAGGCACATTTTCTATTACATCAAATTCACACTGCCAAAGAGCAAACATCATTATTACTTTCATCCAATTGCAAACAAAAAGACCCAAGATTTAAAAGTTGTTACTGATATTAATTTCAATACAGTTACGTAAAAGAAAAGAAGAAGAGCAAAAGGTGTGTTCCCATTCCTTCACAACATACACAACATACACAACTTAAACTTCTTAACTGCTCACTGAAGTGTAATACCAGACTATGTGACGATATAATACATTAACTTGTGAATAATTAACAGAATAAATATTCCGATTAGAACTGAAAGGAAAAAAAAAAAGCCACCATAAGAACTCTAAAATCATAATTATTTTGCTTTGTGCAAATTTCATCCATTGGAATGAAAGCATACACTTGAGTAACATCAATGTTTAATGATCAGTCTTTAAAGGATAGTTATGATTCTGTTTTTGCATTTATTTAATAATTTTATACATGAATTAGCTTTCACAATATATCACTTACTATGTTTGAATTTATGTTAATCTTTCATTATCATAGTAAAATCCTTGTTGATACAACCATGAGGAATTTCATTCTGTTATGCCAAGCACAAAGGCTGTCTAAAGTGCTTAAGGAAACTTAAGTTTAACCCTCTTTTTCCCTTATCGTAGTAAAATGCCATTAGATTTGTATTCCATATATGAATTTAAGAATATGCTCATCACTTAAGACTACTAAGTGTTCTCAGATGGAAAAAAAAAAATCACATTTAGTTTCTATGTTAGATATTTAGCGGAAACATGTATAGTTAGACAGAAACAATGATGAAATAGAAAACATTTGATATTTAAATAAATGTGTTTTCAAATGTTTTGAATTTTGAGAAGATATCTGGCATTATTTTATTTGGGATAATTGAAGGGCTTGGAGCAACAAACGTGTATCCACCAATTTAGTGTTTTTAGATATTTAAAGTTAAAGTTTGAAGCTGCCCGACCCCTACATAAGGCATAAATATATGTTTCATTATTTTTATATGAAAGTTTAAATTCTAAATAATGTATTGATCCATTACAATGGATCATTGTTGTTTGTTATTGTTGTTTGTTATCTTAAAGAAATGTGCACTATAAGCAGTAATTTGGTGCTTACCCGTTTGTTGCACAATGCTTAACTCAAGTTGTTAAGTCAACCTTCACAGCAACAACTGTGTATGTATTAAAATACCTCCTTTTTACCATTATAACTATTTATTTGGAATGAACACAATACATTGCAATATAGTTAGGCATCTTCATCAACATCTGTGGCCATGGGAAGATTTGAATAAAAAGTCCTGTCACTTTGCGGAATACAGTTTAATAGGTCTGTCAGATCTTTTTTCTTTTTTGGGGATATTCCGCAAAGCCCAGAATACTTAGACTGTGGGTTGTTGGACACGGCAACTCTTCGATTAGCACGCTGCAGAATGAGGCAAACCTTCTTCCAATCTTCCAGCTCATTGAGTGTATACCGAAATTGGTAGCCATCGGCGTATTCACACAATAACGAAACCAAGAAATGTCTATGAATCTTACTTTCTCACCACGTACATCCTGTTTACGATTGACAAGGTTGGATGCTAAGTTATCAGCAGAAAGAAAATTGTGGGTGGCCATTAGTAAAACAACAAAAGGATTACGCAGCCTGGCTTTACGGACTAAATCATGGTAATCAGTTGGCAAGTGAATTGCTGTTTTCTTGCATTTTGCCTTTTCGATTAGTCCGAAGTCTCTATCGCACGGCAAGTAAGTATGTCCACATACAAGAAATTTATGGTCAATTACCTTGAACCTCTTACTCTGAACAAGATAAAAAAAGTAAGCAGTCATGTTTATGTTCTTATTTTGTCCTCCACAGTTGTCCGAATATAACATTATATGGCTGGTGGTAGCGTCGTGTGATCGAAGTATCTTTGAAAACAACTAAGTATCTTATCAGATCCTCTTTTCGCTGTGGCTTCAACCCAAATACACATATAGGAGTTATTTGTGGCACAGTCATGAATCCCTAGGTTATAAGTCTACATCTGACGTTTGTAGAATACAATGCTGGTTGAGATGGATAGACTTGGCAATGCCTGCTGTAGATCAAATGCTAGGACTTTCATGTCGATTGTTTTGGCCTTTTCTCCATCTGCCTTCATGTGTTTGAAAGCATTCTCAGCTCTCCTTTTGTGGAGTTCCCATTCTTGCTAAGTTTGAGAACAACTTTACCTTCTGCTTCCACCAATCTTTTCTTCACAGCGTTTCAGGCGTTCATAGGCAGTCTTCTTGTTTGCCAATGTCGCATACACGTTTCTTTCACTAGAATATAAGCTGCTTGGCGCTTACACCAAACCGTACAGCAGCCAGATAGAACCACTGGCGCCATGTAGCGGCACCAAACTGAACTAAATGTATAGAAATGGTGTTTACACATTTGTTGCAGTAGAAAACTCGAAATCTTGAAAATGGTGGATACACGTTTGTTGCCCAAAGCCCTTCAATTGTTATTACTAACATGTTACTCTTTTACTCTAGCTCTATTGAAATAATTCACATGACATATATATGAGGGGTGTTCAAGGAAAACCTGGATTTTTCGGTGTATAGAAAAACAGAATCCATTTATTTGGAATGGAAACTACATTTATTTCTTTATATAATTCCCTGCTACAATTACGCACTTATCACAGTATTTCGCTAGTGCTTGGATACCATCAGCATAGAAAATTTGTTATTAGACAGGAACCATGATCAGACAGCCTGCTTCACATTGTCTGCTTAAATGCTGGCCTCCCAAGAACTCTTAAAGAGCACAAACAGATAAAAATCCCTTGCAGCTAGGTCCAGACTGTATGGAGGATGTGTCAATAACTCCAAAGCTGAGTTGCTGTAATATAAAGGTATTGTGGTGGGCAGCAAGTGGTTATGCGTTGTCGTGCTGAAGCAGGACAAACCTTGGTGATCAAACCAGGCTGGTTTTTTCTTCCGAGATTTATGCACATCTTTCAGAATTAACCACAGGATAGAAACTCTACATGAATAATGCCATATTTGCTTCAAAAAACACTTGCAATCACTTTACCTGCAGACCCATTTATCCGATATTTTTAGGGCAATGGTGAGTTTGCATGCCTCGTTTTGATTTAGAATTGAAATGATGCACTCAGGTTTCATCCAAGGTGACAATGTGATCCAGAAAATCCCTGTAGTCCAAAAACACCCCTTCAACTAAATGCAGACTTGCAATCTTCTATGCCAGCCAAAAGGCTTGTGAACTAATCTTCCAGAAATGAAGATTGTCATGAATGATTGTGTTAACAGACCCTATCAGCAAGATTCATTTATCTTATGTTGACGACAGATTTTCTGCCAATTATCCTGATCCAGGGATTCCACATGCTGAATGTTCAAGGAAACGACTGCTGTGAGCTCGCAACCATCATTGATGGATGTCATCTTTAAAACTTTTGCACCATTCAAACGTTTTACTGCGGCTGAGTGTCTCATCACTATACTCAGCTTAATTTTTAATTCTTCTGTAATTGTCTGCTAGTTTCAGATTTCATTCACGAGAAATTTCATACAATAAACTGTTTCATGCAGGAATTAACGCTGTGGCCTGCAATTCTGACTGTCAATCAATTGATCCGCAACATGCAAGCCATCTAGCAGCAATAGAAGAGACTTGCTTCTTACCACCATGACTAACAGATCGCACTCGCATTCCTTCTTATGTCCATGAAACCAAAAAAAAAAAAAAAAACCAGGTTTGTCTTGAACAGCTCTTGAATACAAGAGCAGTCAGAAACTAATGCCTCCTACTTTTTATTTCCTGTAATTTACAAGGTATGTAGTCACAACTTTATGTATTTGTCACTTCTCAATAAAATCTCCATCCCTTTGAAAAGTTTTTGTCCACCTTTGCACAATGACACGTATCCTAAGAAGTTAGAAATTGCTGTCCTTATTTCCTCCGAAATGGCACACTGCGTTTTTTGGAGACTCCTTATCTTCAAAATAATGTTCATGAAGACATTCTTTTAGTGGTTCGAACAAATGAAAGTCCGAAGGAGCCAGCCTATATTTTTACAGTTTAGAAGTCTATGTTCCAGTAAATATCAGAAGATGCTACTTTGAAGGTAATATAATAAATTTTGGAACAAACAAGCTTTAAAAGCCCTTAAGATAATTCAATTAAAGTTAGTAGAGAATGCTTGCCAAACATTAAATGTGATTTCTTCCAAATGATATACCAGGTGATCAAGAAATAACAGATGTTCGGAGCCCTGTAGCGTGTTACGTACTGGACGAAATAGAACAAAATTTGGCCACCATACACATTAAAGTATGTGGTTTCGATTTGTCAAGAAAAAAAAATTAGTACCAAACAACGCCAATAGGAAAAATTCTAGTGCTGCAAGCGCATAATGTGTGAAAAAAGAATACATAACTGCCAATGGAAACAGTAAATAACAACACACCAAACACCAATGAAAAACGTTTATTATAGCAACCTACAAAGTTGGCTCAAGGTGACCACCAGCCTGATATTCCACTAATTGCATGCGGTACACGAGGTTTTCGACAGTGGCTCGCAGCACATCGGCAATTATTCGTCTGACATGTAACGTTACTTGATCTTTTAAGGTAGGAATATCAGGAACATGTCCTTGATACACAATGCTTTTCAGGTAGCCCCACAACTAGAAATCTCAAGGATTCAGATCAGGGGACCTCAGAGGCCAATTCATGGGAAATGTGTGACTAATTACTCTAGCATCTGTGAAATGTTGACGCAGGACATCCTTCACCTGACGTCCTATGGCGCACCATCTTCAATGAAAATGATAGAATCGATACAATTTCTTTGCTGCAGTTGAGGTCCTCTATGTAACTGTTTTAACCGCCGGTATTCACGAAGAGCAGCATTGACATTTTCATCCCGCTGATAAAACAGCTTGACTAATAAGGCACGATCACGTAGTGACAATACCATCGACGGATGACTTCTTGCAGAATGACTAGAATTCTTCAAATGGCCCATGAACAATACGACCTAGTTGGGCATGTTAATCCAGTCGATATTTTATCAAAGAAAAAAAAAAAATTATATAAAAGACTGTTAGATCTAACTTTTTCAAATAGAAACAAAAATACAGGAAAATACGGTAAGTAAAATAGCCATGATGTTAGGATCATATAGTACTGAATCCTATCTTCCTTCACAATACAACAGTGGTTACAAATTTAAATCAAACCTATAATATTTTGGAGGTAGCTATGCTGACTCAATAGATATAACAAAGCTTGCCATGAGCAAGCTTTAAAAAGCTTCGGTTTGTTACATTTAGTTTAATGAGCTCAATTGGTGATTTAGCAATTCTGCTAACTGAATATCCCAAAAATTTGTACCATTAAAATTATTGGACGAGTTTATATTTTGAAAGAAGTTTAATTTATCCAGATTACATAGTCGTTTCAATTTTTTTTCTGCGAAAGTAAAAATATGACCCCCAAACCATTTCTCGCTTTTATTCTAAAGTTTTTTTTTGTGTTTTTTTAAATATTTACCTTGGCTTGAATCTTTTTTCTTTGATCTTGCTTTAGGAGTATCATCAATCAGCAGGGTTTCTAGAGGCAAACTATCAGGAAGGATGAAATATCTGATGTTATTTCCTCTTATGCTTAATGTCTCCAATTGTACAGGATCTCGGTTCTTTATTGTCATTTTCACTGATTTCAAGTGTGTGTTCATGGCAACGTCGACACCTACAAACAGAAAATATCTCCTTAATAAAAATAACAATAAATAATCTAATTATAAAAATGTTTTCAATTAATTTGGTAACTTAATACAGAAAAGTTAAATTACTGCCAAGTCTAATTATTATATTTAACTTATTATTCTGAATATTGTAATATTACAATATATACAAACAATATAAAGCAGTAAATCTAAAATAACATTTTAAATCTTTTACTATTTCTACAGTTACTAAAAAATAGCAAGGCAGGAAAAAAAAAAAGAATCCACAATGCTAGACAAAAGATAAGATCCTCTCATATTTGACTTTTTTTTTTAAATCAGACTCATACATAATAAATTAATGCATTTGAACAATAGTATCGCCTTTTAGCTTAAAAATTAATATTCGAATCGAAAAAATAAATATTCTACCACAAAAACAAAAAAAAGTACATGTTTTCCTTGTGACAAAAGTATAAGACCAGTCCATTATTTAAGGAGTAGGGATTGAAGTGAATATTCAAATTAGGCAATAACTCTGCAATTCAATATTAAGGAGTACAAGTCGGCTACCCGTCGCTTCGCTCCGGAAGCCTCCCTTACGTAACGGAAAACAATTTTTTATTTATTAAAAAAAACACACACACACAAATTACATCAAGGAAACTAAAACTAAAATTTTTTAAAAGCTTTTTTTAAAATTTAATTATTGATGTCTATATTCTCTCAATCTACGACTGCTTTTAGAACCACCTTGTAAATCATATATCTATGATATATTTTTATTTTTTACAGAGATTAGAATGTAGGCCTAGTGGTCTAATGGCTAAGACGTCTAACTTCTGAGCAGTATTCTACCTAATAGAAATAGTGCATCTTTCTTTCTTGACTATCTTTTTTTTTTATTCCTATTGATACTTTTCAGTGGTTTTCGAGTTAGAAATAGTGATGGTTTTTGAGTTACAAATAGTGATTTTTCAGTATTCTACCTAATGAAATACTGCTTCTTATCTATTGACTCTTTTTTTTTTTTTTATATTCCAAATGATACTTTTCAGTTGTTTCTGAGTTACAATAGTGTTCAGTATTCTATCTAATAGAAATACTGCTTCTTTCTTTTTTGAGTCTCTTTTTTTTATTCTAAGTGGCACTTTTCAGTGGCTTTTGTGTTCCAAATATTGATGGTTTCTGAGTTACAGATAGTGATTTTTCAGTATTCTATCTAATAGAAGTATCGCATCATTCTTTTTTGACTCTCATTTTAATTATAATTGTCACTTTTCAGTGACGTTTGAGTTACATTTATTGATGGTTTTTGAGTTGCAAATAGTGATTTTTTCGGTATTCCACCTTAAAAAAAGAGTGCTTCTCTCTTTCTTGACTCTGTTTTCTTTACTCCAACGTCTGGCGTGTATACCCACATATTTTTCAATATCACATAGGATTTGGTTAAGTAAGAATATTTAAAATATTGCAACGTTTCGGCAATTATCGTTCTAATTGTCAGTTTCGAATTACAAATAAACTGATGTGAAATAAATAAACAATCCTGAGATTCAAAAAAAAAAAGATTGAATACATTCCTTATTGATGGGGGAAAGGAAAGGAGATATAAGTCAAAAAACCATATGAAGAGAGTTGTAGTCCCTATGGTCTAATGGATAAGGCATCTGACTTCGGATCAGAAGGTTGCAGGTTCGATTCCTGTCGCGGATGTTTCATTGTAAAAATACATTCGCTCAGAAAATTGCGCCGGACAGACACACACACAGACAGACAGACAGAGAAATAAAAGATTTTAGTAATATAGATTGTGCAAGTTCCATTTGTGATTTCCTTGGAAACCCTATAATCATGCAATGAGCCTCTGAACTCAGTGAAACGGAAATAAGACAAATTTGGAATCTTCATGGCCAAGGTTGTCATTGAGGGCCATTACAGATAAAGTGAAGAGGTCTAAACGTGCTGTTGTCAATGTATTAAATTGTGGTGTCGATGGCAATATTACGAAAAGACCTGGAAGACAACAATGTTTGATGGCTTGCCAAAAGAAGATACATTGTTTCATTAGCAACATGCAAGAAGCTGTCTGCCGGTGACGTGACAGATGTTGCACAGCTTCCACGCTCCACAAGAACAGTTTCCCCAGAGTACTGCGCTCATCAGGGACTGCAGCATATTCAAAATACAAATGCAAAGCCACCACAGAGTCCTCAACATCAAGTTGCCCGTAAAAAAATGTATTGGTCCCATGAATGGTTTTTAGGTGATCTTTTCAGATGAAAAGGAATTTAATATTGATGGGTCAAATGGATGCAGTTCGGCGCAAGACAGACATCCAAATGAGTGACAAAATGGGTGGTGGTTCATGTATGCTTTGGACCAGTGTTTCTGCAAAGGGAAAACTGACATTGTATTTCTTCCTGACAGAATGATTTCCCATACACTCATTTGTGGACCAACTGCTTCGATATATACAGATTCTTGGAGGACAAAGCTGTTTATCAATAAGATAATGCACAGTGCCATTCCGCCAAAGTGACAGAACAATGGTTCACAACCAACAGAATCTCAGTTTTAGCCTGGTCTGCATGTTCGCAGGATATTAATCCAATAGAGAACTTGTGGGGGTCAGCCAATACATATATTGGTGATCATTTTGTTCAATTAATTTCATGCTAAGTGAAGTATGGTCTTACATTTTTGTCAGAAGGAAAACATTTTTGTGCTTTTTTGGTTGAATTTTTTTTTTTTGCATATAGGGAGTTTGAGAACAAAATTTGCATATCTTTAAGAAAAAGATCAGGTGAACGAAGGGTTTAAGACTTTTTTTTTATTCAAAATTTGCATAATTATGAAAATGGGAAAGGTGACTGTAGGGTGTTTGGAATGTAAGGGTTAGGTCAGGGTTTCTCAACCTTTTTTTACCCGTGGACCCCTTCCCCCCCCCCTTTTTTTGGTGGACCCCCTCATAGCTATTCAATAAAAGAAAAAGTAAAGGGATTACATTAATAATCAATGCAATAGTAAATGATTATGCTTTATTTTGAATGAAAACTGTAGAATAATTTATTTGCATTAAATTAGTTAAATTCTACGGAGCATTTATGCACACTGGTAAATAATTCGTAATAAACCATTTTAAAATAAGTGTGATTCAGTGAGATCCCTGTGGACCCCGGTTGAGAACCACTGGGTTAAGTGATCGATATATATGGCAGTGTTGACCAAACCGCGGCTCTTTAACATATAATGTGCAGCTCGCAGAAATAGGTAGACTGAGTCTCTTTTATGATCATAATTAATATAAAAAGGTAAATAAAAAAATTTTAAGCTTATTATTTACCAGCTATAAACTAAGACTTCACTAGATTAAAACTTTAAGTTTTATATTCTTTCAGTCTCACGTAATGTTAATGAAATGCAAATTTACGTTCACTGTCCGGCCACTTTCTCAGATACAACCCTACTGAACGCATGAATGTCTGGGCCAGTCGTGTCCCACAACAACTCTTCAAGCCTGTGGGGCCAGTGTCATGGTGTGGGGGATGTTTACCTGGCATGTGTTGGGTCCATCGATACCTCTGGAGGCAGGTCAGGATGCTAGAGAGTACCAAAACATCGTAGCTGACCAAGTGCAACCATACATGTTAGCAGTTTATTCTCATGCAGATGGCTACTTCCAGCAGGATAATGCGCCAGTGCATCACTATGGGATGGTTTGAGGGCCATGATGATTACTTTTCCTTGCTGCAGTGGCGTGCTTAGTCCCCGGATCTCAGCCCAATTGAAAATTTGTGGGACAAGCTGGAACGGGCTGTTTGCTCCAAGCTTACACCTCCATCAAATCTTTAGAAACTGTATGGGGCACACAATACCTTAACAACGTTTTCAGCATCTTGAGGAATTCATGCCTCGACGAATTCAGACTATTTTGAGGGCTAAAGGAGGCCCAACACGCTACTAAGTATATGTACCTAATAAAGTGGCTGAACAGTGTATATCTCTGAGATGTTTCCGCAGTTCATTACTGTTTTAAATACGCTCAGCATGGTTAAAACAATAATCAATCAGGATTTTCAGAACATCTGGTTTGTGTACTTGTAATTATTGAAACCAATACAAATTAAGTTTAAAAAACTATATACCTGGATAAATATTATTACGTACACCTTTCTTAACATTTACATAAAATTTTTATGCAACCATAAAAATGCTTGTATAATATTTGTTCATGTCCTATGGCTCACAACCATCTGAAATGTACGTGGCTCTTATAATAAGCAAGTTTGGCCACCCCTGATATATTGTCTATCAAACTCCATGAATTGACTTGAGGAATTGATGAAAAAAATTTGAATAATGATTAGTATAATTTTCATAATTGATAAAGGGCCTATGGTGTAATATATATCAAATTTCCTGAAATCGCAGAGGGAATTAATTGACGATTTGTTTTACTTTTATTGATTATTAATTACTCTATTTGAAAGAAACCTATGATGTAATACAAAACTTCATGAAATCGCTTGCAGAATTGATTGCTGATTGAATTTTTTTTTTAACATCTTTTAGTTTGGAAAATAATTTCACAGACACAAGATTCTTTTTTTTTTTTTTTTTACTTTTTTAAAAAGTGATTTAAATATTTAATATAAGTTCTGAGGTAATATTTTTATCACCGTGACATCCTTGTCTTTATCTCTTACAATGTCTGGAGTCGAGATTGGAGAAGGAGTTACCCCAAAGTTCAGTGTATCAGATCCCAACCAAATGAATTTGATGAAGATGGTTCACTTATGGCTAATTGTAAATTTCGCCGAATTGGACTACTCATCTGAAAAAATGATTATCATCCATGATTTGAATACAGGTGTCATTCTGATTTGGTTGCAAAATCGGAATTAATAGATTTCCCGGTAATTGACAAGCAGGGAGCTCAGCGAGTTCCTTGGCATGTGTACTTTCTTCTGCCCTGGGGAGTGAAGTGATAATGGTATGGTGAAGTAAGAGATCTTTTCAGGATTGAATATCTATAACGATTTCTCCCCTACATTCTTTGGAATAATAATATTGTTTTATTAAGAAGATATCTACTCATTTCATATTCACTTCTCTTCTTGTTTTTTCTTTCCCCACAGAATAAAAGAATATTCTCTTCCAATGTAAAAGTATTCACATGTTTTTTCACAGTCGAATTTATCTGGAAATTGGTGGAGAAAAAACAAATCTTTATTGGCAGCATATAGTTCGTACAATACCACAATGTGGTCACCGCACATATCTTAGTAAATGTTTAAAATGTCCTCCCGCCTGCTTCGATGCACGCATGGACACAACAGATCATGGACTGTCGTACCCCTTTCATAGATCCCAGGGTGATTTTTGATAGATTCACAGGCATCAACATTATGGTCATGTAGCATCTCAACATTTGCACTGTCTGTTGCATGCATGAGGCTTTTGAGGTGTCCCCACAGATAGAAATCCAACAGACGGAGGTCAGGCAATCGTGCAGGCCATTAAATTGGTATACTTCTACCTGTCCATTGGCCGTGATAGATATTAGTGAGCGTCTCACAAATAATAATAAATAAAAATTACGATTAATAACAGTATTGTACTTTCAAAAAACATTTTTAACTTTTTTCACATAGAATCGAAAAACTTCCAAAAACAAAAAATACTTTTTACAATTATATTGAATAAATACTTTAAAATGTTTAATATAAATATTTATTCAACTACTGCATTCAAGATGGCTTTTCAAATACAAGACGAAAACAAGTAATTTAGGTTTCGACATAACTTACGATGATACACACACTATCTATTTACTTTAAATCATTCTTAAAATCAAAATCATGAATGAAATGAATTATTATTATATTTCTTAAAGCTTTAAGCTTCCATATGAAGAAAATGATAAAACATAATAGGTTTAAAAATATTTTAAAATATATAGCTATTTTCTGAATCACGTGTTTACGATTCAAGATTTAAGAACTAAAGAACAAATACGAGTTGGTTATTCTGTATTTTATTAATACTACTTAGCTTTCCTCTGAATGCAAGACTTAAGACATGGATTTCAATATACAGAACAACTGAAATAAAAACAAATTTCGACTATTGTCAATGTTAGTAACACTTGCGTGTTGCAATGAAAAAATTCAGTACAATGCTAATGGTTTGTTTGCAACAAATAAAACTAATGTCGTAAGATTTACGAGAAGTTCCATAATGATTTTTTTTTTAACTAACTTGCCTGACTGTTGTATCAGAAAGCCTTCCTTTCTGAAATGATCACTGCAGGTTCGACTCCATTTCGATGGCTTTTTTCCAGAGCGAATCTTCACCCACCACACTTTTTTTAAAGCTTTGTCATTCGGAAAAGAATGAAAACTGACATTTTCGATCAGTGAATGGATCATGTTCATAGATCTTCTCCACCGCAAGATTATTATGGCTTTGAAAAAGAATAATTGCCTAGACTCCAGAACCTTCATTCAGGATGGGATGCCACCCTATATTTCACATACAGCTATGTAATTGTTGAGCACTACATTTGGTGAGGACATAATAGTTTTTGAATGTTTTCCAATGTTTGGACATCAAGATAGCCCGACCTCAACCCATGTAATTTTTGGTTACGGGGTAATTTGAAGCCAAGTTTACCAAGGCAATGTTGAATCAGTTGTTGAACATTAAGGCAGGTTGCAGCCATTCAAATGTTATGTTAGTTCTACTTGGTACTTCTTTTTTTTTTGCATAACAATGCCACCTGGTGGCACTCAAATATTTTTTTTTTTGACGCAAATTCTCTTCCAATGCTATTATTAAGGCATCTACCAATTTTTGTTGTGATTTGTAGAGTAGATCCCCCTCTACATCAACTCGAGTACTGAATTATAACCATCCAGTACTTTCATTCTCTCTTGTAAAAGTAGGTTGCTGCTGTTAAAATTTCAAGTCATAAATTCAAAAAAAGGATAGAAGAGATAATAAATTATATGGTTTTAGTTAGATGGAATTATTTTCCATTTCTTTTAATTCAAGAATACAAATGGATAAACAAAACATGTTATTTTTGCACTTAATAATAAGCAAGAAAACGAAAACTCACCTGTAATTGTGCCGTGCACCTGCGTTCCATTTTTTAATTCTATTGTAACTGTTTCATGACTTAATTTCATCAAAAACCTGTAATAAATATGATATTATAGATTGTTTTGTTAAATAATGTAATTCTCTTTTCACCTATAATTATTTGACTTTTTTTTTAAAGAAAAAGAATGTTTATGTATGCAACAATGGGGTGGGGTGAAATATATTTGACACAAAGATTTAATATGTTCAATATTCGGCTTTTTAGAAAAAGAACAAAATTTATTATTGCCATGTGGCAGGATTCAAGATCAACGATTGAACGCTATTCAAACAACAAGAGAACCCCTAAATAGTTTTGTACTAATAAAGCTGAAGATAAAAAGAAAACAAAAAGTTCGATACAATGCATCACCAGGCTTGATTTGAATGTTTACAGCACTAAAATCTTATTGACAGGATTAATACTGGCTATCCCTGCTGTGTGAATCAGAAATCCTTGCCAGCAGGAAGATTTCTAAATTTAAAATTATTCACAAGTAACTTTAGATTAGCAAGTTAGTAATTTAAGAATTATCATCCAAATTAATTTATTAAGAAACCTTCCTGCATAATCTAGTAACAACTAACAAATCTATTTAGTTTACTTGCTGAAAACAGTAGAAACATGAATATTCTTTCTTATTATTTCAATTAAGTGATATTCATGTGACTTCATAGACACCGATGTCAAAAATTAATGCAAAATATTTATTTACGTTATCCCTGAAAAACACGAAACTATGAATACGATTGATGACAATTTTTGTTCAATTTCGTTGGAAATTAAAAGTATTTATTAAGCTTAGGTTCATTTTAAAACTTAAATGCAAGCATTCGCAAAACCTCAATAAATTTGCTTTCGTTATTAGTGTACAGCTATAAAACTAAAAATACCGAAAATACTTTTTTGAAGATTCGAAATCAAAATTCTAATTCATTGAGAGATTAGCGTAGGCACAAACATGGCGCAGATTTCGAATAAACCGCCGTTATTCTGAACTGCAAAAGAAATTCTAACAGTAAAAAGTGCTCAATTTAAATTTTGTATTTTAAACAACTCAATTTCTATTTTAATTTCCTTCAAAAAGTAGTTTCAAAAAGTTATAAAATTAGCGAATAGCCCAAACAATCAGAAATATAATAATTATATTCTCGACATTTCAAACATAATTAGTGATTTATTTGATCACTTATTTATTTATTTTGAGACATTAATCAAAAAGGATGTAATAATTCCGTTAGGCTAATTTTTTAGTTTCAGCTCGTGGAACTACGATACAACAACGAACATGGTTTTCAAAATATGTAAATAGAAACCTTCAAAAGAATATAGCGGCTAAAATTAGTTTTGCATTTCAAACTAAATAAAGCAAAGTAAATTCTCACAATATCACAAATTAAAAATTACCTAACAAGTTTCATGATGTTAACGGATAATAAGCGTATAAGATTGCTTCTCTTGTACCCTAGCTCTCGTATCTACCGCGCTGCCATTAATTCCGCAATTGTTAGCTGTATTATATTATTTTCGTTTTTATTTTTAAGAAACGTATGATCTCTATTTTTAATGCATTCTTTTTATTATCACTATATATATGTATGGAACCATTTTTATTAAATATAAAGTTCAATAATCATTCATTTAAAAGCTTTACAATACTTGATTCTTGAAATTTTGTTCCGTATTTTAGGATGAAAATCACATTTTAGTTTTTTTTTTTTTTCACTTCCGGTGCATCAGAGCCGCTAGTGTCCATGGCGGAAATTACTGTAATCTGTTTCTCTCCTGTCTGTAGTGATTGATCATTTCATAAGATATTAATTCACCTTAATCTAGGTATTTATATTCTGACTTTATTCGTAAATCGCACGGCTTCAAATTTGAAAACGCTGCCTTTTCGTTCCCTTTCTTACAAATTTCATTACGATGGTTGTTTCGCAAGCATTTAGTTTGTTACAGTTTGATGCAGATGTTTTGCTTTGCTTTTTTTTTTTTTCACCCTCCCCCTTATTTTTTTTTTTTTAACGAATATATATTTATTTTGCATTTATACGAAGATATTAACTTTGCCTCGTACATTAAAAAAGAAAAAGAATACTGTGAGCATTTTAAAAATAAAATATTACATTTAACATTCATTGCAGCTTCAGCTGATTCAAGAGTTTCCTTAGCATTGACATAGTTTCTTAATTTAAAAAGATACCAACTATAGATAAATTACCAGAACTAATTCATCAGCTGCCATTATTTGTTGGTGATCTCAAACATAATGGATTGCATTAAACATTGTAGATTTACCTTTATTTAACGATCAGGATTCACAATCCTTATTTAGTTGATAAATTGTACAATCGGAATTCTAAAACTTTAATTTTGTAGACATTCACCAATGGACTTAAGCGAACCAAAAAAATAGAAAGACTGTACTTCCAAATTTTCTTTGTTTAAATAGAAAATAATGTAAAACTGAAGGAGCTTTCTTAATGAAAACAAAGTGAAACATGTATAAATGGTGTAACGACCTATTTGCATTCTTCGTAAGATTTTTCTAACTTTTTGTTTTTCTTCTTCTTTGAAAAGCAGTATTATATTTAATTTGCATAGTTTTACTAATAAAAGATGATAATCTCGTGCTTTCAGCAACTCGTATCCTTGTAATTTATTTACTTTAATAATGCCGAACTGTTTTTCATTTTTATTTGTAATTTTTCATGAATTAAAATGATTGAACATGAGGGTTTGAAGCTTAAATTGATTAATCAGTACGTTATAATTTGACTTTAAATTAATATAAAATTAATGCATTTCCTTAATATTAATTTTTGCTATCATTTACTTTTCTTTTCCAGAATCAACTAAATAAATTAATCTATCTACAAAGGATGCTATCTAAGTTCTAATGGCATCTGTTAAATGCCCAGAGCAAAAGGTTATTTTATGTGGTGAATATGGGGTTGGTAAAAGTTCACTTTTTAGGCGTTTTGCCACCGATACCTTTGTTTCCACATCAGATAGAGCCTCAACATTAGGATTGGATCATTTCGATAAAATTTATTCTGTTGATGACCGTGAAGTTAAGGTATTTTTTCCCCTAATTAATTTCTGCTATTTTTACATTCATTTTATTATGGTTGAATGTTCATAAACATATAACAGCTTTTAATAATTAAAATGAAAACATATAATTGTTAATTGTCTTTCCTCATTGAAATTTTGAACTTAAGCTACTTAAATATTTTATTTAATTATGCATGGAAATTCTTAAAATAAATATTAATGCAGAAATAAGTTCTCAGAACATTTAGTCATCTTTATATTTAATTTCTGATATGACAAAAAACTCAGAATTAGAAGATAGGGTAAAAGCTGTTTTTCTCATGAACCGACTAAGGATTTTTGCAGAAATTTATTTCCTTTCTAAAAAGACATGAAATTGTAGAACAAGCTTTTTCAATTGTATTTCAATTTATTGTTATTAATATTTATCCATACATCTGCATGGCAGTGTTTTAAATGATATTCCCACAGAATATTTACTAATTGCAAGATTAGTCTACACTGCTCTTTGTCCTCGTTCCAATTGGAGCTAATTTACTGAATGAAATTGATTTAAGTAAAGTTATTCATCTAAAGTACTATAAGAAATAGTAGTTTTTATTTTTACTTTAGTTTATAACAAACTATTAAACTGTATGGCATTAATAGGGGAAAAAAAAAGGTCAGTGGATATGTAATGGGTTCTTCTATTGGGTTTAATTCCTGAATTTCTCCTCAGCTTGTTTCTCCATCAGGCATGCCCTGTGGCTCACCCAACCTTCTAAAACAGTAGAATTGTTTATATTTTTTTCCCTTTTGGATTAAGTTGGTTAATCATCCAACCAAACCAACTTCATCCTGTTTGACTGCTAATTTCTATGCTAGTCTTCTTCATTTGAGGACTCAGATATAACGCTTTAATCAAAGAAGAATCCATTAGTAAATGAACAATGAAGAATTAATAAAATGGCAATCTTTTGAATCAATAACACATAGGAATGTAGAATTATATACTATGAACTATTTTCAGTTGGACTTTGGTCCCTCTGTTTTCAGCATTAAAAGCAAGAGGTACGTAGTATTTAATAGTTAAGCTCACCTTGAACTGTCGATTACTGGATAGTTGGCAAATTAGTTCCATCCATTGAAACCAGATGTGCATTGATTTATTCCATGTTCTTAAAAATGAAGGGTTGATATTATGAATTTGACGGATCAGAAGGCTTCAAGAGAAACAAACAGTATATGTAATTTCTTGCTGTTATTGAAAATAACAATGCAATGTATGATTAAAGATTGTAAGAATCAAAAGAAGACAAGCAAAATAACATGATGCCGTTTTTCATCCAAGAAATTGTTTTTTGTTTTTTTTGTTTTTTTTGGTTCATGCAGAACGATTTTACTTTTAATTATTGTTAATGGAACTGTGGGATATAAAATAGTTATCTTTATCTTAATTCAAAGGATCTGAAATCATAAACAAAATAAGATGTGTTTGCAATGGTAATTTTCTAAAAGTTGTAATGGATTTCATTTTTCAATGAAATAATTGAACTGATATATATATATATATATATATATATATATATATATATATATATATATACATAACCTACTTAGTTCCTTAATGAGGACAAGTTAGTGCAAAGCCATTTTCCCATACAAATAATATTATAGTTTGAGGTTCCATTCTTGAAAATCTTTTTTAAATAATAAGAAAATTGAACATTAATGAAAATGCATGTTTATGGATATATATAACCCTACAAAAGTAAAAACAAAACCTTAATATTTAAAAAAAAAAAAAAGCATCTAAAAAACATATTTTAGAATTATAATATGAACAATATCACACACACATACACAAAAAAAAATCCTTTAAATTCCTCAAGTTTCTTTAATAGCTCCATCACTTAGTTTGGGATATCTTATACTAATATATAAAGCTGAAGAGTTTGTGTGTTTGAATGTGCTAATCTCAGGAACTACCAGTCCGATTTGAAAAATTCTTTTTGCGTTAGATAGCTCGTTTATTGAGGAAGGTTATAGGCTATATAACATCATGCTACGACCAATAGGAGCGGAGCAATAAACATAAATGTCATCCAACAGGTGGGGCTGCTTGGCAAGAACCGAACGTTATCGAGAAGGGCCGAATTTAACGCGGGTGACACCGCATAGCTCGTTTAAGAGAAAGAGGGCAGTGGGTTGACTAGAATGGATTTATTCAGTTTTGAAAATTTATTTGACAGATTCCCTTTTGTCGTAGTCGTACAAGCATTTTCTATTATTAGACATAAAGTATTTATATCATGCAGAGCAGTAAACAAGGGCTTTTAAAAATCTGTCTCAACCTTACACATCATACACAGTAGGCTTTAAACATTGCAGCATCTAGAATAAGATAGAATGAAAAATAAAAATACTTAATTGTTTAAAGGCTATTAATTTTTCTTCTTCTTATATTTTATTAAATTTTATAAAAATTATTCATTCTTAATATTGTCTATACATTAAATTTTTTTAATCTTTTCAGTTACAACTCTGGGATACCGGTGGAATGGAAAGAGTTGCATCTATAACAAGTAGCTACTATAAATTTGCAGAAGCGGCCATCCTAGTCTTCAGTTTCGATAACCCTGATTCATTTAATATTCTGTCCCAACATTTACTTGACATTGTTACGTATGCTGAAAATGCCAAAATATTTCTTTGTGGTAATAAAATAGATTTGAAAAATCAGATATATGTTAGTGATAGTGACATTGAGGCTTTCTGTGAACAGTGCCATAATTTAATTTCTTCTGTTTACAAAACAAGTTGTAAGCTTGGTACTGGTGTTGAAGAAATGTTTCAAGACATCGCCAAACACGTTGTTGAGCATAACCGTTCTAGGAAAGAGCTTGAAGCTGCAACCAAAGATTCCTTTAAACTTCACACGGAAGATGAAAGTTTTACTCAAGCATGTGGGTGTTAAGAGTTAAAGAATAAAAAAGTCTTCAGAAATTGGCTTCCAATCTTATATGGTGTATAGATTCAATTTAAGCTAATACATGTAATTTTTTTTTTTTTAAATTACATGGGAGAGATGTGTCATTAACATATTTTAATTGCGATTGTTTTTTAATTTCGATTTTCTTTTTGATTTGTTAAATACAGAAATAGGTAATTTATTGTAACAATTGAACAAATTGCTTCAACACTTTTGAGGTCTTATATCTTTATTGAGTGAAAGAAATGTTGTTGATTTCTTTCTGCTAAACTTTATGGTACGGATCATATTAATATGGTATGTGATTAATAAGTGAGTTTAGCTTTATTCACATAAAATTAATAAAATAAATTTATTGAATAAAATTATGGAGCACCCATGGATTAATTAAATAAATCACATTCTGTTGAAACGTGCTGTTACCAAAAACCTCAGTATATTCCATCTCTTCTAAGAAAGATAACTGATTTTTAAATTTAAAAAAAAGCTATCGCTTGTTATCATTAGTAGTATCTTTAAAAAAATAATATACTGACATGGTCGATTATCTACACTGATTGGTAACACAAATTTTATCACTTATCTTCAAAAATCCTATGCCTTTGGAAGTGCTAACCTACATATGTTAAATTGTTTGAGAGCTGGACGATAACTAATTTAAAGAAAAAAAAAAAACAGTATAAAATGCTTCTTACATTGATTCTACCATACTATTTAAATTAATTGTCAATTCAAGGAAATGTGTTAATCAATATGAAAGCAATAATTTATTATAAACATAATGTTTACTGAGTACCAGTGATTATGCAGGTTTGAGATTCTTTGCAGGTAGCTCTTCAAAAAACGTATACAGTAGAACCCTAGTAATCTGAACCCCACAAATCTGAAATTCCAGATAATCCAAACAGAATCTATGATGCAGGAAAAAATTTAAATCTCACTTGCAATGTAAAGGAAGTACAGTATTTAATCATAGCATTGTACATATTATTAAAATAACAGTTTTTAAGCTAGTAATTAGCAGAATGCAACATCACTACAGTATTTTAATTTACACGACCTATGTTTCCGTTTGCTGTCATTTTACTTTACGATGTTACAACAACGAAACACTAGATTTGTATTCACTTAATTTAAAATTAAAAATGATAAATATGCAACTATAATTCATCCCGATTTACTCTGTATTGTAGGCTATTGGTAACAAAAGCCAACCGAAAAGTATGCAACACTCCGTCGAACTGCAATACTGCTACTGTTCACGTGATCGGCTACTGTCTTTTCACAGTGCAAGCAATTGCTGCGCTGTTCTTTCCTCACCCCTTGAAGGTTAAACAACCCTCATTCTTCTGTCTCACCGTTACGCTACGTTGCCAAGTGGGAGCTAATACCATAGCTGAAACTATGTACTGTATTGGCCTATCATGTAGAGTACTAATATGTTTTTTTCGGATAATTCAAACATTTCCGAATCCGAACAGACCACAGACCCAATTAGTCCGTATTTCCGGGGTTCTACTGTAGTATCTTACTGCTGTCGTTGATGAAATCTAACATCTAGAACCACATCTTTGCTGTTAGATTTGTGAATTTCTGCCTTCCTTTGATGGGGTTTGAAGATAAAATTGGAGTGAATTCAAAAACTTACTTATAATTACCTAGTATATTAATATCGGACCTTTTGTTTCTGTGTTGCTTTTTTCCATCAAGTTATTTACTACAAGCTTATTTGTTTAATAATTGTTGATTAACTTTTATTTATTTTTATTTTTTTTATATATAAGGTTGATATTTGATTACTTTTCATTATCCTTTTTTATAACTATAAATTTAGTACTGATCAAGGGAGATGATGTTTGTCATCATATTTCATCAAAGACAAAAAGTTAAGGTAAATTCCCATTTTGCCATCCTCAATTATTTGCAAATCCTTTGTTAATAAATAGCGTCCAATTTCTACATATTTAAAATAAGATGAATTGAGTAGCCATTTCGTCTACTGAATTTATCTCCAGATTAGCATTTTTAACATTTAGAAAAATAATATTAAATAATAATTAAGCTGCATTACTAAGTGAAAGATAAAAGAAATTCAAATACAGCAAAAATAATTTTTTTATACCATTGAAATCATGAATTAGGTAAAATAAGTAATGTTAAATAACTCATATTAAACAACATGGTAAATATTAATTTAGATAAACATTATTATCAAATAAGGTTACCATCATTGTGAGATAATCGTGATGGAAAAACAATGTTAATAACTAAGCGAAGTTTGTATTTTAATATTCAAAGGCAGTTTTAGGTTCTCCAAGGCTATCGACAAACCTGTACCTGTTATATGCGATTTATTTATCTGAATTGCCTTGACTTCACAGTATCCAACTAAAAAAAAAATACTGCAATTTAGTGCACATGACTATTATCTCATATTGTTAAAATTAAAAATTTTATCAGGACTTAAACTCAGCAGTTAAGCCAAGATGGTTATATATCTCATTATTTCACATCACGTTAGTTTTTTTTTTTTTTTTTTTTAAATTGCATAAATTTATATTTTTTTCTTTTTCACAACAGTTTAATCCTGTGAGTTTAAAGAAGAAAATTAACATTGGATGCTAAAATCCACATAAATCGACAACAATGATAATAATTTAGGATGCCAAAATGTATATTTACTAAACTTTAGTAGATAGTATTTTCAAAATAACCTATTTAGATTTAAAAAAAAGTCATTTTGCTACCATTAAGGAAAATTTACTTTAAACGGAAGACGTTGATTTTATTAATGCTGAATCATTCCATAATCTCAGTTTGTTTATTTTTTTACCAAACTAAAATCCCAAACCTAACTTCATTGAACATAATTGCCAAGTTTGTCGTATTGTTGAAACAAACGTTTCCAGTAGATATCAAGTTTGATATTTCTTTTTCTTTTTTTTTTCTTCTTTTTTATGCTTTGGTTAAGTATTGGTAACAATTAAGTTATTTTGATTATGATATGTTTCCTTTGCAGTTTCTTATAGAAGTATACAAACTTGCTTTTTCGTAGAAATGAAAAAATAATTATCAGATCAATGAAGTGAAGTGAATTTTCCCTTAAGTAAAAGACACATTAACAATAAATAAATTGCTTTTAATATATTCAAGCTTAACTTATAAACCTAATCTCTTACCATTTACCATTTTTACAGTATTATTTGTAAATAGTCTGTTCAGAGAAAATTTTATCTACAAGATTAAAAAAAAAATCAGTTATTCACAATATATGTTAGTCTAAATGTAAATATACTCAGAAAATACTGCTGAGGATAAGTCGTCTTTGACTCTTGTTGTCAGTCATGGTATTTGATTCCAAACTTGTTACTTTTTAGTTTTTCAAAGGAGCTCTAGAGTATATTAGTGACACTATGTGAATTATCTGGTCATTTACTCGTGAATCTTGAAAACATCAGTAATGGTTCTGAGTTGAACCTGATATAAATGGTGTTGTACATAGGAATATTAAAACAAAGATATATATGAGAATTAAATAGTTTTAATCTAGATTTTTCTAGGATATAAAACAAATATCCCTTCTTCTCTTAAAAAATGACTCAACTTCGATATTAACTTTATTATTAGTCCAGTGTTACTTATAACCTCTTTTTAAGCAATTTCATTGGAAGTTTCAAATTAATAAAAAAAAATTGCAGAATTGAACATCTGAGATATTATTTATTTTATTTTTTTTAATTATCGGTATTGATAAGAAAGTTGAGAAAGACGAGGAAAAGATTCATTGATTTAAGTTGTGGAATATGGTGACCATGGGTTGGATAGATCAGGATCAACATAATGAAGACAGTCACAGTAAATTTCACCTGGTTAGTTTAAGTTCAAATAGTTAAGGTTACAAATTGTGAATTAACTCCTCTTCGAATTATCGAATCTTATGGTCACTGTATTTCAGAAATGTTCCCATTTTATTATCAAATTTTGAAAACTTCTCTACTTCATTAAAAATATCATATTGAAGACTGACAACAAGCATTCTGAAGCTAGTCATTCTTGAACAATTTTGTTTTTGTTTATTATTTGTATATAGGTTGTTTATTTTTTAATTTGATCTTGGAATTTATAGAAATGTCTATCTTTACCACGGTAGATTATTACCTAGTCAGAAATTAGCTGAACACCAACTAGTTTTAAAGGCTTTAAAGGAAATTTATCTTTGTATTGGCTCATAGTGGATTTATACATTTTTAATTATCTTTGAAACAAAAAAAGAATTGGTATGTGAACATAATATATACATATATATATTTTTATAAAAAAAAATAATAACATTGCTCACATTTTCTTCTAAATTTTGATAAAAGAGAAAAATTTATCTCTTCTTGATAATTATTTGTATTATTAAAGCTATAAAGAGTGATGAAAACTTTGGAATGAGAAAGAAATGTTTAAAAATATTTTCAAGATAAGTTTTTTAAAATTCCTGACCTTTACTTTTACATTACAGCAGATAATTTTGTAAAAGGAATTTTAAGGGGTGGGCTAACATTCCAAATCACTTGTTAGTCTTTCACTATAATAGTTAGATATTAATAACAAATACTTGACCTTAATATTTACACAATATTTTCTTATTAAAAATAGCCACCCAACTTCCTTGGCCGTTTGATCAAATTCCTATATTTTTTGGTTACAATGTTTGAAGATCCCTTCTATATAAACTCAATGAAACATCGACATTTTGGAAGAAAAACCTTTTTCGTAATTGTGTTCTTTTATTCATAATTCTATATTGTATATTCAAAAGATCAACAAAAATTGAAATAGGAAACCATACTAAATGTGAAAAATCATTAGTAGTTTTCGTTAGTTGGCAGTACGAGTGTTGACAACTAAAATTCAGGAACTTTTCCTTTTGTTTTTGAGGCAAATAAACAAAGACGTTGTTATTCCTAGATTCAACTCTGGATGGAATTAAAATGATAAAAGGCTACAAAAGAAATGCTCATAGCCAAATCCAGTGGAAATAAATTCATGCCCAAAAAATGTCAAGACCAGAGGTTGCCCAATATTTTTCTTGGACAACAAATGCCTTAAGTTTGCACTTTATAACTTTATTTTTCACTATAAATGATAAGTATTAAAATTTATAAAATGAAAGGTTGTGTGAATATATTTTGATTGGAAATTTTAATCCTAAAAATATCTTTTATTTTTACTTATTGATAAACTATAATTTCCATTTAGATTTATTTTAAGAGATCAGTTTGTTTTTATTCCATTGTAAAAAATATAAACATCATTTTTGTTGATTATATATTTCTTTAACTTACATTTTGGTATTTTTATTTTATGTTTTATTCACAGAACTTAACGTTACTGAATAATTACAATAAGAAATACTTTTAAAGACAGTAGTTTGAAAATTGTATGCATTATTTTAATATATAGATGTTATGAATTAATTTAATAAGAATAATTGTTAATTATTTTTTTTTTTTTTGAATTTTTTTAAATGTTCATTAAGAATTGTTAGTTATTTTAATTATATACTAATATTATTTTTAACATTTTTTAACTTGCTGAATCCTCTAGTTTACAATTTTTTTGTAAATTAATATCAACAACATCCAAGTATACAGAAGAAACAAAATTAGTATTTGGAAATGCTAAAATGTGAATTCTTCAAATAAATGTAGATTGAACATAAGAAACTCATTATCTATTATTATTAAAGCAAAAACGAACAAAAAAAAAAAAAAAAGACTGATTTTTTAACCATTTCTTGAAAAAAAATGTTTAAAAAGCCATAAAATAACTTCATTTTGATTTAAATATTTTAAATATATTCTGTTGGCATTCGAGGATACTATTGTGTTTTTTATATATTACTTGGTTGATTTAAATCAATTATTAGTACAAATTTAATTAAATATGAAATATTTGCAGTTATTTTGTTTATTAATAAAGACATCTTAATAAAAAGTACAGAGTTCATCCATAAATAATTTCAGTGAGTTAACTCTTTAAATTTAAAGTTTGTTTTTGTTTAATTAGTTTAGACTCTGAATGAATGGAGGTTTCCTTCCTATTCTTGTTATTTCTGGATGATTCTAAGGATAATTTTATATCCTACATGTGATAATTACAATTCATGGGTGTGAAAATGTTTATGTGAATTTGTTTTAAAGGTGTAATATAATGTCGTGCAGCTTATCCCTTGAAGAAATAAGATTGTCCCTCCATTTTTTTTTAGCTGTGTAGCATAATGTAAGAAGCTCATTCTGTAAGAATTTCTTCTAAACACTGTCATTGCTTTCTTTCTTTTTTTTGCTCCATTGAAAAAAATTTAT
>JAFIDM010000003.1:11971719-11983462 GCA_023159025.1 Thereuonema tuberculata | reverse complement strand
CATTTTTTTTTCTTACCCTCTCTTTTTTTTTTTTTTTTTGTTGTTCTTATTTAATTGTGATGCTTCCCCTCCCCGCTTCCTCCCCGCCCGATGAAAGTTGGCAAATTTTCGCCATTACATCAAAATTTCCATAGCTTAGTATCCATTATAATTCACCAAAGGAAGACCAAAGAAATCTAATAATGATCCTTCTCTGAGTATCCTTCCTTAGAAGATCACATCCATAAGATTTAAAATAAATGAACCACATCGCCCTCAAGTATTTGGACACTATCAATCATCCATTATAAATCCTGTAATAATCCTCTTCGTTATACAAGAAATTTGACTCAGGAAGTAGATCCTTAAATTTTCGTACGATTCCATGTTCACAACCAGGTGACATAAATTAACACATCTTTCTTCCAGTTGAAAGCGTAATGCTACATAAATTCATTATCAATTTTCACTAATCTCAACTCTAGTCACTACTATTAACTTTCAGGCCAGTTTCAGTTTAAAAATATTTACAGTTTGCAGCTGCCTCATTGCTGGAATAAAAACATTTACTATTGCCCAAAAAAATATTTTATACAGAGACCGTTCATCTCTTTTCTTGAAGTTGGAAATATTATAGAGTAATTTTTCATACTATTCCTTCACTTTCTTTGGGAATATAATATTCAGTCCTTTCTGGCGTTTTCTAAACCTAAGAACCAATTCACAAGGATTTATAAATTCTTAATGGTTCATTTAGATACAAGGATGTCTAAATACGTAAGCCATCACCAGAGAAACATCTACAGATCATATTAAAAAAAAACGCTAAATGTTCAAACTTGAGTCACTCGTTCATAAAATTTCTATAAATAACTTAAGTTTCTTGCAACCTCATCTAGCTTTAAAAGACACTTCATCGATTATGCATTTTGTTACTCTTCATCAATTCAATTGAAATACCTATTTAAACATTACCCTTCCACCTCATCAAGTTTCACAGATTCAGTATTTCGTTTGTCGAGCGTATGTTAATTTCCACCTATTCTTCAACAATTTAAAATAAAGAGATATCTTTATTCTATCTTCTGAGTTTTCTAATTTATAAGACTTATTATCATCTTAAAAACCTGAACTACTAATAAGTTAAGATGAAAACGTGTAGATTGATTCTGTTCTTAGGTAGAACTGCGATTTCCACTTCCTTAAGGGATACAAGAAAAATACGTTGAAGATCAGCCTTCATTGTAGTACATTTGTGCCTTGAATTTATTTAGGATTAATTTCTTTATACTTTTTTGTTAGGTCATATAATCTTTCTGCAATTTCTGGCAATTTAAAACTTTATCATTTTTTTTTCACCTCTTATCTATTGATCCATTTTCTTTCCAAAAAAAATATATTTTTAAAAATCAGTAAAACTTAAATTGCAAAGATTTCTTCATCCATTTACATTTTGCTCTTGTTTGCTACTGCTTTTTATGTTATCATAAATAAGTTCTTTAATGGCAAAATATAATGGAGGTTTTCATCTCACGTTGTTTATCGGTGGTTCCAATTTATTCCAAATCATACCCTTGACATGTCACTGGTAATAAATTATATAGTTTTGCGATTGAAGTTTATTTCGACTTAAACTTCTAAAGCTAACATTTGTTAAGTTTTTTACTAACATTTTTGTTCTGTGATTCACATTAATGAGTTGTAAAATATTAGGCAAAATCTGTACTACTATTGGTAGCTTACTTCACAAATAAATAGAAATACCTTTCTGTTTTTTTAGGACTTGTATAGGATTTCAGAACTCTCCTTCCCATTCCTAAAGGCTTATCCTATATTAAATTTGTTGATATATCATGTCCTTAAACTTTGTTATATTCTTCAACCCGTTTTTGTTTGTTAAATAGATTCTAATCTTTTTATTCTAGCTTGATAAAAGGGAAGATGAAAGCTTCCCGAAAATTTGCTTTTAGTATTTAAATAAATATTTTTAAATACTAGTGTGATGAGTTGCGGAGTTTATTTATAAATATACTTATCCTATATTGTTTATGTTCACCCAAAAAGAAATGGAACAAATTCTTTTAGGGAGGTCAGAAGGTTCTTCAAGGGATATTTATAGAGCATTAAACATTATGCAAGAATATGCTGGATTGACTATTGTTGAACAAATTCAGTAATATAGTTTTGTTTGTTTTGTTTTTATAAAAAAGAACACTCACTTTTTTACTCTTTTAGTCTGTGGTTGTGCAAGTATTTACTCAGTAGGTTGTTCTAATAGGATTGTGTTAGAAATATAACTGAACTCAATTCTGTGTATTATTTTTTTTTAAATATGAATTGAATGTCAGTTGTGGTGCTAGTGAAATACTAAAGAAAAGATTCTTATGCCAAATGTAAATTTGTATTATTAGTGAAATAGTTGTAAATATTAATTATTATTCATTACATCATTAAAGACATTTCTAATTAACAGTGTGAATTTTAGAATTTCTGAATTAATAAAAAACTAATTAATGTTGTTAGTTTTGTGTTGTAGTCTTTGTTATTAAAATCATTAATTACAAACAAGATAAAATTCACCTAAATCTTAAATTCTTACTTTGATATGGATTATCTTTTTTAATATTAAAAAAGTATGTCAAAATGTTTAAATTTGTTGCATGTTATGTTTATCATCTTCTGTATCGACATAGTGCAGTGATAACTCTTGTGTGTTGAACACTCCGCCGGGTGCAACTGATCTGCTAGGCACACCTCGAGGCTCTTTGGTTTGCCCCACCCCTCTAAATGTCATCCCGACTTCTCCATCCTGGTAGCTTCCCCTCTTCTGGTGCCACTAACAGTGGCAAGGTCAGTTAGTCATTTCCGGTTGACAGATGAAACGATATAATAGGCTCATTGTGCCCGATTACATTTCAACCAGAAATGAAGAAAAAAATCACTAACCTTGCCACTGTTAGTGGCACTAGAAGAGGGGAAGCTACTAGGATGGAGAAGTGGAACAACGTTTAGAGGGGGCAGGGCAAATGAAAGAGCTCGAGGTGTGCCTATCAGATCAGTTGCACCCGACGGAGTGTTTTAAATTTCCAAATCCTTTAGATAACGGCAACTTATGGGTGATTAATAATAACAGTTAATGATTGTTTTTTGTAAGAAAATAAGTTTATATATGTAGAAAAGATTAGTAAATCAAGCAGTGTCTCCCAGGCTCAATGTGCCCGACCATGTTCCGAAACATATTGAGCCCGACGGAGTGTTAAATTAAAAGTGCAACACCAAGTAGTGTGCGAGACTGAACTGAAATTGAAGATGTAGATTTTATGATACATGAACTAAATGATGGTTATACTAACTTGTATGTGGCATAAGATTGATCATAATAGATCTTGGATGAGTATTGTGATACAATTCTGCCCCTTTCTGAACCCAGATTGATGTGTCACTGACTGTTGAAAGTCCCAGCAATACATTCTAGGCAGGAGTATGAACTGAACCCAAAGCTTTCTACACCAGTCATACAGCTCTGATATTTATGATGTTTGCAACTATTTATCAAATCTTCACACTGTGAAGGAATTTGACCATCTAGGCTCACTGGGAAACACCATGGATGCTTATAAGTGTTTTCGAACATGGCACCATTACTATCAGAAATATTTTTACTGTGATATTCAAGGAAGTTGCAGCAATTGATGATGAAAAATAACATTGCCAACATTTTCAGAGCTTATGGCCAACAGCTCAAATGTAACTGTCCATCATTATTGAACTAGGATGTGGGACATTTCTCTGAACTAATTAAAGATATGCAGAGAAGATGGCAATCTTCACTTTGTTGATGCGACTTCAAGCCTGGGATCTTACACCTCCTCCTCCCAACTGATACTGAATATACAGTATACAGTAGTACTCACACTTCCACCTATATGATCAATGATATCTCCTATTGACACCCATTTCCTGCAAATCAGCTATTAAACCTTGATAAAACTAAAGAGAAACGCATGGTCATGTCTTTTTTGTGCTGTGGTATGGTTTTTCACTAGCAATGCTGCACCTGTCCAAGAATCAACACTTCAACTGTAAGATGATTGTCTATGTAGGCTGCATTGCTATTGACAAGGGATGGTTCAGTAAGTGTTACTTGAAAAACTATTGAACCATTTCCTCCTCTATAAAAATAAAAAGTTAAAGTATCCTGCTACAGGCCTGCATTGCACGTTAGGTTGTGGGAGGTATGACTGTTGCCATTCCCCGAGATTGGATGGTCACAATAATGGCCGTCCTCCTTTGCTCTGTGGGAAAGAAACCTGAAATTCATTTGAATTAGGGCTCAGGGAACCTTAGGACCATCTACAGGAGATAAAAGCAACAGAAAAATAATGGACTTTGGCGATTGAACCTGGCTTCTCCAGCCTGCAATCAGGTACTTTACCATTTGAGCAATCTGACCCACATTTCTTTCTCCTACCATTCTCTATTAGTGCAAGATTCGGTGGTATTGATCTAGTTTTTTATGGTGTTGAACTTTTTAAGAAACAGTTGCATGTATTCACTTGGATAATTCAAATAAAAAAGAATATCAACTAATCATCAGTGATTTACACTGCTAACGCTCAGAGTTGAAACTCCCAGAATGCAAAGCAGATTATAGATTGTCCTTTTCTGGTAATTCGCTAACATTGAAATAGAAGAGGTCGCTTCTCTTCTATTTCAATGTTAGCGAACTGCCAGAAAAGGACAATCTATAATCTGCTTTGCATTCTGGAAGTTTCAACTCTGAGCGCTAGCACTAACGTTTTAGATATCTCTTAACAATTTAATTTACTTAATTGAATTCACATCCCTTAGCTGATGAAGTAGGGTAATTGTTCATATTCATTTCAAGTCACATCGAATACAGTAAAAATTAGCGCTGTTAAGAAATTTTGCTGTCACTTTTATAAATCTATCCATTTTCTGTTATTAATTTAATAAACATCAAAAACTATTGTTAACATATCAAACTCCTACTGATTTTTAGCAGCCCCTAGGTTACAGCTTGCCTGTAATTCATAGGGGACCACTCTTGCTTTTATGTTTGCTGGATGTCACACTAGTGGCAAACGGTTAGATATATTAGAATAAAACCTTCACCATTGTGTTCAGCATCAAAAAGTAAGTGATCACGTCCAAAAAATCAGACCTCTAGGACCACTCCCTGACCGGAAGTTGGGGGGTCAAAAGTGGTATGCTTGCTGGATGTCCCACACTGTAGTGGCCAAAGGGTTAGAGATATTAGAATGAAAACTTCACTATTGTGTTCAGCATCAAAAAGTAAGTGACCATGTGTAAAAAAATCAGACATCTATGTCCACTCCCTGACCCCCCCCCCCAAAAAAAAAGGCGTTTTCTTTCTTTTAAAAACACCTTTAAAAGAAAGAAAACACCTGGGGGGGGGGTCAGGGAGTAGTCCTAGAGATCTGATTTTTTTTATACGTGGTCACCTACTTTTTGATGCTGAACAGAATAGTGAAGGTTTCATTCTAATATCTAACCGTTTGGCCACTACAGTGTGCGACATCCAGACAGGATAAAAGCAAGAGCGGTCTCCTAGCAGTGTTACAGGTTAGCTGTAACTAGGAGCTGCAAATAAAAAGAAGGCATGATGATGATTTAGAGTAATTAAAAAATAACCTAATAAAAAGAAATTAAAAAATACAAATAAGGTATGCTCATTTTCATTCCATTTCTGTTAGTTGATGTCTAAATAATTACATTTCATTATGAAATTTGCTATATTTTCTGTTCTGAATTAAATTTAGTTCCAATTTTCATCGGTAGACATCCTCACTTTTTGAACAGCAAGACTAAACTGATAGAAATAGAATTGCTAATGAATACTGAAGTTTCCAAATTGAGAAATTTAGAGAAATAAACTGCTGTAAAAAAATTTGAAACTAATTCGCTTTATATCAAATTAATGGTTTTTATTTTTTTTAAATTCAACTATTTTAAACTAATGAAAATGTTGAATTCAAGGAACAGATTATTACTTTATTTATTCACTGACAGAAATGGGAGCTTTTTTAAGCTAAAATAACTTAATAATTCTTTCGAAAAATTACAGTTTTGAGCTTAAATGTAATTAATTCAATTATCATATAAAAATCAAAAATAGGAGAATATGATTAATTTTTATTTGAAGTGTAATAATTTAAATTTTCATATATTTATAGTTGTATTTTTAACACTTTAAAGAACGATTTGAACTTTACTTCCAAATTGTCCAAACTAATTTCTGCTTCACCTTAAAGATGGAATTCCAAACATGGTGATGTAAATTACTAACAATTCAATGGATTTACCATAAGTCTTCTTAATTCTCCCTCTTCTAGACATTCTATCTATTGAAAAGTCTTCAAATCTTCAAAATAAAACAAAAATAAATGTATAAAACCATACATTTATTGAAATAAATATCTCTTAATTTTCGAAAAGACATGACTTCTTTTCTTTTTCAAAGCCGAAAAACAACAACAATACGTTACAAACAAGTAGAGGAAAACGATACAGATATGAGACATTCATGAAATTGTATTGTTACAACAATACTTACAAATGCTATTCTCCTAATTCTTTAATTTTCACCTTATTTTTACAATTTGAAATACATATATTGTTAAACTCTTTGGCCATTTCCACAATAAATTTGTTTACATTAACACCTTCATTTCTATTAATATTTATCTTTTTGGTATTTCTAATTAGTAGACTTTCCATGGTTTTTCTCGTTTTACAATCTTTTTCAATACATACAATTTTGATTTCATTTTTTACACAATGATTTTTATTCATACAGTGTTCAGCCAATTCCGATTTCTCCTCTAATTTGTTTTTTATGTATGAATTATGTTCCAATGCCCGTTCTTTTATTGTTCTTTTGGTTTCTCCAAGATAGATATCGTTTTCCTCTACTTGTTTGTAACGTATTGTTGTTGTTTTTCGGCTTTGAAAAAGAAAAGAAGTCATGTCTTTTCGAAAATTAAGACATATTTATTTCAATAAATGTATGGTTTTATACATTTATTTTTGTTTTATTTTGAAGATTTGAAGACTTTTCAATTCAATGGATTGTTTGCTCACAATTATGTAAGTTAATTTAATCTAAAATCAGCTCAGTGAAATTTTTATTGTTTAGTTAAATGAAAATTTAAATCTTGGAGAATCTTATCTTTAGTCTCCAAGAAAGATGTAACACAAGACCTACCCTTTGAAACTCTTACGTCCATAAAAATGAATGAAGATACAAAACTCAAGTTTAAATTATCAAACAATTTGCAATTCCATAAATCAAAACATGCAAAATAATTTTCACAAATATGCATTCACAATAGAACTTTTGAGATCCTGGCTCAAGAGAATCTCTTGAATTCTAGGTAAATCGAGACCAAATACTGAAACGATTTGGGTTCATTTCTATCTATTGTTAATGAAAAACAATGGGCTAAAGTTAAAGCTTTAAAAGGTCATACAGGCCCACGGGTGGGCAGGAGATAAGGCTTCCAACGTTTCTTGACCAACGGGACTAGTATGAGGTTGGGTGGTCAGCCCGAGGCCCACCCACCTTTAACTCCCGGGAAAGAAAACCGGTACTCATTCTACAGAGGGTTGGGTAGGCCCTAGGACACGTTTGGAGGAGAATTGAGCGTGGAAAAATTCCCAGCCTCCATACAAATGAAATGAAAAACAATGGGACAAACTAAAGTGAATTTTTCAATAAAATTTATTTCATTGATTTCTGGATATAAAATTCATTTTTACAGAGGGTTTCTGTAAAATTCTATATATATTTTTATAAGTTCTATATATATATTTTTTTTAAGATTTTAATCTAGCAAAGTCACAACGTATTAAAATTTTTAAGTTATTTTCAAAGTTGACTGCACTGTAGGTAAATTTTACAAAAAAAAAAAAAAAAAAAAAAATCTACTTTTATCAAAAATTAATTTTTTTTTTTTAATATACAGTATACATATAACTATGTACAATTATTTAAAACACACTGGGTGCAGTAGGGAAAATAAAATCATAAAAAAATACAGCTTACAATTTTTAGCATATTTTCTTATAGCATTTTTCCCCCCTTCATCTTTTCCAACAAAATAAAATTTTACAAAATGTTTTGAAATATACTCGATTTCATTTGGTAACTGTCCTTGGTGTAATAATCTAACATTAATTTCATCTCAAAACCTTCAAAAACATTAAAAATCTTCAGATTACAATAATTTATTTGTATAAAAAAATAAAAAAGAAAACTTGGGGGCCAATGGGAAAGGAGATAACTGAATTAAAGAAATTCAACAAAATTATAAAAAGCTTATTTAACCATTCTTTTTAATCATAATTCCTCTTTCAATGTCGTTAAGAATGGTTAAAAAAGTCAGTGGATTAACGTAAGGATGTCAGGAATTCATTCAATTATGTACAAATATATATTTTTTTTAATCCCAGCTCAAGGGTCTGCTTTTCTTTAATTACACTGGTTCCTTTCAATCCATAATGAAGATGCTTTGATGATACTCAAAATGCATGGTGCGAAATTCCTCTTCTTCGTTCTTTCCTGGAACAACATAAAAATATTTATTAACTATTAGAAGTTGATAAAAATGTGAATATATGCTCTCTTTTTTATATATAAATGATATTACAGTCATTGTTATAGTTTAATTATTTGTAACCCACAGGCTGTCGTAATGTTGGTCATATTTAAAATCTATCTAGTGAAAACTGATTCTATAGCAGTCCACCTAATATACGTTGACAACAAATGTATGTGATGGGCAATGCATTTACTTTAACATCAAATATTTCAAAAATTTACTGGTATAAAATTGCATCGTATTGTTAGAAAGATAACAATGCTTTGAAGTTTTTGGCTATCTATAGTGTTTTAACAATCCCCAAAATCAATAGAACTTCTCATTCATGTTGTTTATATACAGCGTTATTAACATTAAAAGTTTCTCTACATAGAGGTCTCTGGAGAGCATTCTAAGGCTCCAAATGGAAAGCAATTTGGACAACAGGTATTCAAACGATGTGCTCGCTGTTTATTGAAAGGAAAAAAAAAAAAAGTACAAAATATGGCCAATAGATAGCACTGTAGCAATAGCTAACCGTAACTAATGTAAAAACAATAACCATGTGCTACTCTAAAAACGTAAATTACATAATTGCATTACAACGCAGAATAATGCAAATACTGTATTAAAAAGTAACACAAGAACTAACAAAAGACAAGAAGCAATTCCGTCAAATTTGACTAATAAGTTGCACTCCATGTGCCAAGAACGGAGCAAAGAGTTTTGTCACTGGCCATATGTCACTCTTTGATTGGAGGTCGCATCACGGTTGTCCATAAAGTTATTTGCATAATGTTCACTCGCAGCTCTATAAAAGGAAAGAAAGCTCTTCAAAAGCATTAGATGCTTATTGGCACTTCACCAGCAATACCAGGAAAAAGCGCTATTGGTGAAGCAACAATGCAGCTGTGGCTGTTAAGAGAATTCTGGCATCAGAAGTATGTAATGCATGTTTCAATGTCTGATTGTGCTGTCCACAAAATGACTGCAAAATTTGAAGCAACAGATGAACTTGGCGTTCTATCAGGTAGAGGTAAAAAAAAAAAAATGAGTGGACTCTTCTCGCATTGAAGATGTGGCTATGGCTGCCTTGGATTTATCACATCAATCTCCATATTGTAGTTAAGTATGCCAGCTGTTGCCCATGCCATATGCTCCTGTAAGGCTAGTGCATCAGATATTGTGGTACTATTCAAACAAGGAGTCCACAGCAGCTACAGCACGGTGATTCAGAAAAACGTCTAATAATTGCACTTCAGTTCCTGGCACAAATGACAGTTGTATCACTTAGCCATGGAACATTCTTTGGAGTGAAGAAGCTTATTTCTGCTTAAATGGGCAAGTGAATACCCACTGTCGCATATGGGCAACAGAAAACCCTCATATTAAGAAGTCGCAAGAGATTCTGTTGCATTCTCCAAAAGCAACTGTTTGGTGTGGATATATGGCTAATTTCATCATTGGGCCATATCTTTTTGAAGAGGTAACTCCAACTGGGTCCTCCACCTATGCCATAACCGGACTGTGGTATTATGATATGTTGACGAATTCCGTGATATCAGAGCTTCAATAACGCAAGTGCTATTCACTCTATTCACTCAAGATAGTGCACCACCCCCACATCACCCGTTGTCAAACTTTGTAAAGGCAGCACTTCACAAATGAATGGATTATCATCTGTTATTTCCAGACAACTTGGCCTCTCCGATCACCCGACCTCATCCTACATGACTTATAGTCATGTTTTTTTTGTATGTCATGAAAGATGTCAAACTTTGTCAGATCTGAAGGACAGCATTAGACATCCAGCAGATGTATTGTGTTCTGTGGTAGAACAATAACTTTTCCTTAACTGGGAGCAATCAATTCCACTTTCATGGACTCTTGTCCTGCACAATTTAGTTTAATGAATCAACTCCATTTTTGAGACTAGCCATGCCAACAAATGAAGCTAAAAGTGATACTTTCAACTGAATTAACATGTAAATTTTGAAGTCACCATATATATAATTCTGTAGACAATAAATAAAGCTATATTCTTATATAGAAATTATAGAAAGTAAACAATTGTGTGTAAAATCCTGAGATTTTATTGGAACAATCAGTCACAAATCTGTGTTGATTATATATATCTTCATGTTTTCCTCAAAGGAATAGACCTGCAAGAGCTTGTGAATCTCTTCATAGATTTAATAGAACTTGTTAAATGTTAAAGCCAATGGAATACATGAGACATTACATCTTAAATCACTAGGCTTTACTGAAGAATTTCTGATGGAAAATATGGGGCAACTACAATGTTTGGTTCTGAAGATGGGGTTACAAAACACTTCAAAGATAAATTCCCTTCTCTAGTTTCGTGGCGTTGTGCCAATCACTACAGGTTGGAGTTCTCTCTCTATGATGCTATAAAAGTATTTACAGGCATAAATAGATTTAAGTCCTTTTTGGCAACCCATTTGGGAGCTATAATGATAGCGACCAAAAATCGGTAGCTATTTCTTTTGTCCTCTCCGTCCGTCCACCCCTAACAACTTCCTAACAGAAGGTCAGATCACCATCGTGTTCAGAGGCCAAAACAACGTAGGAATGAGGTATTTTCAGGGGCCAACTGCCCCCTCCCCCCATGTTTGAGGTATTTGGCATTGTTATCATTGTACCCTCCTAAAATCTCCCGAATGATATTTGGCATTGTTTTCATTGAATTTCAGCTATTAGCTTAAATGTTAGAAATGCAACCATCTCATTTCAGTTGTCAGCTATAGCTTGATGGTTAAGATTTCTGACTCATATACTGAAGGTTGTCAGTTCAAATCTGTATATCTTACTTCTTTTTCTCTCAATCTTTTTTCTTCATGTCCACCTGGATTGTATTTGTTTTTCTTATTTTCCTAAAGTCCTTTTTATTTATTTCTTAACTTTTTTTAATATTTTTACATAGACGTTGTTGTACTTTTTTTTTTATTATTATTATTTTAATTTTTTTTATATTATGGGAAGCCCTTAAATTTATGCTTTAGCATAAAATTATATTCATTTGTTTAGAAAAGATGTATATTTTATATCATGCATCACCAAAAAATGCAAGAGAACTGCAACTATGTGCAAATATGTTGGACTTGCAGATTTTGAAAACT
>JAFIDM010000003.1:11949778-11961719 GCA_023159025.1 Thereuonema tuberculata | reverse complement strand
AAGTTCATTGGAATGGTAACAATACAAATGCTCAATTGTTCATATTATGAACATGGACAAAGTCCGAAGCCTGAAGAGGGAAAAAAAAAAAAAAAAAAAAAAAAGAGGCAAAGAAAGAGTACTTGAACAGTGGCAAAATATCAAGAAAGAACGATTCAAAAAAAAAAAAAAACATCTTATAGTGTCCTTTAATACAAAACCATGAAATCGTTTGCCTTAATTACATACGGTGACAAATTGAAAGATCATGAAGTCCGATACATTACAGGATCCTGAAGAATTTGTAATTCTGCCAGAATTAAGTTGTTTTTTCTAATTATTATTATTATTCAACCTTCCTAAGCTTGCTTGAAGTTTAGTATTATTAAATTATTTAGTAGTTCCTCATCATAGGCTTATTTTCGAGTCCTTTTGTGCCAATAAGAGTTTAAGAGATGTCGCAGATCTTATTTATATCTAAGGATTGTCTGGGCCTCAATGAAGTGAGCATTTGAATGAGAAGGTTTAATGTGCTTTGTCAAACAAAATGAAAGAAGAGGGTATAAAACACACTTACTTGAAAAAAGCCAAATTGAGTAGATGACAGTTCTGAAATGTTCATATTTCTTCGGCAGAAAGAAGGCAACATGAAATGAACAAGTGGAGGTGGGAAGTGAAGGATAACAGTAGTGGTGAGTGTTTTGTTTATCGGTGATGGGATTATAAGCTTTGAGCAAGAAAAGCACCGAGTTATCCTATTGTGATGGGCGAGGGATTTTGAGCAGTGAAACTGGAGGTGTGACTTGCTTCATGGAAGGCAGTTGCTGCAGTTGCAGAAGAGATGGTTTGGAGGTGGAGTTAGTTTCTTGTGGTTGCAAGTTCATTATGAAGGGATTGGAGATGAAGATATTTGTTGCTCTGTAAAGTCTATTGTGAGGTTTTTGACATGTGGGGTTTTAATGGAGCTGTAATAAATGTTTCTATCTGAATGTGAGAGTTTTCTGTGCACTGTAGTGTGAATGGTGTTATTATGATACCCATTTTCCTGATTTAAGATAGGCAATAGACAACACTACTCCCATATTTCTCCCAAATTTTCTTGTATACTCCGGATACATGGCCTATTGATGGGTCTTGCCAGACCCCACAGCTGACATAACCTTGAACTTCATTGAAAAACAAACATCTTTTCATCTACCATCCATAATCATCTTGCATAACAGTAAGCCAATGACACCATCACAAAAGAACCAGAAATAACCCAGAAAACATTAAATTCCATGGACCCCTCCTACAGTTTTGAGCTTGAACTCTAACCACCCCAACTACGTGGATTTATCTATTACATACCATAATACCTTCATTCAGTGAAGGTTAACAGTATATAGAAAACCCACATACTCAGACAGATACATTTACTACAACTCCAATAGCTGTTGTTCAAGTATGGAGGCATATCTCCACATTACTTGCAATTTCACTGCAGTGTTCAAAAACCAAATACAATGAGTTAATGACGATTTTGGTGAACGGGTGTGACATATCACAAACTATTCAGTGGACACCATAACTCTTATCATTAACATTGTACTTTAATATGGTTGTCGATTCAACAATTTCAGAGTAAAGATAAACCTGATGATTTAAATCCGTGTTTCCCAACGTGGGGTGATTTGATTGTTAAGGGGACAATCGAAAATGGAGCAATGTTGTTTTTTTTTTTTTTTTTTCTTTTTGAAAGTTATACCTAAATACTTTAGGTGGGGCACAGCACAAAAAGGTTGGGAAACACTGATTTAAATTCGAGGACCTGTATAAAGATGCTATCTGTGCCAATAGTATTTTCTATCACTGATAAGCTTCAGGACTATTCAAATCACTAAGAGGTGAAAAGGACTAAAATGTTCTGATACTTATTTATATCATTGTCACAAAACAATGAATTACAGAATCAGTCTACTTTGTTAATTAGTTTTGAGTTACTACAAATAATTATAACTGATAATTGTAATAATTATGATAACTGATATCTTTCTGAAATCATCTTTTGGGATAAAGTAACTTATAACTGGATTCTTAAACTACAAAAAATATTATATCTCAATAAAAAAAAAGATTCCAAAACTCCAATTACTATTTATAATTCTTTTACGATCAAATACGTGAAAACTTAAAACAGAAAATTAAATAAAATTACAATGCTCTTAAAGTTTTTTGCACAATTCTTACAAGTTAGATTTAATCTCTAATTCATTTGTTTATTTTGTTTTGGCATGGAAATTGCTTGCAAATATAATTATTATTACGATTATGAAAAAAGAAATTTTTTAATACAAACTTGAAATATTTTATCAATAAAAATTTATAAATTTACTTCAAATTAGAAAAATAACTAAATCTCTTTGATTTGTAACAAAAAAAACATGAATGCGCATGTTCATTTTCGTTTATTAGTGAATGTGCATATATAAAGGAACGGATTTATCCAGATCAAATTTTAAACATTAAATAATTATAAGAATTATGCTGTTTTAATTCAGTACAAATTAACTTTTATTACCGTATTAATAGCAGCACGGTAATAATGCCTGCCTAGCTGAATCATTCTTGGTTCCCACAGGTTTTCTTAAGTTTTCAAATTCGGAGTTTGGAATTAGGTCAAGCAGAGGGAAATTTATTGGAAGTTATAACTGTTTCCATCTTTTCTATCGAAGGAAACCTTAAAATTTATATGGCAAATTTATATTCTCATTTTTTATTTCTCTAACAAAATAACCTTTAGCTAAACCATTAGAAAATTAATTTTCGCCTACAATATCTTTAAAACTTAATAATCAACATATACGATATAAACAGCATTGTTGATAGTCATGCCACCGTATTCTGATGGTTAGTGAAACGATGCAATGCAGATTATCTACCTGTCACGATACAGATATAGCAATCAATACAATGCAGATTTATTAAACTTATCACTTTCTGTAATTTTAACAGATAACTGATAAAATCAAAACTTATCAACACTATTTCTCCGTTGTGAAATGATTTATATATATAAAAAAAAGCTCATATTTCAAGCATATTTAAACACTTTATTGACATCACACAAATGGGAAATGATCAAAGGTGATCGTAGGCTAACTTAGTAAGCTAAGAACACAATAAGGAACAACTTCAATTTGGGAAGTAACAAGAAAATTACAGAATAGAAATGCTTACTATTCCACCTACTAATAAATGCATGGCCACAAAGATGACTAGGACCAGATTATAAAGTATAGCCAAAACCATATTTACACCGACAAAAGCAACAACAACATCTAAATCTTGGACAAGTTAAAATGAAAGGATCTTTACAACGGCGAATACCTAAATTTAGATTCGCTCAGTAAATGCCTCAGTTTTAAATAGAAACTTCCTTATGTGTTGACAGTAAACCTCAATGAATTTGTAAACAGTCAATTTATTCAAATACAAATTTGATCTAGTTCAGAGACCAGTACTTCATTGCATCAAGATAAAAATTATTTGTGAATTAAAATTAAGAAATTAATTCGTCAAAAAAACTTTTATTTTAACCGTAAGATATTTTTATTTATAATTAAGTATAGGGATAAGTCATTGATCTATTTTATTCGGTTTCTTTTCTCAAAATTTTTATTCAATAATTTATTATTCTAAATTTTTCGTCGTCGATTGGAATTTTTCTCCCGAGATGTAAATTCATCAGCGTTATCCAATATTCAATAAATTGTTTACAGATATAAAATATAGCTTTTGTTTTAGAAAGTAAATATACTATAATATTAAAAAAATATAATAAAAATATAAAGGAATTCTTCTATGAAGATTCGTCAGTCCTCTCGAACAATTGGTTATTCTGTCAAAAAATGTTACTTACCACAATTTTAAGCATATTTAAAGTTTAATGAGTAACTTAATAAAGAATATTCTTCTTCATAAAGGATATTTTTCCTTTTTAAATACTCTTTTGTTGGCAAGAGTCTTTCTATCTGCCCAAGCCATTCAAATATTAGGTCGTAAATAGAATAGCAAGCGTCAGAAACGTCTTGCCAAGCCTCCGGAAATGATGCAACAACAGCGCAGCCACAGCTGATTACAACGATGTCGTCATCATAAGTTAATAAAACAAAAGGATATCGATTTAAAAAGTGCCAATATTCCAACATTGTCTATTTAGAATTAAAAATGTGTACTTCAAGACTGAGAATGATTATTTTTTTTTTTTTAAGATTCCAAAATTACTTGTTAATTTATGACATAAGAAACAAAATTTAAAAGAAAAGAAAAAAAAAAAATGCTATAAAAATCGAATAACAGTGTTGGATAAAAAACAATGCTGAAGCTATTCTCCAAATCTACTTTAAATATTCTTAAAGAATTTTTGTTTTTATTTATATAATCATATTTGTAAACAATTTTTATTTTCATTTAAATAACTGATACTCCTTAGATCAGAGGGCGCAATTGTGAATTCTCAATACACAATTAGTTAGGGATTGTAACTCAATGGGCTGTTCAGATAATCGGATTGCAACACCAGTAATTCCTTCTGCTTTAATAATTTTCTATACAGAAATTAATTGAAAAGTTTTAAAATGCCAATATTTATTAAAGATTATGAATGGTACGAGACGATGACAGAAATTCATATAACCTTATCGTTGCGGTGCTGCAATCCATCAAAAGTGGCAGTATTCAACTCAAGTGTCTATTTAAAGGTAAATCATTTCTTTCAACCAATATCTAATCAGATATTATTTTCACTTCTGAAAAAAAAATACTTTTGGTTTCATTTGTCACAAGAAATAAAATTGGCATCATTCAATAGCTTAACTACATTTATATTCATTTAATAGCTTAACTACTCATTAAGAGAGACCGCATTAAAAAAAAAAAATAGGAATTTATGCTTAAATATTTTCTGAATTTCCTTTTAAAGAAGTAAATTTAATGATTCTTCTTCTCCGTATTATATACATTGGGCGCCATATGTACACTTCTGCGTTGCTATAGAAACGTGATACACAAAAAGAATGCATTACGCATGCTCTGAAATAGACTTTCGAGCATTTGCGGCTTTATCGAACGAGATTTATTGCATTCTGGTTTTCCATGTGACATTAAATTATACATTATATCATTTAGACAGTGTGTTTCATTAATAACCTAAGTAAATAAAGTTGATTGTAATTAGTCAGTTGCAGACATGGAACAGAATTTGATAATTTTCGTCCCAATCTTTAAAAAGATTGCAGAAACTGAAACAGTAAAACGAAAATTTGTATTATGTATAAAATTAAAGAATCACGACGATTTTTTTCTTACATAGGTCCAGTAATAATCCTTTTCTCCTTTATTTCCAAATTTTGATATAGTATTAAAGGTCCTGAATATGAAAACTCTTAAAATTTACACCGAAATTCTCAAAAATTTAGCTTTAATGAAGGCATTTTAGCAAAATTGAAAACTTTAAATTTATTCTCGCTCATAGATGATTAAGTTACGTGAGGTCTCTAAAGTAAAACTGTGCATATATAAGGAATAACGTCCTTAATTTAACTCTTTGATATCTGGACGTATATGTATGCAGGGACTGCGTGGTTTCCTACTCCCTTCCTCCAAAATCTCGAAATGTGTAGAGTACATTGAAGTATCGAGGAGGGGAATTGTACCCCGTCTAATTATATCAGGAAAAAAAAAAATCTAATATTTTGGACCTGTTTATTTGTAAACCCCTTCCCCCTCCCCATTTTGGAAAAAGGACACAAAGTTGTTTGGTTTTAATGGCTTGAACCATCATAATTTCCACATTCCAAATAACTGTGCATGCCTCTGAGTAGGCCCTAATTCCTTTTACTAATTTTTTAATTGGTGGTCAATTGAAGGAACCATGGCATCCTCGCCGCCACCCCTCAAATATTATTATTTATTTATTTTTTTCAGTTATTGAAAACTGGTCACCCTTCTCTATAATAAAATTCACTTAATCTTAGGATATCCATTCTATAATCCTTAAAGTTTTTTGGTTATTAATGTGAAGTAAATAAAAGAATGACCAACACCGCACAGTTACATTTAAAAAACTTAATTTTATAACCAACAAAAGAATGACATTTAAAAGAATTAGTGGTTAAAATAAATTTATCTAATTATATATATATATTGATATATCAGCACCTATACTACAGGTATAAATTTAAAAAGTAAACCTAATAGGATTGACGGACATTAGAAAAAAAAAATGTTTCAGGCATGAAACTTGCTTAACAATACATTTAAAAAACACTTTATTTAATTAAAATGGCATGTTTTGAGAGGCCCCAAGTTAATGGCTCTCTTCCTCAGATACCAAAACCAACAATGGAATGATATTTAAAAGAATTATCTTATTAATATCATGTTATGATATTTACATTATATATTTATCATAGTACTTTTATTCCATTGTCCAGTTTTAAACCATAAATTTTATGCAAAGGTTCAAATTCAGAAAGTCAAGCTGAGAATTACTTCTTCATAATACAAAGATACAGAAAGACATCCTGGGGAGCAGCTAGTTATCAGTTCAGTCTCCCCAAAGATGCTGGACCATGTTATAGAGATGTCTGAGCATTTTCTCTCAGACAGGACAAAGAGTTATTCTGCTTTGACTCCGTCACCAGAGACTTGTCTGCAGTAACAGTCTCCCACAAGAAGGTGAGGTTGATACTTGGGGAGGAGAGGTTATGTTACCTCATATGAGTGTCACATCACTTCCCCTTGGGCCATACAGTGACATCATAAGTCAAAATAATTAAACACTTTTGATAGAAAATATTCATGTAAAGAAAAGAAAATAGAATAAAACACACTTACATGACAAAATTGGAATAGGATGACAAGACAAAAACACATGGTAGTGGTAGAGGAAGAACTAACAGGAATGACAGGTGTTTTGTGTTAAGTGTTACTACGCACTCCTTAAATATTTTATCAAGTCATTCCTTGTGTCTTACCTGCATGCCTTTGCCTTCAGATACAGAAACTCAGGCATTTTACATAATACTGTAGATAACATAATGATCCCTCCAACATAGTATACTACTTTCCTGTACTCAATGTCCTTCAGCTATGTGGGACAAACAGACTGCCCTCTCTCCACAGGACCATATACATTAGCACAGAGCTTCTCAACCTGTGTCCTGCAGCTCGGTGGTGTGCCGCAAGAAAATTCTGAGAGTGCATCTTGTAAACAACCTTTAACTTCACATTAGTCAAATGATGTATCTAGAATAAAATCTATACATTAAATAATCTGAACAAACAGAAATATATAATTTAATAATTTAGGTTAATAAAGTATTAAATTCAAATCGGTTTAAAAAATATTTCAGGTAGCTTTAACTGCTTAAAAATAAGATTTATATTCATGTTATATTCATTGGTAAATCATAGATGTTAATTCAATTATTTTATTGTATTATAGCAATAAAAGTCATGAAAACATTTTGTGCATGCAGTGGGATTTTAGGAACAAGGTTTGGTGTGCAGTGGGGTTTCTGCAAATACAAAGATGCACCGTGAAGCATAATAGGTTGAGAAACATTGCATTAACACATTTCATTGAAACAGGACATCCTCCCCCACCCAATTTCACAGATACCAAACCCTTCACCCACCATCATAGACCATCCTCCTGTCTCTTTGCAGAATTCTACTCTAATCTGGCTTAAACCTTACAATTTGGTAACCAGCGGGCAAAATGTCCTTCATTACTGTTAGTTCTTCCTTACAAGCATATGTTTTTGACTTGTGTTGTCCTGTATGTTTGTGGCGCCCATGAAGATGAAACAAGCAGTGTTCCAAAACCTGGTTGATTAATCTCCTTTACTCTAATTTTGTCAGAGAAGTGCATTTTTATTCTATTTCTTTTCTTTATTTCATCAATGCACATTAAGCCTTCTCATAAATACAGTTGGACCTCTATTTAACGAAACTCTATTTTGCGAATTTCTCTATTTAGCGAACTTTTCTTTGGAACCAAGAACATTTTGATAATTTCTTCGTAAAATAACCTCCAAATAGCGAAGTGCATTTTCTATTTAGTGAACTTCTTCGTGGTATCTATTTTTTTTTCTCCTTGAAATGTTTTTATTATTAATATTCCCTTAGAGGAAATGAAAGAAATGTGGATACAGCTGAGGGAAAAAGAAGAAATTAACGATGATGTGCTGATTGATGATTATCTTTCACTTGATTTTGAAGATGAGACCTTGGAAACACTAACTGAATCGGATATTTTGGACAGTGTGAAAAATAAAAACAATACAACTATGAATTGCGATGAAGATGAAGATGATGAAAATGGAAATGATCATGATGCAGAAATAAAAAAAAAAACCTTCGTATGATGAAATGCTAAAATCATTTGAAACAATCCGACGCGGATTACAATTTGAAGAAAGTTTTTGGTGCATTGCAAAGATATGAGACGTACTATGAGTAAAAACACTTTTTCAAAAAAAATTATTAAAAAAAAAAACTCAAGTAAAATTAACAGACTTTATTAGTAAAATTCAAGTACGCCTGTGGTAACGTATGGTTTATGTCGTTAAAATTATTACTTTTTTAATAACATTTATTATTTATGTATTTTAAATCTGTTTTATGTAGTTTAAAGTAATTTTAAAAGGTGAATCTCTATTTAACGAATTTTCCATATAATGAACTTTTTTTCGGGATTTAGCGACTTCGTTAAATAGAGGTCCGACTGTAGTAATGTACTGTAAATAACTTGGAAGTTTTAATACAGATGTTATGAGTCTCTGTATGTTGCAAAATCATGCTGTCATCATCTGATTTTCTGATTTTATGCCAGATGGTTACAGGAGTGTAAAAAGAATTTTTTTGGGGGGGGGGGGGGGGGGGCAACTTAGGGAACTGACCAGCAACAAACAAACAAAAAAGTCTTTTCAAAATTTTGGGAGAAGGAGAGGTCCAAGATCCCTTCAAATTTTGGGAGAAGGAAAGGCCCAAGATCCCTTCAACTTGCTATGGAACCAAAAAAAAAAAGAAGAAATTTATACAGTAAAACCCCGTTATTACGCTCCCGCTTATAGCACTATCCCGTTCTTTACGCTCCTTTTATACGGTCCCTGGAATTTTCTATATAACTCTGTATACTTTTACCCTCTTATAACGCTTCAAATCCCGCTTGTAGTGCTTTTTTTATATCGGAAATTGTGTATCGAAAAGAAATGTAACACTATAAAGATTTTTTTTTTCCCTGGTAGAAGGGAATCTTTGAACTCTGTGAAGTGCGGGTCTGTGATACAGTAATGCAAAATGTCGAAGCGGAAATCCCTTTCTGTAAGTGAAAAATTACAAATTCTCCGTAAGTACGACGAGAATTCTACACTAAGTCAGAAGGATTTCGCAGAATCTCTAGGAATCCCCTCATCCAATCTGAGAACAATAATAAAAAATAAGAATTGAATTACTAATGCAGCGAAGGGTGGTTGCAAACGTAAAAAAGTAAACTGTAGAAAATTTGAAGATGCGGAGGAAATTCTAATTGAATGGATTCATCAGTCCCGTGATGCATCAGTGCCATTAAGTGGCCCAATCATTCAACAAAAGGCGCGTGAAATAGCGGCAGTGCAATAAATCTGCTCCGAAAATATATTAGTGTTGCTCCTAGTGGTGTATCAATTGATATTAATAATTATTTGAACCGCATTGAAAATGTCATAATTCATAACAGTAGCCCACACACACGGCAAACCACAATCAAAGATTTTTTAAATAGGAAATAAGCTCATATTTGCACTACATCTATTGCACAATCAAGTATGTTTCCTGTAAAATAGTGTCTAAATGTTTCCCCATCTCATAAATCATTTCCCGTCTATAGCGCTATCCCGCTTATTACGCTTGTAGTTCATGGTCCCTTGACGAGCGTAATAACGGGGTTTTACTGTATATATAAATAATCTATTTATTTTGAGATTTTGGGGAGGGGTGCCTCTTGGTCCTCCTTCCCTAAATGTGCACACGATGGTTAAAAAATAAGTTTCCTGTTCTAGAGTCTCTGGAATGATGACTGTGAAAATTGGATGCATTAGAAGTGATGGAACAAAAAAGTTCCAATTTTCATCACCATCAAGAAAACTGTTGATGCAAAAACAAACAGTAGCATAATAGAGGAAATGCTTATTGTTCTTGCTTTTATGGTAACTTTTCAGTATGTTGTCCATTGAAAAGAACATACCTACTTTGCACACTATATCCCTAAAAAGAAGAACAGCACCGTTATTGTTCCTTAACTCAGCTGATTTTGGTTCCTTGTAATGCTGATCTGTATATCGGTGATTACACATCACCCATGATAAATCTGGTCCTTGAGATAACATGTAGCTCGAAGCAAGTCAGGCAAACAAGACACTATGCTGGCAGAAAATCTCAATAAGCTATCTTCACCAAAATTCATTTGATTGCTCATGTATGGGGATCTTTCATAGTAATATGTGAAAAACACTGTGATATCCAAACACTTGCTTTCCTGAAAGGCCGGAGTGATGTAATACTAATGCTTCGGGAAGAAGATCACAGTACATACAGTGCAACTTGCTGTGAAATCCTCAATGAATATAAATTCTGACTTGAAACTATACTACACTGTAACATATTGAGACTGAAGAGTCTGTTCTTGCATAGCAGATGCAGATGGTATCTTGTGTACTTAACAGTTCGGTATGCTTATTTCACTAATGAGGGCAAACTGTGTCTTATTGGTTCACAAGGTTTTCCATGGCCACTTGTTGTCACCTCCAGTCCTTGCCAACTGTTGAAGTGAAGTCAGTGCATTGTTCACACAAAACTAGTTCCTTTACCATAAGGATCCATTATACAACACGGTGTAGTACTTTAAGAATTACTGCCCAATGAAGATTTAACTTTCATGACAACCCTATGGCACTCTGAATGACACAAGTCACTTTCTGCATGGTTTGACAAAACAATAATTGCCTCATCTACCATATCTTGGCATTTTTGTGTGGTGACACTCTCACCTATTTCCTCTTCATCACCATCTTTTGTAATGCTGGTTAAAGGTCCTATCCCCAAATTTTCTGACTGATATTCTCACATTTTCAATATTTGCGTTGCTGTTATTTTTGTTAACAGACCAACATCCATTTTCTTGGAGAGCCATAAGAATATTCACTGCTGTCTGGACTTTTTCTTCTTTTATAAAACATGGTTTCTTGCAAACAAATGTGATTAGCTTATCTAGAATTCCAATTTCCCCTTACTGATGAAAATTGGATTATATTTTTTTTCTTCAGTAAATCGCTTCTGCACATGTTCATTAACCCTTCAAGCCGGTAAGATATACAGAGGTACGTTCAGGTGTGTGTCTCACAGCCAGTTTGACATACAGGGGTACGTTCTCTGCAGGGGTAGATAATTGGCGGCCCGCCACTGTTAATGTTCATCCAAATTCTGTAATTTTCCGCAGACCGAGAGATAATTATTTAAGTTTATAATTCACTGGGGGAATTTAAATTTCTGCACTGTATTTTAGCCATTAATTTTTTTTTTCAGTTTCCTTGTTTTCTCAATAAAAAAAAGTACTGGTTCAAAGACATATTCAGAAAAGAAACTCGCCGGTCTGAAGGGTTAAGTACTTATCAATTTTTACACCGTCCCGTAAGTTCTGGAAACTTATTTTTTAACCATCTGGTCTTACTATAATTTGATGATTATTAGATTTTATTTTCTTGACAAAAACAAAACAAAACATACAAATAAATATCATTAGAATATTTTTTTTATTATTTAAGTTTAAAATTTTCTTTCAGATTTCTTTTCCTCCCTTTATATTTGAAGCCTTCCTCCCTTATGCAGTTGATGTTAAGAAAAGTGTTTTTAAGGTTGGAGATGGAATAATAGAAAC
>JAFIDM010000003.1:11939394-11949768 GCA_023159025.1 Thereuonema tuberculata | reverse complement strand
GTGCCTATTTCTTAGGTATCTTTGTTAAGTGGATTTATTATTTTGCTGAACTGTTATGAAAGAAACGAAATCTGTCTATCGTATAGTATCAGGCGAACAGAATGGATTCATATTGATTTGATGTAAAATTATAAAAAAGTAACTGAGAAACATCTTTGTCTTTTCTTTCAAGGCACTTGAAATTAAATTAAAGCTGTTTAAAAACTAGACAAAAATAACCACCATTAAAATAAATTTCATTTTAATAGTGGTTATTTTTGTATAGTTTTTTAAACAGCTTTAATTTCTTCGTCATTTAGAAACTTGAGGTACCATTTAATGTATCGGTGAAATAAGTTATTTGGTTTATATATGCCATACATTTGCAATAGAGTGTCTGCAAACAACTAGTTCATTTTTAGGATTTCCTCTATTTCCAGAAAAGAATGGAATTATTTAGTTTCTGGATGTTTATGAGCTTTTAATTTTATTTTTTTTAAACTTTCTTTCCTGATAAGTCTTATGAAATGTTCCATTTCTTTCTAACTTATATTGTTGTGATTTATTTCTATAAAATATAAGTTGTTAGTTTTATTTAAGGATATTCTTTAAAACAGACTTATATATAAAGAAAAGGCTCATTTAATTGCAGATGGACATAGAAAACTTGGTGCTAGCGGCAACTCCATATCTTATTAAATAATAGTATTGATTTGATTGACATTAGCAGTACATGGTTGAAGGCTTTGTTGGAAATCTACTGTAACCAAAACGCAATTGAATAAAAAACTTCAACAAATGATTATTACTTTTGCTCATTGTCCTCTTAAACGATAAACAAAGCTTACATTTAAGAAGTAGCTTCAGCTCGAGGAAGGGAATGTTAGTTTACATTATCTCAGCTCATAATAAAGTTTATCAAATGCAGTAGTTGTATGAATTAGAAATTACACATTTTTTCTAATTTATAATTTCTGCATAGCACCACAAAGAAAACTTAAATGTTATTTAATATATATTTTGTGGCCAAAATAAATAAGTAAATAAACAAAGTAAGTATGTAATTTATTTCTAATGAATGGTTATATGTTCCTTTCTCAAAAACATGAATAAAAATAACCACACATTGAAAGTATGGTTAAATTGAATAAGAAAACAAACAACACAGATACATAAAAATTAGATAACTTTGATCCCAACCGTGGGCAGTTTCAAAGGTTTTTTTTCATATCTATAACAAAATTTTCCTCAGAACATGAAGTTTCACAAAGAGAGCATGATTCAAGTATCTTATAGTCTCTGCAACCCCATATAAACATATATTTCAGAAAACTCCACTTCCTTAAGCTGTCCATAGATTTTTCTGGATGAATTAGAACCTGGGAAGTTCTTTTTTTTTTATTAGGTGTGTGGTGGTTGAAGGGATTTAAAAGTTGAACTGTAAAATACTAGAAATGAAGTTTAGTGCCTTTAGGAAACATTGCAATAATTGATGAAATAGGGAAAAACGAATAAGCAAAACAAAAACAAAACAATTATTAAATAATAAATTAAATAAGAATAACACATTTTTATATTATTAGTTATTTCTGATTTTTAAAATTAAAATTTTATTTAAAAAACTTCATTTTAGTATCTCACTGATATATAATTTTTTACTAAATTAAGTAAATTAAATGTGTAAAAATACCCATAAAAGAGAAGATAGAAAAGCCTTATTTGGAGTGCCAATTAATTTTATAATCACTCATTATACTGTAGACTATTTCCCCATTACAGAATATGCATTTCGTCCAACTCTCGCATGCCTTAATTATAGTGTCGATGATTATTCAAGTGTCGCATCTCTATTCAATTTATCGTCAGATCTCTTTAATAAGGATGAAAAGAGGACTAGACAATATATATGGAAATCTGCTCATTACTTCTTCACCATTACTTAAGCAACCTACTCTAAAGTGTACGCTGTTGTCCCACTCTCTCTCATTTTTCTTCATACATTTGTAAGTTTTTATAATGGCAGTGCAGACGTTTTAAAAGTTATTTTAATAATAATTCAAATTTTAAGCAGCATTAAAATTTAAAATTCTTTTAATTTGTAATATTTTCCAAATCTTTATCTTTTGAGAGTTGAACCATCAACTACTTACAAATTTAATAGTAGCCTATTTTACCAATGTACTGTAATAACATCAGTACTTCAGTACCTTGATCATTACAATACGCTAGTGATCTACATGATATGTTAATATTTTGGAACAAGAAGTTAACATTTAGTAGCAATTAGAACTTACACTTGTGTCTGAACATGATTTCTTCCTTATCTCTATTACTATCATTGGTTATGAAGGTACAGTTTGTGGTTGCTTCCATCAAATTTCATACTTTTTTCAACAAATTCCAAACTGAGCATTAACCACCTACAGTTGCTGGATGTATTTGGTACTAGAGGTCACAGTGATCAAATTAACTTTTCAAATTTTTTCTAGCTGCTCCATCCACTTGGAAACTTATTGTAGAATCCATTAGTAGTTTAAAGATTCAGTAAGTTGTCTGTCTATAGTTACTTGAAAGGAATGGGTTCACCATCTTGATTGGATATTAATGACTCATTATCCATCATGATTCTCACATTTCTCATTCTTCTTTGTCTATTCTTGTTTCACCTATAAGCGATTCAGTCTATGTTTATCCCCATAATTCCTTACAAATATACCATTTTCTTAGCTCTTTCCTATTCTGAAAAAGAATGAAACCTGACAAGGTCTGGGCTTTAGTCTCCGTGCTGAATGTTTATTCCAACATGGAGATGAAAGTCCATTTTATCCTCAAGGAATATACTTTTGATGAGGATATCACCATAACTGTAGCATTTGCTCTGGTTTATACAAAATCACTTTTATTGGTTCTTTGTGTTGGTTCCCCTCTTTGCAATCATTGAGACCTCCTTACATTACTGTGCTATGAAACAGCACAATGAACAGGAAGACTTAAGATGCATTTGAAGAAATAAAGGAAAGAAAATTAAAATTTTTATCAACTAAAATGCAATTAGATATCAAGCACAGGCACAAAGCTAAGGAAGGATTTGCACCTTGAGTTGTCACCGGGAAGAGACTGCGACGGGCTTTTTTCGTCCTTATTAGGACTCATCAGCCAGCCAAACTCCTCCGATGACAACTCAGAAAGTGCTTGATATCTAATTTTGAATTTTTGGGCATGTTAAACTTCTTTTCTTTAAAATGCAATTAGTTGATAAAAGGTACAAAGAAGATGAGAACAAGATTACAATTACAAAAATGCTCATTTTGTTATCAGGGGAATGGTAAAAATATATATAAGACGTACAATATGTCAAGAAGGGAAGGGAGTGTCAAGTATTTTATCCAATTCCAAATTCACTGCTACCAAACCCCTTACCCACACTGTATAATCCAATCACTGGTGGACAAATGGTTCACCACTACTTTTATCTTCCTTTCAAGTGCCTACATGTTCGTTTTGTATTGTCTTATAGTTCTTCTGCCATCCCCTTAAGAATGAACTGTGCATAGCATTTAAAACAATCAATCAGTGAAACAAAGTGAAGGTAAATGAACATAAACTTCTGCTGAGATGTAAAATTTATACCTACTTTTCAGCAAAAAAAAAAAATCAGTTATCTATTCAATGTAGGAAAAAAAAAAAAAAAGATTTTTATCATAACTTCAAAATCAAATAGAGTAACCTCAAAAATACATGTAGAAAACAACATTGAAAATTTGGAAAATCAAATCTTCATAAGAGAAGGAAGGGTCTTAGTTACTTGGAATGAATAAGAAATTGCTAAAGCTATACAAGAAAAAAAAAATCATACCAAAACTACTTAATTTATAAAAAAGAGAAAGTCACAGGGAGCTAAATCTGAAGAGTATATAAGGTGGGTAATACATTGGTTCCCATTTGGGCAAAGTGGAAATGGTCAGTGTGTTGTCATATTGCAGAATCCAAGAATTGTTTTGGAAGAGATGTGATCTCTTATATAAATCTTATGGCTTCATATAGATGTCTCGGAACAGACACATGCCTAGTGCTATTGATAGACTGTTTCTTTGGTCTGTTTCTCTGTTTTCTTTGACATATGTACTCATGATGGATCACATCATTAATACATATGTCAAAGAAAACAGAGAACATCACCTGCCTTTGCTTCTGACACAGCGCATTTTGTTTGGTCAGTCACCCTGGATTGTCATTTCGTATGAGGATCTTGTAGGAAATGCCAAATTTCATTGTCCATAACAATTTGGTTCAGTTGGATCTATCCCAAACTGAAGGAACCCTTAAAGAAGGGAAGGGAACCCTTAAAGAATGCAGATTTAGCAGTGCTAACATTATTGAGCAGCACTGAGAAGGATACCAATAAAATGTCTTCCAGAAAGTGTTGTGCAGTTGCTTGTTCAAATGTTGTGCAATTGCTAGGTGAAGTGTGTAACGGCAGAGGGAATTACTTTAAAGGACAATAACAACTTACATTTTCACTAGTAGTTTTCATTTTACAGTGATTTTTCTGGAATTAAAAAAAAAAAAAAATCGACCCTTGTAGATGAAAAAGTGGTAGGACTACTATTAACAGTTGTTCTAAGCCTAAAGTGAAGAAGTACTAGTTGATGCTTGTAATGTTGATCAGATTTACTATGAACAAAATAAAGATTGCTTTTGAGAAAACAAAAATCCCAGGGACAGAAGGAATTAATATTGAGCTAAGGAAATTTCTCCAGAGATTATCCTCAAGCTGAGGATCCACAAGCTGTTGGATATCAGAACAGCTAGTTTGCAAATATGTGGAAAATGAAGGGAACCTTAAGTCATTCTGAACCTAGACAGCAAGAATATCGGTGTTTTGCAGTTGTGCACATCAAAAACTGCATGTGCTATAAGACAGTCCTATGACCTGGAGAATATGAGCTACTTTGTATGAGAAAACTTGTGACTTGTAAGTTTTCTGTGCCCCTGCTACCTTGCAGGTGGGGAGAGATCTCCAAAAGCTAAGGGTAAGGTGACCCTGAACCTTTTTGTTTCTCTTTCTAGTAGTAAGGACCTTATTACTAAGGTAATAATAATTACCTTATTAATAAGGCCTTATCTTTCTCCATCATTTTCAAATTATTTGATGATTTGCTGTTTATTATCATAAAGCCTCAAGCTGTCTATGTAATCATAACCTGTTGGGCAAGATTCTGCAATTCATCTGTTACCACTCATCAATAGGGCATCTCTTAAATATATTACTTACTTCTAATTGGTCTATATTATATCAGATTTCCCTGCTTATTGTGTCATTCGGTATTGCTGAACAATTTGATTCTTTCTCCAGCTTTGATTGAAACAGCTCCTAACAGACTATTATTCTCTTTCAAGAGGTGAATTTATGTAAAAAGGGTTGCAACAACCAACTGAAGTAGTCTTGAGGTAAAAAGATTTTTTTAAACAGAAATTAGGTTTATTAAACCTAATTAAAATTAACGGAGTCCCAAATTTATCCTGGAAATATATATTTTATATGTAAGAATTGATTATAATCATCTTCGTTCTTTAGTTTTATTTCCTTCTCTTTGTCTTCATTGTTTTATTTTCTTGTTTGTTTTCTTTAGTACTGCTGCAGTTACATCCTAGTCTTATAGAATATGTAGGATAATTCATTAGCATTCCTAATTGCTGTTTTACCTGTGAAACCTTGTTAATTCTTTCTTCAGACTTCATTTGATTAATATTGTATTGGAACCATGGCTGTTTGTCTTTTTGTCTCTGCAAATGATTCTATTTGATAATTGGTTATTAACCAATTGATATTCTTTTGGATCCCAACATACTCTATCCTATTCTGTAGAGCTGTAATTTTGTTTCCTGAAATTTTCCTAATGTCAGTATGTTTTCCTGTCCTTGTTTTGCTTGGTGTTTCCCTTTCTGGTAAATCTTATCTACTTTCTTCATGGCAGCATTTAGCTTTTATATATAAGATTTACAGTAATAAAAAAATGTAGATTTTAAATATTTCAGTAATTTCCTTCTTTATAAAGAATTTTATTTTTGCATCTGGTCCATTTCTCTCAATTCTTTCATTTCTTGAATCGATCTCTTTGGAGTTAATTTGAGTAATGAGGTGTTTAACAGAATTAGCTATAGAATTCTTTTTCAAGAGGTGAATTTATATAATAAGAGTTGCAACAACCAACTCAGATAGTCCTTAGATGAAAAGATTTTTTTTTAAAAAAGAAATTAGGTTTACTAATTAAATTAAATGGAGTCCCCAATTTTTTTCAGGGAATATATATTTTATTTGGAATAATTTAAATATCTCTTTCTCTTGTTCATATGATTTATTTGTTCTACTAGTCTTCGTATTAGATAAAGACATTAATTCAAAGTTTACAATTTAGACAAGACAGAAATAATCAGAAGGAGAAAAGAAGCTGAAGAAGAAATAAAAGAAGAAGAAGAAAAAAGAGTAACTGAAAAAAGTGAACAGAAGCAGAAACAACATTCCTACTCAGTGAATCAACAAATAGAGGTATAGAATTATTTATATACAGTATACTCTCGATATCTCGAAGTCGAAGGGGCTCTAAAATAAAAATTCGAGATAGTGAGTTTTCAAGATAACAAGGTCGAGATCACATGAATATGTAATATCAAGGGGAAAAATAATTTTTCGACATATCAAGGTTTTCGAGATATCGAGAGTACACTGTATAAAGGAAACTTTCCTTTAATTTTAATTGAAAAGTTCTTTTTGAGTTTTAACTTAAAAGCAACAAAACTGAGAAAAACAAAACAAACAGTAAACAGTATGTGATTGTATCAAAAACTGGTCCCTAAAAACTCTAAATAAGGAGCGATAGTACTAATTTGAATCGGGGAACAGGTTCAATTGCTCTTGTCATACAATAGCTTAACAAAGGAGATCAAGCGGACATAAGAAAAGATTTTTGCAGTGGTCCAATTTATTGCTTTTAGATGGAATCAAAATTGATAATGTAATATTATGTATATTAATATAATTAATATATATAAAAGGCCATAAAAAGAGATAGTTGTAATCAGAGAAACATCAAAGAAAGCCAGTTATCGATAATATTGTTATGATTCACATGCACTGAATGACAACCAGAACAAAAGACTGAACTGTTAAGTTAGTCAGGGGACTTGTAATTTATCCAGCAAGAAATTATAATATATTTTGTGGAACTTTCCAGTATAGAAAGGAATAACAAAAAAAAAATGTTAAAGTTAATTAACAAAAATATTCATTTTCCCTTGTCTGGTTTTGAAATGGTTTTGAAATCTTACTTTTAAATCATTAATTAGTAAGACATTTATGTAAATTACATATATTATTAGTAATTATTATTATAAATGACATTATTAAATCATTAATTAATAAGATATAGTAAGGTTGGAGGATGGGACTCTGTGGCCCTCCATCAGAACTCTTATAAAAATATTGGCCCTTAGACTTCTTAAGGTTGTGCCCCTAGTTTAGATGGACATCAAAGTAGTATCAACTTCTGAGTAACTATATTTACATTGATGGATTTTTTTTTAATTTTCCATATAGAAAGATGCTACTAGTGAATATTAATTCACTATAAGAGCCATTGAATGTAATATATCAATAATAGTACTCTTGAAATAACACTATTATTAAATGCTGATAGTAAATGTCCATTGCATAAGATCTCCTTTAATGCATTATTAATTTTTTTTTTCAAATCAAATAATGTATAATGAAATTAAAACAAATAAAAGAAATAAAGAAATGGCCATTCGGTTAATTAGTGTTGTATATTTTAGATTGAATCTGAAGAAAGACAGCGAGTAGAAGAACTTAAAGATAAAGAAAAAGAACTGGTTAATAAACAGCTCAAGAATTGGAATGCCTTATCTCTACCAGATATGCCATCCCCTATTAGTAAAGTTTGCACAGAAGTTGTAAGTTCAAAAAAAACTGAAGACATTACAAATGATGGTTCTATTTGGAAAGACAGTGAGTTTGAAAGCGAAAATAAAAATCCTGGAAATAAAATAAAAGTATCTCAAAACAAGACTTCCACTCCAAAAATTAGCTCAAATTCTGAAAGACTTAGAAAAGGTAAAGAATTTCACCCTTTAAATCTCTAGAATTTTAAATTATTCTTAAAATAAATTACTAACTTTGCTAATCAATTTTTGTTTCCACTAATAGGTTTTTTTTTTTTTAGCTAATCCCTTATCTCGCTCATTTCAGAGAAAAAAGATGGGAAACATTTTTATATTGCTTGTTGTTAACAGAAAGACTGCCTAAAGAAGATATTTATTTATTTAATACTTGTGAAGTGTTAATTTCAGAAATAGGGATTAATGTAGAATAGCATTACTAATCTTAAAAGTAGACTGTTTATATTATTAAGCCACCAAAGACTAAATAGTATATCTGTCTCTCAAAACTTTATCAATTATAATTTAATACTCTTATTAAAATTACTTTAATATTGTTCAGGTATTAATTGCCTTGAATTGATGTATGTATAATTTTTACTGAAATTACTCTTCATTGAATGTCTCGATTAATCAAAACTGTAGGGTAAAAAAAACTTTAATTTATAAAAAATGAAAAAAAAAAAAAAAATTGTCAAAATTTTAAAGAAATAAGTCATTGTATCAAAAAATTCTCACAGAGCTATGTACTGATTTGTTTTAAAATAAAGAGAAAACTTACAACAAATTCATAATGATACAAGCTACTACCAGTGACATCAATATTTCGTCTTTATTCTACATTCGAAAGACTTCTTCAGGACTACTACAAACATTTTTAGGAGGGAGAACATCGCTCTCTTACCTAATATCATTGAAATAAAAAACAAGACAAGAATGCTAAAAAACTTAAACAAATATAACAATATGAAACATGATATTAACCACGTTCACTCATTAGGTTTACTTACAAAACCAAAAAAAAAGAGAAAACTTGATTTAAAAAGAGAAAACTGAAAGTAAAATGCACTTACTGGTAAAATAAATGAACAAGCAGTATTAAAAGGATGGTAGTAAACTGCCAGTTTCAGAATACTGTGCGTATTCCATCTTCAGGGATGGCACAAACATTTCAAATGGCATTTTCGGTGGCTATCATGAGAGGGATAATGATACATCACCATAAAAAAATACACACAATTTATAACATTTCAATTGATTGGGCCCACACAAACATAGGCCTTTTCTGAACACTTTACTAAGAAACTAACCCCCAAAACCCCACTTTCCCATCCATCTCCTTCCTGCGCAAAACCCACAAATCTAAGCAAAGTAATATCCTAAAAATCAGACCCAATTGAAGAATTGTTGCTTCATAAATAAAAATGTCATTATGAAAGATACTGGCATTAGATAAATGAATGTAGAGTTATAATTATCATAATAAAAATATATAATATATGTAAGATAAGATATGATTAAAGTAAAAAAAAACCAGACAATTAATCAAATTCTACATCTTTTTCTTTTATTTTTTTTATGAGACCATAAAACAGATATTTCAATTTGGTTAGCAATCATTAGTTTGAGATACTATTGGTACTATTAAGATTGATTTTGAAAGCAAACATCCTTCAAATATAAATAAAATGCTTAGTGTTTATTTTTTATTATTTCTTTTATTAAAAATAATAACATTATTGTGTAGCGTATGAAGATAATGTTTTGTGTCAAGTATCATGCTTGCACTGTTATTCATTTATTAACATAATGTAAATGTTCTTCAATACTTTGTTAACAATTCTTTGAAAAAGCAGAAGAAAACTTAATATTAAGGATATTTCGTTTAATTTTCACTTTCAGGAAGTTTTCAAATTACTTCAAATTTAACCATAACTAAACAGTTTGTACTTAGGAATAATTTAAAAAGGATTAAAATTTCCCAATAAAATCAAATTACTTACAAAGACTTAATTTAACTCATTAGAAAGGAAGCAGTTTCTTAAAAGCCTGCCACCTCCCAGGACATCAGGAAAAATAGCTGTTGAATTTACTCCAAGAGCTTTCCCAACAGCTGCTAGAGAATCTCAAGCTGCTGAGGAAGAGGAGGTTAGTTTTACTCGTACTTATCATTTTTGCTTATCAAGAAAGTATTTATATAGGCTTTTATAAAGAAAGACTAGACGGGTACCATTGCTTCGCTCTGGAACCCTTGCATGTATAGCATTAAATAATAATAAAAAAAAAAACACCTTTATTTATTTAGCAAATTACTATGGAGATCTGAGAATACACGACTTCCCAGCTCGTTGTGGGCTTCTCCGCTTAACTCAGTTGTATTGCGCGTTGGCGCAATTAATCCCTTGAAGCTAAGCTAAACGCTAGCGGGGATTAATTATT
>JAFIDM010000003.1:11888636-11939384 GCA_023159025.1 Thereuonema tuberculata | reverse complement strand
GGTCGGGCTGATGATAGGCCAATAAGCCTTGAAACAGCGCTGTCCCCAAAAATAGCTCAGTGAATTTGTGTTTGTTTAGTTATGTGCGTTCTTTGTTTTATTTTACTGTATTATTTTATTCTTTGGCATATTTCTCATTTGAGTTTTAGTTCCCTAGCTTGTCGTGCATTCTTTCCAAAAATTGGGACTTTTTTAAAATGCTGTGGGATGCGGGATGAATTGTTAAAAATCGGGACTGTTCCGCCAAAAGCGGGACGTCTGGTCACCTTACTGAATGTTTCTTTTTCCCTTCAACAAGCAACAAAACTAGTTAATTTACATATTTGCATATTACATAAATTATAATACAAACTGTTTATCTTTAAGTTTTCTATCTGCTGAAAGTTGTTAATCTGCAAATTCTTGTACAATTGTCTAAATCCAAAACATTTTAATCATATCAGAACCAATTGGATTACCATTGTTAGATATTAATAGTAAATTTATTGTCATCAGAGTTATTTGTTTTGCTTTAATGCATTTTTATTGTGTTTTTGTTACCATGCAAATTCTTCATACAAATACACATGAAGAAATTTAGAAATACCTTCGAAAAGACTGTCTCTTGTCTAATCAAGAGACATTTGCCATTTGTAAACTTTTTGCACTATTTGAATATGTTATATTTTTGTGTTTTTTTATCCCTCCTGTTTGCTTATTTTCTATTGATTGACTTAATGACTTAAAGAGAAATATTTTCAGTCACAAAAATTTCAGTAATATTTATAATTTCTCTTATATGTTTACAAAACTTATGTTATACATCTCAGTTAATTCTCTAAGTAATATATATTTATCTCATTATTGAGACTTAAAATAATTTCTAGTATACTTTTGTATCAGAACATTTAACTGTGTTTAAAAATATTATTTCAGTGGTTGAGAAAGCAAGCAGAAGCAAGAAGGATTATCGAGAACGATGTTAAAGATCTGACTAAAGAAGAGAGAGATCCAGATTGGTTGAAGGATAAGGGCGAGTAGGTGTATTAATTAATTAATTCGCATAAAAGATGTCAGATCTTCAGTAATAATAATAATAATTAGCATTCTCTTAAAGCCATTATCTTATTGCTTTACTGTCAATTAAATATTACTATTATTCTTTCTTTAATCAACAACGGTCAACTTTGGACCACGAGCTAGCCCTACCTGACAACGTCACGGCAAAGCTAGGAAATTGAAGAAGGGGGACGAGATTCACATCTCGTCCAGAATAACCCTGAGATAGTAAGTCCAAGGGAGAAATGGATGAAACACAGAAGAAGAAAGAAACAGCCATACCCATGCCGGGATTTGAACCCAGGTTCCGATACATCAGCCACACGGCAGATCGCAGTCTAGACCGCTCGGCCATGGCAGAATGGCATTACTATTATTATTATTAAAAAAACTAATTATAAAATGTAGAAGCAATCAGTAATCCCATTGAAACCTTGAATATTGTATATTTCTAATAATCCTGTGAAAAGTTATACTTTAAAATCAAGTGCACCATGTTGCTTGTAAGACCTCTACTTGTAGTAAATTGGAGGTTTTCAGATAGACCCCAGGAATCCATCACTTTTCAGTAGTAGATTTTGGGTAGTGACATCTGTACAATCGGAAAGGATATGATTTTTTTTTTGTTTCTTAATCTTGTATCTTCTCTTCTGTTCATATATTCTTGGCATTGCCTCCAAACATTTTCATCATTTATGATGTTCATTTGTTGGGATCTGTAGTCGATAGGGAGCATAACTTCTTAAATTTTCACTCCTCCTCAAGGAAATGTCAAAGTTTTCCAAATTTGGACGCAATTCTCACACTGGTAGAGAAACAGCACCTTTCAAAACCCTTTAGATACTCTTTATCTTCATTATCTTACATTCATGCACTGAATGTAGCCACTCTATCTCCTTTTCGTATCTGTAAATATTTATTAGGTGTTATTTCAACCATTAAATCAACCAAAAAAAAAGCTATGATCTGAAAATTTACTACTTGTGATATCATCTTTTCAAGCAGCTGAGCAACTTAATCTGTAGACTTTAGCCAAAATTCCAGTATTTCAGTGAGGCATCAACTTTAAACTTCTCCCAAGATGTCATTCTTGAACCTGATTTAGATTGTCTTAGTGATGAAGAATTGTTCAAAGAGCGCTCTTTTCAGAGTGTGACTACTGTCAAGCAAAGCATTTGCTCTTGTGTATGGTAAGGCAGGTTGATATTGATGTATGGTTGAAATGACAGAGACTAAAGTCATGGTTTAGTCTAAGGCACACACACTTTATTTACAATTATTTACAGGTTTACATAAATTTTAGACTGGATTCTGAGAATCAAAATAGAGCTTTCTTTCTGGTCTGTCACTGGCTCGCTCGAAGCTTTCTGTGCGGTCCGTCACTTGGAGAGAGAGCTCGTACGTGGCTGATTGACCTCCCGATCAGCCAATCACAGGGCAGTTTAACTGACCAATCGGGAAGGCTTTTCGACTTTGCATCAATATCAAGGGTGCTGGTAAGTTCTCAGCCACGAATAAGGTAAAATGGTTTAAATCCCATCCTTTCTTGTTTGGAAGTATAGTATACAAATGTGACAAAGGGAAGAACTTTGTCCAGTTCCTTTGGTCTATATTAACATACATAGATGGCATATCAGCCAAAGTTTTGTTTAGTAAGCCCATTAACTTGTGAATGGTAGGTTGGGGAAGTGTGATTATCAGTGTTGTAACACTGAATGATGTCTTCCTCGACTTTGGATGTAAAGGACAACCCTCTATCACTGATAAATTGCCTTGGTTCCCCTTGTTTCAGGATGATCTCCTCAACAAGAAATTTCCAATCTTTGCAGCAGTTCCCACTGGTATGACTTCTTAATGGAATAATGAGAAAAATAGTCTGTACACACAAAAATTCTGCGATTTCCTTCATGAGATTTGGGAATTGTCTGAGTAGTCAGCTGTTGGAATTGGTAGTAGAAGGCCTTCTGGAGTTTGTGGAATGTGTCTTTGGCACTGGCAGTCTTGACGTCCACAGATGTACCTTCGTACATCTCTCTACAATTCTGTAAAGGTTTGTCCAGTAAATGTTTGTCTGCCCCAATTGTATGTTCTTGCAAAGCCTAGGTGATTGGCAGGGAGTATGTCAAAGATGTTTCTACAAAAATCTTACTGTAGATGTTATTCCAAGTAACAAAGTATTGCCTGTGGGGTCACAATTCCTTTTGTATATCTTTCAGCTCAAAACCATGCATCACATACCCTATCACTGCTCATATAGTCGATGATTTTTTTTTTTTTTTTTTTTCAGTCTGGTATTTTTTGTACTACTGATGTTCTGGAAGTCGTTAATTGAAAAAACATCTTGAGTTCTTCATAGGGTGTTTCAGCATCCAGATGCATCCGATCCAACTTGTAGGTTATGATCATCTCGTATTCTTTAATCGGAGAGCCCAATACGCTAAATAACTTGCTTCATGTTTAACATTCATAAGTCAGCAGAGAGAATGATGGTCACTTATTACTCGGAATGGTGGGCCATAGAGGTATGGGCGAACCATATAACTTAGTAATGGCCCAGGTCATTGCTAAACATTCGTTTTCAGTATTTGAATAGTTCTTTCCTGAAGGGTTTGAAGTCAACTGGCATAAATTACCTTCTCCTGGTGAATCTGTTGCTTGACAAGCAGTGCTTCGATTCCACAGCCACATGCTTCGGTATGAATGTATATTGGAATGTTTTCATCATAATGTTCAAGTACTGGCTCACAGATAATGTATTGAGGTCTTCAAAGGCCTCTTCTTTTGTAGTTGTCTAAAGAAATTGTCCCCTCCTCCTTTACTTAAAGATTACTTAATGGTCTGGCCATTAAGTAGAGCCCTTAATAAAACGGCAATAATACAGAGTCAAAGAAGCTTCTGACTCGCTTGACTGATATTGGTGTTGGAAAATCATTAATTAAGCTTTAATTTTTTCTGGATCTGGTCAAATATCATTAGTAGCAATGAGATGACCAAGATGCTCATTTCATGGCTGGCAAATCAATGATGGAAAATCACTGTCAATGCTCTCAAATTTTGGGAAATGATAATAATATCATTCAATTAGCATTAGCAGATGGACCACTTCAGGCCACAAAGATGATTATCAATCATGCTTTCAAAAGGAGATAACTATGACTATTGGAAGGTTGTATAATATTAATTATAGTAAGAAAGGTAAAAATAAAATTTAAGAATTCGGCAATAGGTTATTCGCCTGTTTATCAAAAATATGGTTTCTTGTAAATTATCCCTTGTTGCAGCATCTTGTCTACTTATTTCTGAATAATACGCCGATCTTCAGTTATGATTTCTGTTTGATATACTTCCCATCACCTGTGTCAATTCGGTGCCTGATTAAAGATTGTTCTTCTGAAAGAAAATCACTGAAGTCAAAGGCATCACTGAACTGCTTGAGTAATAATAATGTGGAGTGTTGATTTTCACTAAGTCAATCATTGATTAGTTTTTGAATATCTTGACAGGTAGTAGGTAAGACAGTATTGTCTGTCTTTTCTTTAACTGTTCAGATTCTGTCGCCCTGTGTAATCTCTAACATTGCAATTATCATTCCTGCAGGAAGTCATGTTGGACTAGAACCATAGTTGACTATGTACAATAGTCTTCTACCTTATTAATCGTGACAACACAGTGGTGTACTGCCAGATCTTTCATAATCATTGGCATTTGTTTTCAACTAATAACGTTGCTCTCATCTGTATTACAGGTTATGGAAACAAAAATGCCAGATTTAGCAGGAATAATTTTATTACGTTAAACCTGCACCTGATAATGAGTAGGGCCTTTCCAGTCATTAAAGTCAGTTATGCCTGAGAACACCATACAACTAGTTGGCAAGTTGTTAGAGAACGTTTTGAGCACAATTGGTATTGATTTTCCACCAACTTAAGTTGGCCAACAAGAGTTGGTGGTGAGGGAACAACTCCGTGAGTTGGTCGGAAATTACCCAATCACAGTGCAGCTTTGGAACATGTCAGTCGTGACGTCACTCCCATTTGAAGACATGGTGTCGCGTTTTTTTCTCCCCGCTTCAGCTCGACAGCAATGAATATCAGAGTATTGCAATTGTCTGTCACACAGAAATAAAGTTTATTCTGAGATTCATTAAGTATATGCGTCCGAATTTATCAGAGAGTTTTTAAAACTTCGATTTTTTCGGATTTTACACAGCGGTGGCGGGAAACGCATGGAATCCTGGGATAGCCACTTGCTTGATAGTGAAGAAGTGATGACACAATAGGTAATGTCACCAACCAGGGGAGGATGGATTGTTATTGGCTGTTGTCATTTGTTACTCATGCATCGAAATAATACCATCAAGTTCGATTCCATACCGGCTAATAATTTTGAAAAAACTATTTATCATATGTTGAAAATCAATAGGTGCATCAATAACTGCATTCTACTTGATGTCACATGTGACATATTAGAAATCTGCATTGTCCTGGATTGGTTGTTCGCCTGACTTGAGTTGGCAGTTGACTGGTGTTCGCACCTTACAATATCGGCCAACTTCTAGTTGGCCAACTAGTTGAATGGTGTTCGCATAGCTTTAGTTTAGCAGATCTCTTTTGATAATCAATTAGGACAGATGATGATATCAAGAAATCCCAACCTAGGATAATGTTGTGTTTGTGTCTATAGGTCTTTAGAATGACAAATTCAAAAGGTTGGATAACATCAATTGCAATTCTACCTGTGCGTTGTCCAATGGCGTCCAATTGTCGTAAGCTCCTTGAAGAGGAATACTTTGGTTCTTCATAAAAACGTTTGCTAGGCACAGCCAAAAATCTCCAACCATTACTGCAGCAGCACCAGTATCCACCAATGCTTTTGGTGTGATGCCATCAAACTCTATTTGCACCTTATTTTTCTGTAGAAACACCATACATGGACGATTTCCAATAACTTGTTTTATAACCTCACCTCCTTCCCAGATCATATATTTTATTTCCCTTAAGGGGAGTCAGTGAGGAGATTGAGATCAGCTTTTGGGATGACTGGTGAAGGGGACCATTCTCTTCTGATGTCTCTTATTGTTTGACTGTCATCTGAGGTAAGGTGATGGATTTTTATGCGACTGTGTGTGTCTGCTGGTAGCTTCCCTGAATAACATTGCATAGATTCTTGACTACCAAATCAGTGTAGTTGGTTGTCGGTCCCTATAGTACAGTAGAGTCCCGATTATCCGAGTTAATGTGGACCAAGACTAACTCGGATAACCGAAAAACTCGGTTAAACCGAAAATTGTAAATAAAATAAATCGTCTAGGTTTAAATGTATATTTTAACAAATACAAAAGTTATACAGATACATCACATATAATTCATATTGAAAGAGTTCTTTTACTTTAAAAAGTCCTCAATTGTTTTTTGGTTCACCTTACTGTGGCGTTTTTCTGCAGCAATGTTTCGGCTTTTTTTTAAGGATAACCCAGGATTGTTGTTGTCGAAACCATTCCCTGATTCCAGGTAGGGGGTCATATGAGTAGACGAACTAAGATTAATTTGTGAAAAAAAAATCCTAGAAATATTTGATAGCTCGGTTAAAGCGGAAACTCGGATGATCGGGGCTCGGATAATCGAGGTTTTACTGTATTTTACAACATGTCCTGCAAGATCACAATGAAAGCACATTGCCCTATTGTCAGATGTTCTGTAAACATGAGTCTTCCTTGATCTGCTATTTCTTTGTTGTAGCACTGGAGTAGGTCTTCTAAATTGGGATAATTGTGGTTGTCTGGCTGGCTGATAGACTGTCAACAAAGGTGGATCGTAGGAGAGCGTATCTCACCTAGCACTGCCTGACTTTTTGCATTTATGTCACTTATTAATAAGCCAGTTCCGATCAATGACCCATTCTGAAGTTGACAGAATGGACATTGTGACGTTACATGATGTCTTCTCACACCTTCAATTCTTCAAAAGGTCTGGACAAATTCATCCAGGAAGGTGATCTTCATTGATGCCAAAAGAAAGTAGACATCTTCCGCAACACCTTTCAATAAGTGCTCTAGTTTTGTCTAGTTGGCCATCATTGCATCCACCTTTTTATAGAGCAAGAGAATTTCCTGTATTTAGGCCTCACACATCTCTTGTCATGTGAATCTGCTTCCTCCGAGGCTTCTTTGGTCTTTCATCTGGGGTACCAAAAACTGTTTTTAAATTGTCTTCAAAATTTTTCCACGTGGTCAATTAGTTTTTATTGTTGTTGAACAAGTGTAGTGCTATCCTAGATAAGAAAAAGCTGACATTGGTTAATCTGATGCCTTCATCCCACATTTTATAACAACTGACCCGGTTAAGCCATTGGCCAGGATCTTTTTCAGGAGCTCCATAAAAGCTTGCAAAGTCCAGCTATTGTTGCTGTAAGATGGTAACGGTTGGAGTCATCTCTTGGGAGCCAGTCTGTGTTGTCACTGATGTGTCATCCTTCGTAATAGAGATCTTGGAAGAGGTGTAAAATCCAGGATCATTGCTTATTTTTAGGCTTCTCCAAAACTTGTTCAGGAGATATTTTCCTCATTCAGATCTATTGTTGATAGGTAACCAGCATTTCCATCAAAAATTTGTCACAAATACAGAGTTTTGGTTTGATCCTTCCACTACAGCAGCTTGCTGCGATCTGCCTTTGACTGCACACAGAACCAAAAATAGGTGTGGGCTTATCACTGGCATGACTGAAAAATTCTCATAAGATTGAAAATTAAAATAATTCCAAAGAAATGCTAATTTAAATGTTTACAAAGATAAATAAAAACCCTAAAAAAAATAATAAATAATAAAGCATGATAATATAGTTATATTCTTTCTCTTTTACTATTTCTTGTATATATAGTCATATTTAAATAATAGAATTTATTTTATCTCATTTCTTGTTATCCCAAACATAATTCCAGATATAATAAGTAAGCCTCTCATTCTCAAAGGTCTTGATGCAGATGGCAGGTTTTCCTCAGGGCCTTCTAAACAGTTTGGAAAGTGTAACATAGACATTTGATATATATACATACATACACACTGTCCGGCCACTTTATTAGGTACACCCTTGCTGTGCGCACAAATTGTATGGGCAGTGGGGGCAGTGTCATGGTGTGGGGGATGTTTTCCTGGCACGCGTTGGGTCCATTGATTCCTCTGAAGGCACGTCAGGATGCTAGAGGGTACCTAAACATCGTAGCTGACCAAGTGCAACCGTACATGTTAATAGTTTTCAGGAACTGCAAAACACATTTATGTCTGCATGGTACACAATACCTCAACAACGTTTTCAGCATCTTGTGGAATCCATGCCTCGACAAATTCAGGCTGTTTTGAGGGCTAAAGGAGGCCCAACACGCTACTAGGTAGGTATACCTAATAAAGTGGCCGACAGTGTATACATTTACACTTATGTTTGTGAAAAATGCAACACCATGAAGGAAATATGCAAATGAAGTGAAACTTACAGAAAATGTGAAGCAGGATATGATATTCATATAATTATAATTTAGGAATGATTGTGCATGTCTAGACTCAGCAGCGCCCTCTGAACTGCCGTGTAAGAGCGTAAAAGTATAGGACTGTTGTGGATCCAGACAACCTAGTTTTTATCGTCAGTGAGCTGTACACATGCCTATTGGTATCAGTATACCTCATTGTCATCAAAGGGTGCCTTATAAGCAAGCTACAGAGTTTGAATGGGGCCGAATGATCGGCTTGCATAAAAGAGGATTTTTATACCATGAAATTGCTGCTCATACGGTGCATAATGCCACGCCAGTGATGTGAGTGGGGAAGCAGTGGACTGACAAGAACAGGACGAATCGAAAATACAGAAGTGGACCACAAAATGTAACGACACCACAGGATGATAGAGACCTCATCTGTATGGCAGGGATGGACCATTCAGCTTCATCTTGAGTGTTAACACAACGTTGGAACACTGCAACAGGTCTGACATTGTCTGGTTCCATGGTTCCATGGCGTCTGCTGTGTACAGGACTGTGGGCATGCATTCTTTTGTGGAGGATTCCCTTGAGCCTGAACCATCAACACCTCAGGCTACAATGGGCTCATGAACATATCCACTGGTGGGCCAATTAGCACCAAGTCGTATATTCGGATGAGTCCCGCTTCAGCTTGGATTGCAATGATGGCCACATACGCATTAGATTATATCAAGGTGAGCACCATCATCCAGACTGCATTGTCCAGTGTCATACAGCTTGAATGATAGGTCTGATGGTTTGGGGATCATAGGCGATCTCGGATGCTACAAATTGTGGGCACTCTCAACAGCAACCGCTACAGTCGGGAAGTTGGGAAGGCTGAAGTCATTCCCTTCCTTCAGCACACTCCTGGAGCTATATTCCAACAAGAGAACCCCCATCCAGAAATGTCCAAGGCCGTCTTTGAAGTAAGGCAGATACCCCTTCTTCCCTGACCTGCATGTTCACCTGATATGTCACCTATAGAGCATGTCTGGGATATCGTCACTCAGCAACTAGCCCGTCATTGTCATCCAGCAGCCAATATCGATGAACTTTGAACTCGGATAGAAGGAGCCTGGTAGGCGTTCCCTCAGTAACAGATCCAAGGCCTGTTTAATTCGATGCCACAGTGTATAGCAGTTCTTACTGCAACTTGTGGAGGCTTTACATGATCCTGATGTTTTGCAGGTACTGTTGTTGCATTGCTCTGAAACTAATAGTTTATTTTGTAACGCCTTACCGTGGTAAATAGGCAAACATGCAAGAGGAGGGTTAGGAGAAAGATTCACACAGTGGATTGTTTGAAGGGTTACACGAGGCACCGGGCCCAAATTTACCTCATTTAAGAAGAAATAGGGGGAGTTGAGATTCAGGGAGAATATGGCAGTGTTAGGCAGTGAAGCCAGAAGGGAAAGGGACTGTTTTGTAAACAAAGAAGGGATGAGTGACGCCACGCAGTCTGGCCTCAACAAAGAGGTGGCAGATGGGTCAGGCCTGCGGCATTTAACACCCTTGATACGTGGCCTTGAAAGTGCTTCCACATATTCCACTAGGTGGCAGGGTGGCGTATATAAACACGCTACTTGTCTCAGTGGCAGCATTGTCCTGGTGAGAGTGGATGTGGAAATTGAACAGCATGTTAACATTAAGTTTTGTGTAAAATTAGGGAAGATAGTCAATGAAACATGGAACCTTCTCCAACATGTCTACAGTGACTAGGCCTTATCAAGAGGCTGTGTGTTTGAAAGATACAAGAGGTTTGTTAATAGTTGAGTGTCAGTGGAAGATGATCCAAGGTCCGGGCAGCCATCAACAATGCATGATGCAGACAATGTGGATCGCATCAGGAACAGGCTATGAAAAGACTGTCATGTCACTGTATGCACATACCAAGGAACTTGGTATCAGTAGGTTTGCCTGTCACCAAATGCTACAACAGGATTTGGGGAAAAAGAAACTAAATTCTAGAATCTTTCCTCACACGCTCACATAAGAGCAGAAGGAAAACCGATCATCAATTGCTTTTGAACTCGTAGAAAGGGTCAAGAATGATCCCACATTTGTATTGAGCATTATTGCCAAGGATGAAACCCACAAACGAAGCAGCAAAGTGCCGAATGGAGAAGTCCAGTTCACCAGCAGTTCCCAAGAAAGTTGAGCAGCAACCATCAAAAACAAAACAATGTTGACTGCATTCTTTGCAGCCACCATGAAAAGGTATTGTTCACAAGCAGTTCCCAAGAAAGTCGAGCAGCAACCATCAAAAACATAAACAATATTGACTGCATTCTTCGCAATCACCATGAAAAGGTGTTGTTCACCATGAATGTGTCTCAGGGACAAACAATAAACCAAACCTTTTACATTGATGTTCTAAAACATTTGTGAGAGGCAATTAGGCCGACCTGACTTTTCGGCATCTGGACAATGGTTCTTATTGCATGACAATGCAAGACCACACACTGCTTTGTCGGTCTAAGAATTTCTTGCTAAACATCAAATTACAGCTAATCCACATCCTCCATATTCTCCTGATATGTCACTGTGTGATTTCTTTCGGTTTCCTTGGCTGAAGAAAAGGTTGAAAGGAAGGCAGCATAAGGACATGAAGCTATCCAGAAGGCTCGCGCAGATGAGATGAAGAGCATACCAAAAGAAGATTTCTCATGCTGCTTCCAAAACCCTCAGATACGTTGGCAGCAGTGTTTCAATTGTGGAGGGGACTATTTTGAAGGAAACAAGAATCGTTGGTTAATAAGTTGAATAATTTATTTTTTTACAGTGCCAGTCCTGGAACTTTTAAGACAAAGGTTGTATACATATATATGTGCATATATGTGAGTAGAATAAAGATATACTTTACCTCAAGGTTCTAAAAAAAATAGAAAATTAATATAATATATCACTAACACTAAATAACTATTATAGTTGCTTTCTGAGGAGCTTGAACAGTTCAGAGTACTCCGGAAATGGCACACAGTCCATGGAAGTTCTCGAGAGAAAGGAGGGATGCTTGTTGAAGTCCGGGCCAAACAAAACTGGATGACAAGAAACGCTGCACCAGCGGCCAGGAAGAAGGGTTCTCCAGACGAGATCCAATGACACTCAGGTCTTGGAGTCGTCGCTATCAGGACTCTGCCTGAGCAATCCACACGATGTCATGTCACTCAGGAGAGCAGCGGTTTGGGTGCAGAAGGCATCGACGTTTCTACGAACACATCTGTTGACAGGCCGGGAGGCAGGAGGAACAAAAGAAGATGGCAAATAAAGTAAAGTGAGGAAAAGCTGAGAAGCAATTAAAAGCGGAGCCCAGATAGAAAAGTTAGGAAGGGAAAGATGAGAAGGAAGCTCGATGGAGCATTACAAAGCATCGGGAAGACACCTGTCAGAGGACATGAAGGGATTGTTGAAACCAATGTTTGGAAAATGAAGTCGGTAGAAAATATTTATGAAAATATTCCTGTAAAGAATGAAGGAAATAAAAGGGTAGAAAATGGAGGTGATGTAGCAAACCTTGGATCATTACAGTTTGTATCACTATTAGTAATATGTTTAATAAATTTCCTTCTATTCTGATGGTCCTTCAAAATGTTGCAACTTTTACAAACATGAATGTGTATACTGTAAACATATATATTAAATTAATACAGGGTAATTTAAAATTCCCTGTACAAACTTTAAAGGTAGATCAGGAATACAAAAACAAACCATATTCATTGTGGAACGTATGTCCACAAACACCATCCGAATGTGCTAAAGGTACACAAAGGTTTAGAATTTAAGACAACAAGTAAGGTAGACAACATGTTTATTAACCCTATGTTTACAATATGACAGTAAGATGTACTGTTTCTGTCGAAAGATCCAGTTTCACACACTCACTGGTGCAAATGCACAAACATTAGCTAATCGGGCACATGTCTGTTGGGGAATCTTCACAATACAATCGTACAGTGGTTCGTCCCTTTTATGTTCGCTGTCCAATAGGATAGGTGCATATCTGCTCTCTCAGCATTAGTAAAATGATATATCCTACTTGTACAAAGTCAGTGTCTGAAATGACGATGGCTCACACTGCCTAACTAATGTGCTGCCAAGCACCGTCCTCTAGCACATTCGGGTGGTGTTTGTGAACATGTGCTTCACTATGAATAAGTCTTGTTTATGTATTTTATTTTTCCTTTTTGTTGATACCTAACAGCTATCATTCATGTTTAATTTAAACTGCTATAAATGTTGTAGTATTAAAGGATGTTAATTATAATTAATAATGCAAAATTTGATTTGCAAGATAATCTTGTATACTTTTCAGTCTGAGCCTTTAATAGCTTCCTGCATTTATTATACATTTTATAAGATGAAGTTATCTCATCCAGATAAACTGGTCAGACTTTAGGCAGGATAACAAACAGATCAATATTTATCTTTGAGGCAAAATAAAGTGCAGCATAACTTACATAGTACTTTATTTATATATTTTTATTTATTATTTTTAGCATTTTATTTTCAAACATTTGCAAGTCCATTTGTTGCATATTACATTATTTAGTTCCAAAATTCTTACTTCTAAGAGTCCCCTTTAATTCTTCCTTAAAGTCTTCATCTCAACTAAGATCCTAAAGCCAAGTAGGTGCTATTTCCAAGTACAGCTTAATTGAACTTAATTAATTCTCTAATTGGAATAGGAATTGGCAAGATATGCTTAATGAACCTCTACATTGGAACATGGAGTTTACAGTAGAAAACTACAAAGAATCAGAATAGGAGTGATAAGATTGTTCTAGGATTAATTTTTTATAACTGTTGGTATTGTATATAACTAGGCCATCCCCCCTGGTAAGTATGAGATAATCCAAGAAGAATCGATTCCAAGCTGTTATGGCAAAAAGTGATATTTTATTCATTTTTGAATGAACTCATTATTTGATAGTCCGTGAACAAATAGAATATAAGTAGGATTGGATATTGGGGACCAGCAGTAATGAGTAAATCTTGCAAGCAATGCTTAGCGTTCCTGACTACGAGGACGAAGGTCCTAGGTTCAAATCCCATGCAAGGCGAAAAAAAAAAAAAAAAGAAAATTTTATAATCTGACTTTCTCAGCAAGGGAAACTAATAATTAACAATTGCGTTTGACAGACAGACAGAGAAATAAAAGATTTTAGTAATATAGATTACAGATGGTATCTTGAAGAAATGCTAAACATTGCTAATTATTTTTTTTTTAAATTTTTTAAAGCTAATTTTTTTTTTTAAGTTTTTAAAGTGGATTTTTTTTTTAATTTTTAGCTCACTGTTTAAGACTGGTAACTACCAGGCAGCTATCAATGCTTACACACAAGCAATTAGATTGAATAAAAAAATCCCAGCTGTTTATTCTAACAGAGCAGCATGCCACTTGAAATTAAATAATCTACACAAAGCAATTGAAGATTCGTCAAAGGTAAGTAAATATATTCCATATTTCATGTTTATTGATGATAAATAATACATAAAAACTATTCGTCTCAAATTTCTATACAAAAATCACATGCTTTTAATGGCCTGAATGTCTCATTCCTCTATCATCATTTATATAAATCTTGATCATGATCTGATAGTTCTTCTTTTTTGAAAGTTCCAAAAGTCTAAAAGTTTTAGTTCTAGTTTTAAAATCTTTTTTTTTTTTAAATAATATCTTCAATTCCATGCCACTGAACTATCCTTTGAAAGACTGTCTAAGATCATAATTCGAAAATTTCTATTATACTCCTTTAACTCTGTCAGATAGACAATTCCAATATGCATCACCTTTAAGCAAAATCTTAATGTGAAAATATAATCCAAGCTAATGCTACCGTATTATCAAAATGCAATACAGAATCCTCAAGTCAGAGATTCCACGAAGCCATCACATTGGTTATGCTCAATCTCTATTTATTACCACCTCAAATGAAGCGGTCAATATTCTAAAGATATAATTGCTTATTGTATCTATTCCTTAATGACTTATTTAGAAATGCAATTAATGATAAAAAATTACACCAAAGATATTGATGAAATATTCCTGGGAAACCATAAATTTTTCAAAGTCAATTTGTTCCTTCAGTCAGTTATTACTTGATTTTTTTTTATTTTGCATACAGGCAGTCCGCTTTTACGACAGTTCCATTTACGCTGATTCATATTTATGCCCGTTTAGAATTTAGGCCAAAATAAGGAAATATATATTTAAAAAAAATTAATTTCTGGAACGAAAAAGCAGTCGTAAACGGTGAACGCAGTCAACTTTAGCTTCTGTACTTAGGCTCCGTCCACGTGGCTCCTCTCCTCCTCCACTTTTATTTCGCTCACCAACTCACGATGATTGCCTGTGAATGCTGTGATAAATACACATTATAATTAATAGTGATAAAAGTTTTTAAAAAATAAATGTGCCCATATCTAGTAAAAGGAATGTACCCTGACAAACTTTATACTGTATGCATATACAGTAAAACCCCGTTATTACGCTCGTCAAGGGACCATGAACTACAAGCGTAATAAGCGGGATAGCGCTATAGATGGGAAATGATTTATGAGATGGGGAAACATTTAGACACCATTTTACAGGAAAGATACTTGATTCTGCAATAGATATAGTGCAAATGTGAGCTTATTTCCTATTAAAAAAATCTTTGATTGTGGTTTGCCGTGTGTGTGTGCTACTGTTATGAATTATTACATTTTCAATGCAGTTCAAGTGACTATTAACATCAATTGATACACCACTAGGAGCAACACTAATATATTTTCGGAGCAGATTTAGTGCACTGCCCGCTATTTCACGCGCCTTTTCTTGAATGATTGGGCCACTTAATGGCACTGATGCATCACAGGACTGATGAATCCTTTCAATTAGAATTTCCTCGGCATCTTCATATTTTCCACACTTTACTTTTTTACGTTTGCAATCACCCTTCGCTGCATTGGTAATTCCATTCTTATTTTTTATTATTGTTCTCAGACTGGATGAGGGAATTCCTAGAGATTCTGCGAAATCCTTCTGACTTAGTGTAGAATTCTCGTCGTACTTACGGAGAATTTCCAATTTTTCACTTATAGAAAGGTATTTCCGCTTCGAAATTTTGCACTAACTTACTGTATCACAGACCCGCACTTCAAAGAGTTCAAAGATTCCCTCCTACCAGGGAAAGAAAAGAATCTTTACAGTGTTACATTTCTTTTCGATACAAAATTTCCGATATAAAAAAAGTGCTATAAGCGGGATTTGAAGCGTTATAAGAGGGTAAAAGTATATAGAGTTACATAGAAAATTCCAGGGACCGTATGAAAGGAGCGAAAAGAACGGGATAGTGCTATAAGCGGGAGCATAATAAAGGGGTTTTAATGTAATAATAAATAACTTATTATTATGTTAATTTGGTAGGCTATGAAAATACATAAATATTTAAAAATAATTTTAGTCAGAAAAACTTATATTAGCATGGTTTAATTAAATAAAAACAATACACTTTTGGTTGAGTGGAACGCATCCTTCCTGTTTAAACATTATATAAGGGTTTATTTTACATCGATTCGATTTATGACGCCACTGTAGGAACGCAACACTGTTAAAAACGAAGGCTGTCTGTATTTACCTGTAGGCTTTCTTTTCCTATAATTACTTTTTAAAAATTGGTTCAGGAAGTGTCTTTAGTGTGAAATGTTAGTCAACAGGTAATCGTTAAGTAGTAGTAAAGATGTCAAGTTTTAAAAGCATCCAAATTTTATTCTCGTTTCTAGGCCTTAGAATTACTGACACCTGCAGTTTCAAGTAATGCAGCTGCCAGACTTAAAAGTCATGTAAGACGAGGAACTGCTTTTTGTAAATTGGAACTTTATGTTGAAGGTATTTCTTAGTAAAGCTTTATTTTATTATTATTATTATTATTATTATTATGTTTGTATGTTTCAAACCTTGGGTTTCCCCAGCAAAAACAATATGGCGGGTCAAGGACCAAAGCACATACTGCCAATGTGTAAAGATGTGTGCAAGAATGATTAGGGATGTGTGCTTGTGTCCATAAATTTCCTAACTATGCGTGTAGTGTTGAGTACCACAGCCTTCTGCAGTTGTGCATAAGTGTTTTTGTGAAGTCCTAGTGTGCTGAGACTGTGGTGCAATGTGTGAGGCACCAGACCAGTGGCTGACAAAACGATGGGTACAACACGTACTCGATCCTGCCTCCACTGCTTCTGGAGCTCGTGTGCTAGATCAGTGTATTTACTGATCTTGTCTGCTTGAGTTTTCTGCATGTTCTTGCTGATAGGCACTGCAATATCAATTAGATAGGTCTGTTTGTTGACCTTATCAACAAGTGTGATGTCTGGTCTGTTGTGATGTATGGTTTTGTCTGTGTGAATGGGGCGGTCCCAGTATAGTTTATATGAGGGTGATTCTAATACGCTTTGTGGTATGTACTTGTAGTACGGGACCGTGCTCTTAATAAGTGAATGTTTGTGTGCTAGTTGTTGATGAACGATCGACGCTACCTGATTGTGTCGGTGGAGGTAGTCTGTTTGAGAGAGAAGGGGACAGCCTGATATTACGTGGTCGATCGTCTCATGCGTACTGTGGCATTTCCTGCATTTGTCGTCATGTGTGTTTGCATCGTGTAGAATGTGTTTCTTGTAGTTGCGTGTGGAGATGACTTGGTCCTGTATTGCGATCATGAACCCTTCGGTCTCCCCAAACAGCTCACCACTCGTCAGCCATCTGTTCGACGCTTCCATGTCGACATGAGGCTGGCTGAGTTCGTGATGATGTCTGCCATGGAGTTCCTTACGAGCCCATGATTCACGCAGCTGCTGAGTGTGGGTGTCAGGGGTGGTGAGTGTTGGAGAAGAGTTTTCGAGGTTCAGGGGTGTGAGGTGTGTGTCAGCCTTGACAATGGCTGAGTGAAGTAAGGAGTCTTCTGCTCTTTGGTGGAAATGTTCCCTAAGTGTATGTACTTGTTTTTCGTGTAGGGTGATGAGGTTGATGAGTCCTCGGCCTCCCTCCTTGCGGGGAAGAGTCATCCTTTCCGTAGCGGACTTGGGGTGACTTGGTTATTATTATTATTATTATTATTATTATTATTATTACCATCTTTTTAGTAATCAACAATTTAAAAATACCAAGTCTTTTAGTTTCTTAAAATTTTTTCTGATTCTTTTTAACAATAAATCCAATCTTTTTATTTGCCTTAGCCATCTTTAGTTGCTCTTGATCTGTGTCTTTTTTGAGGGAAACTTTGTGAAGTAATAATGCTTCTCCCTTAGTTATTTCAGAAGAAGAGACTTTGCAGATTTTTTTTAAATCTGTTTGTAATTTATAAAACCAGACACATTGAACAGTTATTGATTTGTCATTTCCAGTTAAAGGAATACAGTATACAAGTTGCTGGCAGCAAAAATCAGGAATGAAGTGAATGTCAGTTCAGTCTGAAACATTCCTCTTTATGGATAATTTAAAGGTTTGAAAAAGAAAAAAAAATCTTGCTTTTGTTGTTGAAAATCTGTTGATGTGAATCTCATTGATTCAATCTAGTGTGTAGTTTCTTGCTAAATTTGATACAATATTTTTTTAATTATCCTTCTGGTTAAAGTTTTCATATAATTAAGAAAATACTTTATTAATATCCTGTTCTCCAAATGGATGTTTCCTCTTCTATTGTTAGAATTTAAGAGAGTTTTGCTGATAATTGAATCGTTGAGTGCAGAAACCACATAAGTTGCCTCCGTGAAATTTTACAGAAGAGCAAAAAGCTGTCACGGTCTCATATTGTTTCTGCGCCCAACACACTTTTTTAGGATCCTATATCTGCTACACTAAGTCCAAAACTGATGTGGTTTCTTCACCCAATATGAGTCCACCCCAGACAATCCCATTGCACACAAAAAGACATTTTTGATTTTTTTGGACTTACGTAGTTTCTGCACTCACCGATTCAGTTGTTGAATATCTTGTACAACCTATATGAAATTTATTAGTCCTTGGTAAGTGTGCATTTTTCTTTCTTCTGAACATGAAAAAATATGTATAGTAGCAAATATAAGTATGAGAGGGTACCAGGTATTGTTGATCTGTCTGGACTATTGGTTCAACAACTTTGCTGTTAACTTGATTCTGGAGTTAACGTGAGTTAACTAATTTTCTTTGTTCTATGTTTGTTTGTGTAAGATGAGACAATGATGATACAATGTAATGGTATAAAATAATGTTGATTCAACAAAAATGTTTTCACTTTTTATACCTTGCTTAAGGAAGCCTTTGAGCCATGCCGAGACCATGCGACAGCTATTTTTAGCTTGTTAGGCTCTCATAATCCAAGGATACCCAACAATCAAAAAATCTGTAGCATACCAAAGAAAATGCAGTTTAATCATAGAAACACAGTGACCTTTAATAAACTTAATTTCAAAAATTAAGATAAAGGAAATAAATACAATCTAAAATGGAATCCTAGAACAGTTTAATTCTTGCCATACATTCATTTGACCACATAAACAAAACGAAAAGAAAAAAATGAAAACCTACCTTCTGTTAAATAAAATTGAATAAATTCATAATCAAAGATGCCTTTGAGCCTTGTTGAAACCATGAGACAGTTGTCATATGCCATTTTTCTTTCTTTTTTTTATTTTTGTGGTGAAATGCCTCTTATGGCTTGCGTTAAGCTGTCAGAGGATTTGTTTTCTGTATTTTGATATTTTTTTATCCTAAGCTTTGGAGGGCTACTTTGTATTCTGTTATTTTTATTTTGATTATGCTAAAGGCATAAAGCCAACGGTGTGGCCGTTGGGTAAAAATATAAAAGTTTATACAGGCGTTTTTATCAATCAAACAAACGAGTATCTTTGGGTATCTGAAAAAAAAAACTCATGTAATTTGAATCCTGAAGAGTTCACTGTATAAAGCAGCAATGATCTTTCCTAGTAAAATAAAAACAAAAAAATATGTAAAGAGCACCACAAAATGCTGCCATTGTGCATTTTGTCGTGCTCTTTACATATTTTTTTGTTTTTATTTTACTAGGAAAGATCCTGAATTGTTTCATATTGAACTCAAATCTTAGAATTTCAAATTAATTTATTAGAGTTAGCCCAAATTAAAGCATTAATGTTATTAGACATTCTTTTATTAGCACATCTCTTAAAAAAAATTTCTTAAAAAGGATGCTATTCTAAAAATTTTGCTTTCTCCAAGTCCGCTTTCTAAATTAGACACTTTGAATCTATTCTACATGATGGGTTTTAAAGCCTAAATTAAAGATAGAATAAAAAAAGATATCAAAATATTTTTTTCCTGAATTTTTAATTAATCTTATTGCTTTTTGGTTATATGACTAATAAAAAAAAGATGCACTTACAATATCCAGAGGCAAAAAAAAAAAATCTTTATGTAATTTCACTTCCTTACTAATGTCCTTTGTTTTAATCTTAAAAGTATCTCATTTTGTGATGTTGCATTAGGTCTTCAGGATTTCGAAGTGGCTTTAAAAATAGATGCCAACAATGAAAGCTTAAAGAGAGATGCAGAAGCCGTGCGACAGATTATCCAGAATCCACTCGCTGATAAGTCATCCAGCTGTGTTAAAGACACATAGATTTATATAATAAATCATTAATATACATACATTTTCCTGTTGTTTCACATAATGTAATAAAGTTACTGTGAAAATTAGATGTCCTAAACCTGTTTCAGAAATTATTATAAAAAAAAAAAAAATCATAATAAAGATTGATATCTTCCAGAATGGATTTAAAATTGTAGACATCAACTCCCAAAATTTGAGAGTTGGCAATAAAATATATATCAACTGCCCATTAACTTTTTTAAAAAAATTGCAGCTTTCGTAACTCTACTAAAAGAGTTTAGAAAAGTAATATACAGTTTGTTCCAGAAATTATAACATTTTGCGGTAAGATCAGTGAACAAGCTTTCTTTCTTTTTTTTGTTTTTGTTTTGATATTCTGAGGTATATATATATATATATTCACACCCCTGCTGTGTGCATGAATGTCTAGACCCGTCGTGTCTCACAATAACACTTCAAGCCAGTGGGGCAGTGTCATGGTGTGGGGATATTTTCCTGGCATATGTTCCTACAGGGTAAAAGGAAAGCAATCAATTCATAATTGAAATAAGAATTCCTTTTTAGTCGAGCTCAGCCTCTGAGACGGTTGTTTCGAGCTTGTTAAACTCTCCTCAGCCAGTGCAGGACTCAAAAAGCGAACGAGGGCAAGAATAGGGCATTCGAGATTCCATCCATTGAGGGATCATTGTTTCCATCTCGAATGCTCTATTCTTCCCCTCGTTCGCCTTTTGAGTCCTGCACTGGCTGAGGAGAGCTCAACAAGCTATAAATGGCCATCCCAGAGTCTAGCTCTACTCAAAAAGGCATTCTTAATAGAAATAAATGTTTTTGTCATGACATCATCTACCCATACAAAAAGAAAGGTCTTGATTCACTCACTGACTGACTCATCAACGCACAGCCCAAACCCTTGGACCTACAAAGCTGAAATTTTGCACAGAGGTTCCCTTTATGATGTAGACAAGGAATAAGGCCGGAATTTTCGAAATTCCCACGGGATAGGGAATAAAGAGGATTTATATTTTTGCTTTAAAGTTGCCTTATCGATATATAGGTTTGTGGTGCCAACCCGCAATACATCTGAGTTATATGGAGGAGGCCACAACGGGCTGGTAACTCGTATATTTTCCGATCTCGATATTAATTTGCTAAATAAATAGTTTTTTTTAATAATATGTATGCAAGGGTTCTGGAGCGAAGCGACGGTACCCGGCTAGTTAAGAATAATTCTGGTGAATTGAAAACTAAACAGTTCACTTATTATGTTGCAACTGGCGCCAAATGGGAAAGAATAAAAATGGCTAAATCTTTGGGACTACAGTATTTATGTAAGACATCATTTCCCCAAACTTTTACAATTGAGACCGACTGTTTTTTAATTTTGTTTCCTTCAAGATTGACATGAGCGTATATGTAATTTTGGGGGTGGGGATAGGGGTGAGAGTTCACCAAGATCCTATCCAACCAACCAATGTAAAAAAAAAATACTTTTAACTTATCTACACTTCAAAATTCCTGGGAAGAGGTATTTAAGAAATATATATATATATATATACCCAGTGCTTTAGTTGGAAAAAAATATTTCTGGGAACTCAACTTTAATGTAGTAGTTTCCATAGGGTATGATATTCAGGAACTTCTGCTTCAGCCTCTTGCCTCCTGCAAGCTGTTTCATCTCCTTCCTGCCCGCAGCCAAAATTTCACCTACGGCTCAGGATTGTTGATTCCAATAAAATTTATATAGATATGGTTTGGGAGAAATACACTCATTACCAAAAACAACGACGCCCCTAGAAGGAGTTGTCCGATTGTAATGAAATTTCATATGCAAAGACATTGGGACCGCCCATGCAAATGATTAAACATTCCAATGAATGAATAGCGAGAGCTACAGCGCATCGGAACTGCGCATTTAGCAGGGGTGTATATAAGAAGCGATTCTCAATCTGTCAAAATTTCTGTTGCATTGCGAGTTAGGATACCTTTGAACGACTGAAAAAATGCCTCGCCGTAGGATTCGAGCTCATTACGTGCAACTCTCTGAGTTTGAAAGAGGTTGTGTCATTGGATTGAAAGAGGCAGGATGAGCGAATCGGAGAATCGCTTGTCATATGGGTCGAAGTGATGTGGCGATTAGAAGATGCTGGCAGGAATGGGTGGACAATCGCAGATTTCAGCGTCATGAAGGTAGCAGTCGAACTAGGGCCACAGCAGAGCGGGAGGATAGAGTGATTGTCAGAGTGATTAGAGTGATTAGCTGTCACAGCGCCTGAATTATCTTATCAACCATCAGACGTGCGACCCGCACACGAGTGTCCACCATGACCATTCACAGACGTCTGAGAGAGCGACATCTACGCTCGTACCAACCCCTACGCCACCTGCCACTCACGTCTGCACACTGTCGGGCCAGATTAGAGTGGTGCTTGGCTCGATCTGGTTGGAATGATGCTGACTGGGGAAGTATAGTGTTTAGCGACGAATCCCGCTTCCAACTGTGTCCTGACGATCGTCGCAGACGTGTCTGGAGACGCCCAGGGCAGCATGCCGATATCTGCTTTCACTATTGTACGCCACACAGGCCCTCAACCAGGAGTTATGGTCTGGGGTGCCATTTCCCTTGATAGCCGGACCCCTTTGGCCCCTAATGATAGCTACACACTTACAGCACAGCAGTACATCGACGACATTCTGAGACCTGTTTTGCAACCCTTCCTTTTGCAGTACCCTGGCCTTATTTTTCAGCAAGATAATGCTAGACCACATACGGCACGTGTTGCTATGACCTGTCTTGCGGCTTGTGAAACACTTCCTTGGCCAGCCAGATCCCCAGATCTCTCTCCAATCGAGCATGTCTGGGATATGATGGGAAGGCGACTGCATCCACCAGGAATGTGGATGACCTAGCCCGACACTTGGAGCAAATTTGGCAAGAAATACCGCAGGAGACCATCAGGGAGCTTTATCACTCTATGCCACGTCGTGTGGCAGCTTGCATTCAGGGTAGAGGTGGGTCAACACCTTATTGAGCTCGTTACTTTGTAACTCTGTAACTCTGAAATAAATCATTCAATTTATCTGAACTTTTAATCATTTTCTATTCTGTACATAATCTTCCCCTTCACCAATTTTTGTCTCCATCGGACAACTCCTTCTAGTTGCGTCGTTTTTTTTGTTAGTGAGTGTATTTCTGGGAACGCCGTTCCCACCCAACTAAAGCACTGTATATACCAGTATATATATATCATGTAAACGATCTATTCTGACCACCCAACTATAAAATATATACCGACAAGAAAATCCTTCTAATTAATTATAAAACATTGAATAGGTGATAATTGCTATTTGCCACTCACGAGACTGATATCATCATTAGTACAGTGAGAAATTAAAAACTTCATTAAGGCTTATTTGGATAAGAGAGGAAATTTATCATAGGCGTACCCAGGATTTTGGAATGAAAGGGGGTTTGATAGTCATAGTGGTTTAACCAAAAAAAAAAATTCATGTTCTTTTCCTAGAAGGGAGGGGGGGGGGGGGTTGTTACTCATTGATGAACTTTCCTACGAAAAGAACAGGTCCAAAATCCTAGATATCCTCCATTTTCGGGTGCAGTGGGAGTGTGTGTGTGTGTGTATTTATGACTGCTACCAACTCCTCCATCTGTATGCCAATGAAGTCTGTAATTTCTTGGGCACCATTCAAGATTCAAGATATTTGCTAAACTCATTTTTTATAGATAGCGATTGGCTTCTTTCAAAAAGTTTTCCTGAGATATATACTGTCCGGCCACTTTATTAGGTAGCCCCCGCTGTGCGCACAAATGGTACGTTCCACTAATTTGCAAGTCCACATGGACAGTTGTAGCTGTAAATACAGCAGTACAGACCTCACATCATCAGTTGAGAAAACAAACCATAGCGATAATGGGAAGATGTAGTGATCTAATGGAGTTTGAATGTGGCATGATCGTCGGCGCTAGACATGCTGGTCAAAGCATATCTGAGACGGCAGTGCCACCTGAACTTTTCGCATACAATATCAAGGGTGTATAGGGAATGATGCAACGAACAGAAAATGTCGAGTCAACGGCACTCCTGTGGATGAAAATCGCTCGTTGATGACAGAGACCTGAGGAGGATGTCTAGAATTGTGCAAGCCAGAAGACTGGTCACAGTTACCCAAGTGACGTCCGACTTCAACAGTGTTGCGCAGAAAACCATCTCGAAACACATCACTAGACGTACCCTGTTGCAGATGGACAGTTGTAATTAGCAAAGAACAGGAGCGCACTCGTTCTATGGGCAAAGCAACACCGACACTGGACCATCGACGACTGGAAAAAGGTTGCTTGGTCCGATGAGTCGAAGTTCCTGCTCAAACAACATTTGGCATAAACAACTTGAATGTCTGGACCCGTCGTGTCTCACAACAGCTCTTCAAACCGGTGGGGGCAGTATCATGGTGTGGGGGATGTTTTCCCGGCACATGTTGGGTCCATCGATACCTCTGGAGGCAAGTCAGGATGCTAGAGAGTACCTAAACGTCGTAGCTGACCAAGTGCAACCGTACATGCTAACAGTTTATCCTCATGCAGATGGCTACTTCGAGCAGGATAATGCGCCGGTGCATCACTATGGAATGGTTTGAGGAACACGACGATGACTTTTCCTTGCTGCAGTGGCCCGCTCAGTCCTCGGATCTCAGCCCGATTGTAAATTTGTAGGATGAGCTGAAACGGGCTGTTCGCTCCAGGCCTACACCTTCATCATATCTTCAGGAACTGCGTGACACACTCATGTCTTCATGGTACACAATACCTCAACAACGTTCTCAGCATCTTGTGGAATCCATGCCTCGACGAATTCAGGCTGTTTTGAGGGCTAAAGGAGGCCCAACAAGCTACTAGATAGGTGTACCTAATAAAGTGGCCGGCCAGTGTATCTCTTTTACATTATTATATAACTAGCAGCAAAGCCTGTCGGACGACAGGCATAAAAACATCTGAAAAATCATTTTATTATCAACAATCAAATATAAAGTAAATGTAATCTAAATACTGTGCTAACTTGTGAACGAAGCTTATACGGCAGAAATGGGTTTTGAGTTTCGAAATCAGCGTAAACAAGTAAGTAAGTATGCCAAATTTCATTAAAATGGATGCAGTGGTAACAGAATTATTTGGTTTTGAACATATGTTTTGTTAGAATTTCAGTTGTCGAGGTCAGTTCGCAAGAATAAAATTTCATGGAAACAACATGGAATGACACAATGAACTGATATTTTCATCCATACATTTACGAAATTAAGTCACATTTTTCACAGTTTAACCAAAGAAATCTATATGTTATGTATTTATGTGGTACAACGAAAATCTTAAAAATGAAATTTAATGTATATGAATAATTTTTTGGGTGCAGATATTTCGTCCTTAAGAAAAGTGTTCCAGATATAATAAACCTTATCAGGGGCTGATGCAATACTTTTAAGCAAATCAAGGGGTGTCAGTAAATAGCAGTCAGACATTTTTTTTTTTTTGTTAGACGCAGAAAGCATTAAATTACTTAATGTTAATATTATTTTTGAATTAATTAAAATTCCATTTTAATATCCATCTTAATATTGATGTGTAGTCGAAATGACAGAGACTAATGCCGTGGTTTAGTCTAAAGCATACACACTTTATTTATAATTATTTACAGTTTATAATTATTTTATTTATATATTTATCTATATATATATACAGTGGAACTTGGATAATTCGAACGTCTTTAATTCGAAATCGTGGTTAATTCGAAGATTTCTCTTAGTCCCTTGAATTTCTTATTAAATCAATGTTAAAAAATCGTGGATAATTCGAAGTTCAACTTCCTTAATTCGAAGTTTTTTATAAAAAATTTCGAATCATAACGACTTTTCGGCGTTTCATCGTTAAGAAATTCGACACGTGACAACTGAAATCCCCATCCCGCCACCGTTCGACACGTGATGCCATTCGACGCGTGACGCTTCAGACGCCATTCGAGCTTCCTGCTGTCAGTGTCACCATGTCTTTCAGTAAACCACGCGTGTACAAGAATTTAACGTTCGCTGAAAAAGTCGCCGTCATTTGCGAGGTGGAAAAGGGTGTGAAGAGGAAATGCCAAATCGCCAACGAGTACAGGATAGCGCCGAATTTCGTCGGTATATTGAAGGACAAACGAACGTTAAGTGAAGCTGTTTTCCGTTCACTAAACATGCTTGATGATTTTGCTAACCTAAGCGACTGAATTCTACAAAACAATCAGACATTGCACAATTTTTTGAAAAACTGTAATTTTCTGTATTGAATGTAATATGTACTGAAACTTACGTAACATAAATCTTATTTTGTTTACATACATATAGTGTTTATATCTTTCATACCATGATCTTTCTGAATAAATACTTACTTTTGACAGAATAATCTTTTCAAGCATTCAGTGGACCTGAAATTAAAGTTAAAAGATGTAACTTGTTTAATTCGAAGTCTTGGATAATTCGAAGTTTTGTAGTGGTCCCTTCAGCTTCGAATTATCCAAGTTGCACTGTATATAGATCAGACTGGATTCCGAAAATCTCTTTGAAGCTTTCTGTTCGGTCCGTCACTCGGCGAGAGCGTGCGGCGAAGGTTTCTGGGCGGTCCGTCTCACTTGGGGAGAGAGCTGGACGCAGCTGATTGGTCCCCCAATTTAGCCAATCAAAGGACAGATTAATTGACCAATCGGAGGACTTTTCAACCTCACATCAATATCCTTACAATGGATCTATGGACACCAGCATCTAATATCAGATACGAATAGGGATGTAGCCACCAGAAAACTTAAAATATAAAATTTGATATAAATTATTATCTTTTGATTGATTTAAATGTACAATACTTGGATCATATTGTTAATTAGTCCATTGAACTAGACTACAGAAAATAGCACCAAATTCATCTAATAAGGGTTACATTGGGAAGAAGAAGGGATAGTGGTGCCTGTGAAATAACCTCTCCTATCCAAAAGTCGTCCTCTGCTGTGCATGGTCCTTCCAGGACAGGCTGTAGGCCCTTTAAACGTAAATCTCTACAGAGGAAATGCTATGTGCGATACACTGGTCCTTCAGGTAGAAGATCACAGAAGGACCTTCACCAGCAACGATACATTATTGAATGATTGCTGCATATGGAGCTCAGTAACCTAGGAAAAAATGGAGAAGACGATTCCAGACAGGTCGAAACATCTTGAAGACTGAGCATTGTCGTCACTGATGCAATCATGGTGAAGATGAATGATCTTGTTCAAACCAATACAAAGATGAAGAGGATGTTGCAAAGAGAGTAGTGTTAGTTATAGGAATAATCATTCAATATTGCATAAGCATCTGCTGTACCGGAAAATTTGTGCACAGTATCAAAATTCTTTATTGCTGCTCAAAAGGAGATTTAAATGGGTTCAATGCATTTGAAATCTGTGAACATGGACCTTTTCTCATTGACTCATGAAACATGGTCACTCGATCAAGCAGTTACTGTACAACATTGGAAAAGTTGTGCAAAAACAAACGTCCAGATCTTCTCTGGAGAGGCATCATCCTTCTTCATGATACTGCCAGACTTCATATCTGTATATATTACAAAAACCACAATGAAGAAATATTTGGTTGGATGCACTTCAGCATCCTTGATACAGTCCATAGATCTCTCGCTAGTGATTTTCATATTCTTGAACCTCTGAAGAAAGTGTTAAAATGGTGGAAATTTAACTCAGACAACCAAGTGCGAGAATCTGTCGAACATTGTTTCAAGATGTAACCAGGGCATAAATACTGAAACGGTGAAATGAGAGAGATCATGTGACATTGAAGGAGTACGATCACTATGTCTAAATCATTACGGTGAATTTTTATATCCACAAACGTCAAAGTTATCAGCACCGGCCGGATCTCATTTCACTGCTCCATGTATCGGCAGACAGGGTTACTTGGTCGATTGCAAAATTATGTGACTTGATAAAATATTTTGACTAGACTGCCTTTTATCCTCACCAATAAACCAAAAATTTTTAAGCATCTTTTTGCTAAAAATCTTTTTGTTAGCAAATTGCTACGCAGAAAACTCGACATCAATTCTGTTTCTAAAAATTTATATAACCTTATTGAACCTAAAAAGATTTTCGTTTATTCGAGAAAGTTGTATGATTTTTTTTTCCACAAAATTAGCGATTACTAATTTACTTTCTGAGAAGACTGTATAATTACGAATAGCATAATGATTAAATACAGTAGAGCCCCGATTATCCGCGAGTGTCGCGAAAAATTTTTTTAATTACGAACCTCAAAAAAAAAAATTAATCCAAGCCAACAACAGGGAAAATACAATAGGCCCTACAGTGCGAAGGTCGAAAATTACTGACAGGTTTATTGTGCATCGTAATCCTATAGGCCTTCTCGGAATTTCTGGATACAAACGTAGAGCAAAGGTTTCTGCTTTACTGTACATATTTTAAAAGTTTTACATATTATGTTTTTTTGTACAATAAAACATAGTTTTTAAAGGTGAATTTTTTTTTTTCGTGTATACACCCCATTTTTAGTTTTTTTTCGGATTATCCGCGATTTTCGTTATCCGCGAAGCTTTTGCCACCCAATTCGCGGATAATCGGGGCTCTACTGTACTTGCTATTAATATCTTCTTGTGTTACGCACAACAACGTAGCATCATAAATCCACTTTTTAAGCGAATTTTCAAAAGCTTTATTCGTGGTGATTTCTCTGTGAAGTCATGATATTCATTTGAATAAACAAAGTTCATGAACTAATTTTCTTTTATAAATAGAATTACATTTCGAATGTAATGCTTGGCAACACAATCAACACGTATGATGTTTCCTGAATGAGGTCAAATGAAGTTTGTTTCCGTAAAACAAAAGTGTTTTACAGAATTGCGTAAGAATATTTTTTATGTTTTTTATTAGTTTATGAGGTCTCGCAAGAAAAATTCTGATTTTTCTATAAACTAAATACGGCCGCCTATAATTAACATAACAATCTAAAGATGTTGTATTCCAATTTTTCTCTTTAAAATTTAATAACAAAACTAATAAATAATAAGGAAAAATCGAAGGTTTATCATATTTCCAACATGTGCATTTACTTTTTTCTTTATTAATTATACAAAGAATAAAAAATACACAGCACTCTTATTATTATTAGAAGCAAAAGATACGTTGAATTCCTAGAAATTATATATTTTGTTGTCATCCCAAAAGTCCACCAAATTTTATTGTCTTTGCGCATATTTTAGTGTAAAAGATCCGATTAATAATTATTTTAAGCGAATTAAGCTGGGAAAAAAATTGAACATTAAAAAATTTAAAAAGAATTTTAAATAGAAAAGCTTAAGTTTGAAGCGTCATTAGTTTTGCGGCGCTTTAATGTCTGAGTAGAAGCGCTGTATTTTTGTCTCATCTCAAATTCGGAGAAGTTGTCAAGAACCTGCAGTCAGAGACCACGTTTAAACTAGGCTCGAATCTTAATAGCGAACACATGCCGGTTGGATTGCTAAATCTATACTAGCTCTCATTACTTAACTATTATTTCATGAAGATTTTACATTTTTAAGCTCATGATTTAAATTATTAGCTAAATAATTTAAATATCAATGATTTTTTGGAAAACATTTTGAATTTAATTTTTGAGGAAAGATATTTGAAATTAATTAACAACTCTTAAAAATAACATATTTATTCCAACATTACTATCGTTCTTCGTTTTTAGATATTTTTAAATAGTGATTTTAAATAGTGATCACATCTATTTTCCCCATTGGTATTCTATTTATTTCTCTCATTCTCTGTTTCATTTTGTTTTAAAGCCCCAAAAAGGTAAACAAGCTACGAAAGGGCAGAAACAGATTTTAGAAGATAATAAGGCGACCTTAAAATTTTATGGGATCGTAGCAGTTGTAGCAACAGTAAGGAAAAACATTTTTATTATTGAAAAATAAAATTTAATTATTACTGAATGATATATTGTTGTCAAATGATAAATAATGCTCTGGTCCGGTGAAAAAAATGATGCATTTATTTCGACTCTTTAACATGAATTACAAATGCTTGGAAGCATAATTTTGCTTCTAATGCAGTTACTTAATTTATTTTTAAATTGAAAACATAATAACATTTAAAAAATGAGAGAGTATTCCTAAATTAGATAATTTTCTAGGTTTCAAAATGACAACCAATTCATGGATTTTTTTTTTTTTTTAATTTCCTTTTTAGGGGCTGAACTTAGCAATAAATTTTCTTTTCTTTTGGGATGATTATGGAGCACTATGTTGGGTTAGTATATTTACTTCATCAGTTACATTGTTTAGCTTAATGCAGTATTAATGCAGTGAAAGTTTTAAGTCTGCTTTCTTAGTGAATTTTTAATTTAATTTAATTGATCTTGTAAATGAAATTCTGAATTTATGTTTACGCATCAAATAATATAACTCTTTATTTATTTTAATTTTAACCTTTTCAGGTTTTGCTAGCGTTTTCATTGCTCATATATCTTGGAAGTCAACACTTCATGAGAATGATGGCAAAACCATCGTTTTCTGAAACAGGGCAACTAATTGATGGTGGTATTGATTTAAATATGGAAAGTGGATTTGCAGAGTAAGTTTCCATAGTTTAGTTAATTTATATGTGAATAACAGCCATTATTATCAATTTTGATAAATAAAATTGAAGCTGAAGAGTGTAAATAATCAAAATAGTAAACAATCGTTCATTCTTCCTAGATTTCATTCCTCTACAATAAAATGTACACTTTTTTCCTTTTCATTTTCTTTTCTTTCTGATGACATGAACATGTAATCAGAATTTTCTTGGAATCCTTGCACTCACAACAACATCAAACCAAAGCATTGTTAAATTGCTGCACTGTGAGAGAATTGCATGGAATTCAACAATTCCTTCAATTATAATGATTGATATTGTAAATGAAATGTTTAAAAATTTCAGTAATAAGTAATGCAAGTCATGAAGTGGGATTGTACCTATAATCTTGAAGTATAAAGAGTTACACAGAGGAAATCCTGTGAAATATGGGAGAAGACCTGGAAACATTTATTACTGTTTAAGGTTTCATATTTGGCGTAATCAAATGTACACAACAAGTGCTTCTTGAAATGTATTAGAAATATTTAAAATGAATATAAACCTTGATGTGACTGGTAGTCTGATTCCAATTTGAAAGACAGACATTTCAAATTAAAGTTTCCAGTATCGTAATAAAATTTTTATCTAGGTGCTAGGTTCTTGCCTACTATTACATAACATTTAATTTAGCCTATATAATGAATTAAACGATCACACAATAACAATTTACAAAGTTTTATTAATTATAAATTTAACTGTAATTATTTACAATGTTACAAAATTTGCTGTCCTACGCTGGTTTAAATCTTAGATATTATAGTTGATAAGATTATACATTAAATTATACATTTTAGTCACAAAACAAACAAAAGAAATTATCTGATCTTTTACAAAAAATCATACCATACTATATGGCTTAGTATTAAATAAATCATCTGTTTTTCTTAAAACTCAAAAATCGTTCATTTTAAATATTCTCTAGTTATCCCTTCCTTGAAGTTATAAGCTTTTAAATTTAGCCTACACCTACTTATTAATGAAAATAAGTTACAACGGGATTCCTTTATCGTAAAAACTTTTCTAACACTTATAAACTAACAAATTTTACTGGCCAATTGAGAATTCCCTTTTTTCTTTTTACAGATTCAACAGTTTCTGATATTTCTTATGGATCATATCATTCGTAAAAGACAAAAATTAGCAAAGTTTATAATCTACACCTAATATTTAATGCAAGTATTTATACGAGCTTTAGTAGGTTATAGAAGTAATCAAATCAAAAATTTGTACTTTACCAACTGTTGCTTACGTTCGATTCCGCAAGGTTCAAACCTATCAATGAATCTGATATTTGAAACTTTCAGGCCGCTGTTGAACCTAGCAAGTCCTCCGACTTGTCAAATTCTAAATATCTTCACTATCTCTAAAGAGGGAATTCACTCAGCCAGTTTTTCTCATCTCCATCCCTCCTCCTCCTCTCTCTGTTCCTCCACCTTACATCTCTTCTCTCCTTACATCTCTGTTGTCTTTCTTATATATAGTTGTCCTCCCCTCACATTGACACTGTATTTTGGGAGTTGATCCTCCCTGGTCAGTGTGCCCTTTTATTTGTTGTCAGTCACCTAGTTTTAGTGCAGACCAAAAAAAAAAAACTACTCTATTAACAAACTATAAAAAAAGAGGAAACCCCAAAAAAAAACCAAACAAATATACATAAAAACAACTTGATAAAAACAATATATGTAAAAGATTTCTATTAATTAGGAAAGCACAAAAAAATAAAATTTATATACATATATACATCAACACAAGACTAGGTCCCATTTATTTTTCGTGTCAAACACTGTGAACTTAAAATATGAGAGTTCACACTTGTATAAAACTATATCTGTCCCAGTATGACAGATGTTCAATTACATACAACAGTTACATGTACACTTATGCAAGCAGTTGTATTAATAAGTACAATTGTAATATACAACAGATGCAGCTTTGTTTATTTCAGAATTTGTGTTATATACTTGTTCATATTTGTTGATCATTATAGTATCTAATGTTTCAAAAGAAATTTAAATTATTCCTCAAGAAAAAATATTCATTAAATCAGCAATTTAATGTGCCGTGATATAAACGAAATGAGAATACAAACAGCACCTGAATAAATTAAAATTGCTTCTCTGGTTCGATTATAGGGAAGGAATTGGGGAAGGCCGTTTCGTCCTTCTATGGACTCATCGGCCCTACCCCGCCTTCCCTATAATCGAACCAGAGAGGCAATTTTAATTTATTCAGGTGCAGTTTGTATTCTCATTTCGTTAAAAAATATTCTTATTGATGGGAATTGCTTTAGAAAATTCTAAATGTTGTTTCATTGGCATTTAAACTTAATTTTTATTATTACTCATCTACAAATATTATAGTTTGCAAGATGATGGATGGCAATGAATCTGGAAATTCATACTGTTGGGTAATGTTTTTTCAAAATTGATCCAGACATGTATTCAAAAATTTATACAGAAGCTTTGTACAAATGTGGATAAGTCTTAAGGTTCCAATACCCTGCTTAATACTTCCACTAGTCAATGTGTTAAGTACAGTGTAACAACAGCAAAATGTTTAATTACAAAAATATCCAATAATAGCCCAATTCTTCAATATCTCTATCTGAATTTTTTTTGTCCGGTGTTTTAAAGATTTTTTTTTTTTCAAAGAAAGGGTTTGTCATAGAAATATTTTCAGAAAATTCAAATAGTCTAATTTCTCATTCATTTTTTTCTCCATCTCATATTTAGGTATTTTTTTTAATGTAATGTGTATGTTAACAACTCGCTTATTAAGTAACTTATATATTAAAAAGAGGCGGTCAGTTCAGTCTACCAATTTTAAACAAGCATGAAAAATATTGCAGATGTTTCTAATAACATGATGTAATCTCAGGAATAAAACATAGTAAATGCTTCGTTGTTACTGATATAATAAACACTGACTTTTTTTTGGTTTTTTGTTACAGTATTAATTTGAGCATTACAAACAATAATACATAATCAGGATTTACTTTGCTAATTTGTGAATATCCTAATTTTTAACAACGGATCAACATGACTTGTACAAATATCAAATCTAAATTAATTTCAATTAAAAGACCAGGAGATTCACAATTGTTTTCAGAAATGTGTATCAAAAAAATCTCTTGTTTTTGGGGAAAATTAAGAAACTAACAAGCAGTGCCTATATAATTATTGTTTAACATTGAATTTTATTTAGTAGAAATTAAATAATAAATTCATTCAAAATAGAAGCAAGTTAACGAGGAATCCAATTGGAGTCTAATTGAAAGTGGACTCCAAAATCATTACATTGTAACAAATATTTGCTGACCAAACTATACATTTTTTATGATTAGTTTCTTAAACAAATCAGATTAATTGAGTTGAATTACTGAAGTATCAGTGATTGAGTTCCACAATAAAAAGTGAAAATAAAATTAAATTGTGCACCCTTCCCCCTCAGACTTCTCCTCTTTGAAATGACTTCAGATTCAACAGTGTCTTTCTAATACAGTTACTGTAGTTTTGGTAGAAAAATTACCAAAGATATAGTAAGTTTTATATTATTGTATTAATCTGTGGTCATTATATCAAATAAATTTATAAAACTGGTTAGAACAAGAAAATAAATCTATCAAATTATGTTACTTACATATTTCTTGAAATATTTCATAGTTGCTATTAATATCTCCGTGGGTTAATATTATCAAAAACATGGCACTATATCTCTAGAGATAATTCAAATAATTTATGCATGAAATAACATAACTTTAGCCTCTATTACAATTGGCTGATGAGAAAAACTCGTTTAATTTCTTCTTTTAAGAAATAAAATTTTATTCTTTCTTGAGAATTGCTCATTACTATCAGTCAAAAAAAAAAAACCAGCAGGCCTTCATTAATGAAATCGAAATATGGTAATTTGTACTTGTCAATCATTTGAGCCCTGAAGATCATTCCACTAATAAACAGAGGAAAGAAAATGGTGGCCTTTTAATTTTTTTTCAAATGTTGAAATTGTTTGAACAGTTGCTCTGAATTATCAGTTGAGTGACTGAAAATAAAGGAATTGTTAAGTTTGGTGAAATTCTCTTTTTTTTTCTTGATTAGTAATGAACAGGTCGTTGTTGAAGATTTAAAGAGTCAGGGTGTATCAAAACTCTCTACCAATTTTATTGGGAGGTAGGGAGGACCAACACAAACCTTTTTTGTCTACAAATGTACGTCCACTGACGTAGCGGGCATTATTTAACTGCAGCGAAATCATCTAGAAAGGTGAAGTGGGAACAGAGAATGGACGCTGTGACATCATAAATTGGACACATTATGAGTAACACGGAGCATTTCACAACTGCTGAGACGACTGACATACATCTGGTGTGTGGGGCTGCCAATGGAAACAGAAGAGCTGCTGTGAGGTTGTATCGACAAACAGGCTTCCCAAACAGGCTTTGCCATTGCCAGCTGCAACATTGAGCAGCTTCTTTGAGTAAGCATGTTGTTCACACTTGTTTCCATTAGGTTTGTCTTGGTGTTCCGTATCTCCTTTACAGCCCCACTAAATAGCACCCTCTAACATCGAAGGTTGCCTTCAGTGGACATACATTCATAGAAAAAGATTTGTCTTGATGTTCCCTATTAAAATTTGTACCTGTATATTGTTTCTTTTTTCTTTTTGTTAGATATCACTTAGGCTAATGTTTACTAATAACGTTAAGCTGTAGCTGAATTATTTAATTTGTCATTTTTGTAATCTTCCATATACTGGTTAATTCTTGTAATTAATAACAATTGTTTGAATCTATCAATTAACTAAATTTTCAGTTTTTCAAGGTGACTTGTCATCTATCATAGGTTGTTAATATTTTATGAATTTTTCTTTTTTTTTTTTTATCAAATAGGCATATTAAAGACTTAATTCTGTTAACAGCAGGATGCCAAGTGTTGTCTTTAATTTCTAATTATTTTTGGCTGCTTTGGCTCTCAGTAAGTATTCTTTGTTAAAACTTTCATAATCACATATAACCATTAAACAACAAATAAATTTACATTGTCAAAAAAAAATTAACAAAATTATGATAACAAAAACTTTAATTAATTATTTAAAAAAATACAACTTATTCAACACTTAAAGAAATCCATATTTGTATATTGTAAATAACATATATTAAAATCGCAGTTTAAAAACATTTATTCACATGTAATCTTCCATATGCTTCTTGTTGCTGTCCACAAAATTAAGTTTCTACAAAAAGATTTTGTGAATACATGAGTTTCAACAATGACCGATTGTATTAATTTTGTTTTCTATTGGCCAATGTATTTGAAAATCTCTTAATCACTGAAAACAAGAAATTTCCAAAGATTAATAACTACTTGATATGAATCTGACACCGAAGTATTTGCAAATTGTTTAATCACTGAAGCTTCATTTACTTAAATTTAAGTCTGTTAAAATCAGATGGTAACATCAAATTAAGTGTATAGTTGAGGAGAACTTCTTAACTAATCTTAAGTCATGCCTGAATATTTATTCTGTAATTTTTATAATCTGCCGTGTGTTGCCTAATTCTGACAATTAAAATAGGAAGTATTTGAATGAACATGCCATATGTACATATCACAATGAATTTGGTAAAATACATTAAAATTTTGAATTTTAGAAAATTTTTTTTTGGTTGGTCAGTACAATTAGGGAACTGTTATTTACAGAAATTAGACTTTCTTCGTTGTCATGATTTTCTCTATTTAAATTTTCCTTTAGTCATTATTGAAAGAAATGTATTTGCATCACAATGTTACAGTAAGATATTGCAGTTTTTATGTATAAATTTAACCTCTGTGAATGCTTACTAAATTGGCAGGAAATATTCTATCTAATTTAATTAAAAATATAGTTTTTAATACTGTTATAGATATCTGTAACTATAATATGGTGTAAAGTCATATCTTAAGAAATTTGAATAATAATAAAGAAAAAACCGTCTACTATGTAGAAAATTCTTCAATAATAAATGAAGGTTGAAAAGTAAAGATTCATTTTTTTTTAATGCATGGAAAAAAGGCAAGGAATTTTAAATTAACTGGTTCTTATGAATGTGAAGTTCCTCATAGCGATCATTTATGTTTGGCGAATAACTGGTTATAGAGTAGTCCATATTTTTTATGTTAGACTTAGTGGATTCGGATGGTGAGCTTTGTATCTTCACTGTATGTAAATTTTGATAAAGGAAAACAGGAAACGCAATTGTTGTATTACATTAATCTTCCTATCATTTGCAGTACAGTGCTTTGGCGCCTCTTCCTGATAATGGGAGCGGTTTTGAATGGTCCCCAGAGATTGGATAGGCAGAGTGTTCCCGCCTTGTTAAATTTGACAGGATCAATTACAGTCTTTTAGGGTTATAGCTATTCTTCCTTTTTCTCTTCTTAACTTTTAGAATAATTTGGTGTCGTATTGAAAGTGTTTTTGTTTCTACTGTCTTGCCATTCTCTTATCAGACTACCAAGGATTGGATGCAGCAGCGGGCAGATTATAACTTCTGAATCATTGATGATTATACTTTCTCCTTTTGATAGGAAAGTTGTTCGTGTAGAGAACTGTTATCACTTAAAAATCCATTATTTATCCTACTTTTAATGATCTTACCTTTAAATTTCTAGACATGCTTTTTCTTCTATACTATTACAAACACATACATTAGAATGTTTAAGATAGCTTTAAAAAGAATTCAATAAAATATCAAGAGTTAACATTTACATAATGAACTTGAATTCTTTGAAAAGGCTGCTGTTCAATGTGACAATTCTTTATCTGAAATTATTACTTTGTGATTTAGTGATAAACTATACTAGTTCTATGAGCCATTGACTGCTTTTCAGAATTAAGCTTTTAACATAACTTCTAATATAATTTTAATATGTTCCTGAAGTGAGGCTTTTTTTTTTAGCTATTTTAATAGCTTGTACCTATTGAAATGACAATTGAATTTGATAAATGAAATTATATCATTTGCTGGTCATGACCTGACCCATTCTTCTAGATTGACTTCATATTCTTATAACCTAAGATATCTTTGTTAACTCCTAATTAATAATTACATAATACATTACATTCATCCTTCAGGACATTTCTTACGGAGCAAAAGATTTTCCCTAAAATTTATTCATCCTGAAACTAAAGAGAATATACCCAATCAAACCTACAGTTATGCACATGTTTACATGAATTACATATTAAGATCTTGAGTAAGACCTAAAACCATGCAAAGGAAAAACTCAAAATATGCACAAAAAATAAAGTTATTTTCTAACATTTATTAACATATGTTAAACTTTAATATAAACAATAAATCGCTTCATTTTTGTTAATCCACTTCTGAAGAGAGTTAAAAAAAATTAAAAGTCAGAAACATCAGTACAACAGAGAATGGATTTAAGTCTGTTTTTTTTTTCAGAAAAACAATTAGGGCCTTACTGACAGTAACAGAGAAGAAGTAGGATATTACATGAATCAAGAAAGAAGTGGTTTCTTTGTTTGCAATAAATCAAATGAAATACAAACAAATTAAAGCTCAATTCCAAAACATGAATAGAGTTCATTAGCGTATTTCCTTTAGGTACTTGTTTGGTCACAAATTGATAAGAGAGTCTTTAGAAGAATGCGTTTGTCACACAAAGGAAAAAAAAAATATCGTCATTCATATACTAATATACAGAACATTGCTTTGCTGTGAATGAAGTTTCTCTGTTATTAGTTATTTATTTAACATGATAGTTAAGAAAAAAGGATATACTGATGGTTAAGAAAAAAATACTTTGGATATTTATTCAAACTATATATTAACTATCAGTATCCCTGTTGTAACAATTCCTGCCGATCAGGACATACTTGACTGAAAATGATACATTAGCCACAGTAGAAACATATATTTAGAAGCAGGCCAGTCCTTTTTTTGTTTTACCCCTGAAAATCAATTTTTGTTTTTTTCCTAAATTAGTTTACAAAATCTCTCTTAAGCAGGCATATTCAACATTTGACAGAGAACTTTGCATTACTTTTATAAAACTGAGATGAAGCTTATAAATTAATTTGCATAAGAAAATAGTGATTATCTAGTGAAATTTGTTATACACAAACAGCTCTTTGTTTAGTACAACAGCCGTTGTATATAACAAATATCGCTGGGTGATCACTATTTTCTTACTATCAGACGTTTTTAGAAAATTGCTTAAGAATAAGAGAAAAACAGTGAAGGAAAGGAAGAGAAGCAAAATTAAAACAGAAAGGGTGAGATGTCAATATACAAAAATTTTGAAGAAGTTGACAGAAACTTTCACCTGAAGGTTAAAAACACATCCAGATAAGAGCCATGTCCTACAACCTCTTTTAGTTACTTTTTAGGGTATTTTTTTTTCTTTTTTATCCTGTGATATATTAGCCTCCTCAATTTATACTCTCTCCCTGTTTAACAATTATAATCAGGTTCATTTTGTGTAAATGCTAAATAGGTAATTATCAATAGTATTTCAACGGTCATTTATTTACCTGAGTTTAATCCCTGTTAGATTAAGAGCAGAGCTCAACTGATATGCCACGAGAAAATTCTGAGAATGCTTTTGTCATCAACATTTAACTTCACACTATTCAAATGCACTTATCTAGAATAAAATGTAGACATCAAATAATTTGGTCATATAGAAATTGAACTAAATTCTGGTTGATTCTAACAAGAATAAGAAAGTTTTAATTCTCATTCAAATCGGCTTAAAAAATGTATTTTAGGATATCTTTAAATGCCTAAAATAGATTCTTATATTCATTTATAAGTTATAGGTGTTTTAAAATGATTCTAATATTGCAATAAAAGCAATGAAAAAGTTTAGTATGTCGCAGAATTTTAACTTCACACTATTCAATTGCCGTTATCTAGATTTCAGTTTTTATTTATTTTGCTGATTTGTTTCCTTTTGTCATTTGATCCTACAGCATGTTAAATATTTGTTGATTTGTATATCTTTTCCTGTTTTTAGTGGGTTAAATGCCTTCATAGCCTCTGCTCCGGAGGAATAAGGCATTAAATGTGAAAGTTTACACACTTTTTAATTTTCTTGTTTTTCTTGCTCTGGGGGATCACAGCCAGGTTGGTCGGTGGCCACCAGAAAGTGATCTTGCCCCTCTGGTTGGGTTATCAGGGGAAGGCGGGGTTGGGCGGATGAGTCCGCAGAAGGACGAAACGGCCGTTCCCAACTCCTTCCCCATAACTAAAACAGAGAGACAATTTTAATTTTTATTTAGATTTGTGCTGATTTGTTCCCTTTTGTCACAGAATTTTAGAAACAAGGTTTGATGTGTTGCAGGATTTCTGGAAATACAAAAGTGCACCATGAAGTTGAGAAGCACTGGGTTAAGGCATTGCATTTTATAACTTCAGTTTTCATCATACTTGATCTCCACCTTTCTTTATTTATTTGCAAAAGCCGTCCTATTTAACTTCGAATCCTAAAACATGCCAATGAATTAAAAACAAATAGAAGATATTGTTACCATGAGTGTTTGTGATATTGCTTCTCTGAAGAATTTATTATATATCACCAATTTATCTGTTTTATTACAAATTTTCTTCTCCATTCATTCCCTTGATGCCATTTATGATATTATTTTCATTATGTGAAAAAAAAAGTATTGCAAGGTGTCTTTATTATTTTCTTATCTTAGCTATTTATAATAAGATTTTTTTTTTTAAATACCAGACACCATTTATAAAACAACAAAAAGGGATAAATATGCACAACAAATAAAATCACTTTTGGAATATTTGACACTGGGAATCGAGGACAGTCTGTTTCGAGATTATTACCTATCCTCAGCTGGATTCATCCAGTGTCTGCAGCTCAGTGATATCAAAGGAATATAAACAAAATACAAGTAAACAGGTGTTTTGAGGTTTTTTTATATGAAGGGCCATTTTTATGTGTACTTGTGTTTTGCTTATATTTCTTTGATATCACTGAGCTGTAGACACTGGGTGAATCCAGCTGAGGAGAGGTAATAGCCTCGAAACAGACTGTCCTGGATTCCGAGTGTCAAATATTCCAAAAGTAGCTCAGTGATTTTATTTGTTGTGCATTTTTATCCCATTTTATTGCTTTGTAAAATGTTTCTATGCACATTAAATTTATCACCATTTAAATAAAATTTAAATAAAAGCTTAAAGCTCTTTCAAGTAAGTTATACGAACGTGCAAAACCCTAGGCTAAAGACAAGGTTACCTATGCGTAAAACTCAGTGACTGGTTGCTCAAATCACCTCAGTTATTGGAAATGTATGATCTATCTTTCTGGGTGCAAACTCTTAACTGATGATCAAGTAACATACATTGAACCTTTCCCACCCTCAGGATTCAAATTTCCTTGTCAGAATATCTTGCTATAAAAATATTTTAGAAAATTTTATTATCTAATGATAGAAATTAGTTTTACTGGAATAGAGTTTTACAGACAAATCTCTTAAACAACAACGTTATCGACATTGTTAATAATAAATTAATTACTTATAATTGAGCCACATTTATCTTTAAAAAGTTAATCAAATTCTTAAGTTTTAATTAACTTTCAAGTCTCTTATAAAATTGAAATTATTATTATTAAAAAATAAACTTGTCTTTGAAGAAATTTTAAATAGTAAACAGAAATCAAATATTGTTGGAAAACATTGTTGTATTTATTTATTTATTTATTTATTTATTTATTTATTTATTTATTTTATTTATTTAGGCACCTTTCAGAGCATTTTATCTTTTATGGGTAAAGGTATTACAGCCTTGGATATTTCAACCTCCACCAGAAGTTGATGAAAAGAAGCAGAAGAAAATGGAAAGAAAAATGGCAAGAAAACAACATTAAAAGTAATAGCAAAAGTTAAGAATGTTTGATATTAAAAGTTAATATTTGGTTGTTGTTTTTTATTATCATACCTTTTTTTCATACATTAATAAACCAAATTCTGTTGTACATTTTCCTTAATTTTGGTTTTAAAACTTTGAAAAAAAAAAAATCATACTTTCACTCTTTGATAAGAAAATAATTGTTGATATCTTTTATGAAGTTTTTAAAAAAAATTCTTCGAAGTAGTAGTTCTCTTAATTTAGCAAATCGATGCCTAATGAATTTCAGGGCGAACAAATAAAGCCCTGAGAATTAATTGCTGGAGGTGACAAAAAAATAGAAATTAACATTTCTAATAATGGATCCATAATTTCATTCAGAAAGTTTATTATTAAAAATAAAAAAAATATCAGTTTTTAGTTTCATTTCCACAAGTAAGATTCTATCTTTCAGAGAAATATTACTTGAGGAAATAAAATTAAAGTTAAATAAAAACTGAGGAAATAAAATTCAATCAAAGAAATGGGCAACAAACGAAGGCCCAATCCTTCTCTTAGCATTCGTTTGTTGCACATTTCTTTGAACTATTCAGGCATGTTTAATCTCTTTTCATTATAAAAATTCAATAATTTGAAATTAAATGATTTTGCAATAAGCAGTGTGATTAATAGTCTTTCTAAAAGAATTGTAAATATGCATTCTTTATCAGAGCTTGATAAACATGTTTGCCAACTAACATCAGTTGTCATCAGGCGAAGAACAAAAATTACAAAACGTATGCCTTGAGTACTGTATGAAGTTTAATAACATATAACTGATTTAGAAACACTTTTTTTTTTAATTTCTTTGGGTTTTGTATATATTTTTTAATTTCATTTTATTTGCTGTTTTTTTCCTCTTTAAACATTTTCCATTGTGATGAACCCTCGTTCTTTTATCATCTCTCTAGACATTCTTATGGGTGTGGGTTTCATAATTGAGAACCACTGGTTTAAAGAATTATTTTAGAAGTTTATTGACATTAAACGGCATTACAGTACAAAAAAAAGTATATAAAATATTATAATGATGATATTGCCACCAAGTTCTCTTTTTTTCTTAAGACAAGGCAGTTACGACATCATTTATTGTAAGAAAGGCTCAAACTGACCTTCAGGATAATTAATATTTTGAAGATTTCTGTACAAAAGTGAAGTATTAATATATCAACCAACTCTTTTACATATTTTTCAGTGAATATTATATTATTGTAATATTGAAAAAAAAAAAAAATTAATGGTTCTGTAAATATAAATTAAAATTGGCCACGAATGATTAAGCGAAGGTTTATTTTGCCTTTCTTCATTTGCAGAGAAATGTTTCTTATTTGTAATAGTAAATTTGTGTTAATATTAATGATGCAATTCTACTGGAAATTTCAATTATTATAAAATTGTAAGTTTGTAAATATGTGTAAAAAAGAACATTTATAACAGAACTTAAATTGTTGTTAAAAATATTTTGAAATAAATTTGTTGATGCTGTGTTTAATTGATTAAATAACAAAACACGGGTTGTATTTTTTTTTCCCTGTCTGTCTATTTATCTAAGGTAAACAGAAATTTTAAGAAATAACTACATATTTCATTTTATACTTGAAATTTATTGCTGAGGTTCTTTTTTTATATTTTTTTTTTCTGAATTTTCTGAAAATCTTGCTATCATTATATAGATATAATAATTCCATTAGTAGGTGGATAAGTTTTATCTGTAAATCCTTTTAATTATTGCAGACAGAGAAGCGAATCTTACCCCACTTTTTGGAAGACAGATAGTGATGGCTTTCTAATACATATCCAATAAGAGCTCCGCAAATATTTGTATTATACAGAAACATAACAAGAACGAATTATGTATTTACATTATTCATCAATTGTTCATGATAACCTTCTTTCCGAAAAATCATAATTTCAAGTTAAACAAGAATTGTTAATTTAAGAACATTTGACACTGTATCAAAGAAAAGAAAAAACAAACAAACAAACACTGTTTGGATTCTTATTTTCATAAGAAGAAGAAAGGACAAGCAATTAATGAAAAAAGCTCATTAATTTTTCTAACTGATTTCCTAAATTTCAAGTCATTATTCTAATAAAATAAAAATTAAAATTTATATTGATGGAAAATTCAGCAACTGCAACTACCTTAATCCACTCTCTCATTAATTAGGGAGAAGCTAAATAAATTTAAGATGTTTTTGTAGTAGGTCTATCCAAATAATTCATAGCTATCTTAGTTTTTAGAAAGCAGCTCTGAAGATTTCTTATTTCTTCTTGTCAAAGTGTTATTTATTCTTCAAATGATTTTTAACTTTTCCATCATTATTCTATGTCTTTAAATAAAAATCAGTCTTATTAGTGTTTATATTAAAAAAATTAAGAATTGTATATAAAAAAAAATATATTGAAATAGGTTATTTTAATGTAATAAGCTGATCTCTTTTTATAAAAGAACAATTTATTTATCTTTATATAACTGTTTAGATTAAGAAATTATAATTTAAATTAGTAACATGTGGTGCATCAAAATTATGACCAAGGATAAAATTGTTAATATTGTGTTGGTGCAAATGAAATGTCTATAATATGAATGTCCTTTTCAATTGTTTATAATATTACAATAACAATACCAAGTAAGGTATTGTTATAATATTATCAAGGTAGTCTTCCTCTGCATGAACTCACTTTTGCCATCGACCTGCGAAAACCTGGTTTCCATAATAAAAAAAAAATTTTGTTGCTACGATGCCAAAAGTTGTCTACAGCACGACAAACATCTGTGTTGTTAGAGAACCTCTTCACTGCCAGGAATTGGTCCATATAGTGAAAGAGGTGATAATCCATTGGAAACAAGTCTGGGAAATTTGAAGGGTGAGGAAGTGTTTCATATTTCAATTCATGGAGTCTGATAGCCTTTTGTGAGACATGAGGACACACATTATTCTGCAAGACAATGACAATCTTTCTGTTGACCTATGCAGGCTGCTTCTGTTGAAGTGTTTGGTACATTTCATGCAGTTCTGCTCATTGACGTTCCATGTTGATGGTTTGGCCTCTTTGAAGGAAAGCGTGATGAATAACTCCAGCTGCAGATGATCATACAAGAAGCAATAAACCTTCTTTGGGTGTAGGAGGACTTTGAAAAGTACTCTGGCGGCTCATTGCTTTCCAAACTGCTCTGATTATCATAGACCACTTTTCATCATAGGCGACAGTGATGCATAAAAATTTCTCACTTATTCCTGGAAAGGACAGAACTGCAGACTTCAAGACCGCTTACCTTGTTAGCTGGTGTCAACTAACCAGCGGCATCCACGTATCAACTTGTACAGCTTTCCCAGAGCTGTCAGTCATCCAACCTTTTCTATTATTGTGTGAGCTCTTTGTCAGGAATAAGCTTCTTTGGTTCTTGACTAGCTCATCTCAAATTGCTGAAGATCGATGACCAAAAGTTGATTTTCCAGTGCTGTTCTCCTTTCAGATTTCAAAAACCAATGACATTATGGTTCATTACGTTCCTCCAAAGCTCTATTAATGGTTTTAACTGCCATTCCTGCAGAATGTCCAAATTTGAATTCGTAAAGGAAGACCACTCTCAGTTGTGCATTCTCCATGCTTTATTTGGATGCAATAATAATGCAATAACAGTAAATCTATTGACAGACTGGTGATACAGAGCATTAATGCCAATTACATGGCAATGCTATGATGCATAACATTTGACATTCTTTCTGTTTTCTGAGTTTTTTTTATATAATTGCTGCTTCAAAGCGGACATTTCATTTTCACCAATCCAATATTTTCTAAAGTAAAATCTGCTATTAAAAGAAGTTTTTTTTTTCCTCTCTCACTCAATAATACGGATCAATTTACAATCAAATCGTTTATCTGAGAAAACTATACAAACATTTTAAGAGCTGATTGTTTAACATAGTCAAGTCACTTGATACTTTTTTTTTTCTTTCTAGTTTTTGTTGTTTGTACAACCTGATATCCAATTGTATGCCTTTTTTTGTTCATTTTCTTTTTAAGAATTTTCAAATACTTTTATTTCTCAAATTCTTTGGATAAATATTGAAAATACTAATTGTTAGATATTTATTTGATATGTTGCTGTTAATTGAATTTGTTTTTTGCCAAACCTTCATGAATTAATGAAAAGCACAATATTTATTTCAGTCGTTCTTAATCTTTTTTGTCACATACTCAAATTCTCACTGAGAAAATGATTTTGAAATTAAATGATAATTTTTTCTAATGAATATCTAAAGCAATGAAAATCTGCTATTTTGGATGCAATTACCGAGTCCCCAACAACCATTTGAGATATCCCCCAGTTATATATACCTCCAATTGAGAACCACTGATATACAATATATATTTTCATGTATTCCTTTATTTTCATTCCAAGATTGTATTCCAAAACATTTCAGATGAAATAATTGATTTCCATTCTAATCATGTGATTTTTTTTTTCCAGTTTTTGTGAAATAGATCCATCTGTCAATAAATCAAATAATAAATTACTGCAGGATGTTCATTAATGAAATGATAAATTTCTGTGCTCTGTTTATTCCAATACATGGTCATTTCTTTGCATCAAAGTCTGACTGAGAGAAGTACAGTGATAATAATGTTAAAGTGTAAAAGGTTTCATTAAAAATTACCATCCAATTTCATTATATTTTATTATTCAAGATAGCTTTTAATTGGATTTCTCTCAATTGGGAACTCTAGTAATCAACATCATTTATTTTTGATATCCTCTTGAGACCCACTGTACAGTATAATGTACATCAGTAAAAACGTTGTTTACAACTAAGACAAACTAAAAACCCGTTTGAAACCGCATGTACAGTATTTTGCACTAAAGCCCTCTATTACCATGTACCAAGGTTATTAGATAGGAGAGACCATGTACATGTCAGTGCTGCCATCTGTTGACTGACATTCAAAACGGTGCATTACAACGCTACAAGGAATTCTTTCAAAAGTGTCATGGCGTCGAAATTAGCCGCGAAATTCAATCTTCGGAAGGTAAAAAATTAAATTATCATTTATAAATCATTAGTAAAAACAATTTTAACGATGGAATATTTTTATAAGATTCTAAGGATTATTTTCTTATCAATCTTAAGTGATAAACCGAATAAAATGTTTTGATAATTCTTTCGACAAATGGTGTACAGTATTCTGTACATTAGGACTAAGATCCTTCTGTGATTGGATGAATGTTGTTGTTGTTTGGCTATGTAAACAAAGAGAAAAAGTCGTATTTGTAAGAAAATGCAGTTCAAATTTAAATCTTTTGAACGCCTCTTCAACTTTGAAGTTCTAATCTTCTCTTTTTAAATATTTTCCATAGGTTCTGAAAGATACGTTTTTACATCAAATATTTTTTATAAAAAGAGGAAAGAGAAGACAGATTCTCAAATAATAAATTCTATGACGTCATTTAATCCAGATGTCTCTGAATATGAAGATGAAGGGTTGAGAAGCATCTCCACATGGAAAAGAAATGACGAATTTACTTTTGTCAGAGAAAAGCGAGATCAACCTTCGTATTCTTCTGACAGACATTCGGTGTTAAATAGACTGTTTTGAGAAATACATTAATGAAGAAATCTACTGTAAACTAGCAGACAGTTCAAACATTATGTTTCAGCATCGAAAGCATAAGATACTAAATTCGTCTCCGGCTGCAATGAAGAAATTCTTGTAATGAGTGTATTAAAATATCCGTGGATACGTATGTATTGGGCAGCAAAAACAAGAGTGCCAGTAATAGCAAACTCTATGACAAGAGATAGATTTTTCAGTTTGAGAAGTAATCTCAAAATTGTAAATGATTTGGATGTAGAAGACAGCACTAAAAAAGAAGATTAATTTTGGTAAATATGACCTCTCCTATACACTGAGAAATGCTTGCCCTGAACTTTCTAGGCCAGCAGAAGTTAGTATTGATGAGCAGATCATTCCATTTACAGGAGTCTTTTCATTAAAAAGATATATTCCTTGAAAACCTACACCATAAGGAATCCTTAATTACATAGTAGCAAAGCCAAATGGTTTGGTTTTGGATTTTATGCTGTACGAAGGAAAAGAAAAGCTACAAAAAGAAGTAGAATGCCTTGAACTTCCCAAAAATTTAAATCAAGGAGAATTAGTAGTTCTATCTCTTTCTGTCTCACTTCCTGAACATACCAATATCTATTGTGATCGATTTTTCACAACAGTGAGATTGATTGATTGATCTTCTCCAAAAGAAACTCTACTGTACTGGAACTATCATGAAAAACAGGGTTGACAAAAATTGCAAATTAAAATCTGATAAAGAAATGCAGCAGCAAGGTAGAGAATCTTCATGCTTATTTGTTCGGAAAGACAAAGAAATAACAGTAGTTCAGTGGCAAGATAACGAATCAATCATGCTGGCATCTAGCACTGATACTGTGCAACCAACAAATATTTGTAGAAGATGGGCTAAAAAAGAGACGATACATTGATGTAGTAATGCCTTCAGCTTACAATAGATCTATGGGAGGTATGGATCTTGTAGATAGACAAATTGCCTATTACAGAATTGGAGCAAAAACAACAAAATGGACAGTAAGACTCATGATGCATTTTTTTGATCTTGCTGCAACAAATGTCTGGATTACATACCGATCGGAAGCAGAAGATTTACAAACTCCCAAAAAAGATGTAATGAAATTCTTGGAATTTAAACTTAGGCTTGCTGAACAGCTGATTTATTCAGCAGATATATCAGCAACAGAAACATCAAATGATGAAATAGATGAAGATGTTCTTGCAAGTAAACGAAAATGTCCTACGCCAATTTCAGCAGTTCAAGAACGAAAGAAGAAAGCTTCTCATATACTGGAGGTAGTGGATGTAAAAACCTTCCAGAGGTGTAGGTTTCAAGGATGTAAGGAGAGGAGCCAAATAAGATGTATTAAATGCAAAGTGTTTCTGTGCTTAAATAAAAAGAGAAACTGCTACAAAAGGTTTCATGAATAGAGAACTAAAACTAAAAAGTAATTTCATGAATAGTAAACTGCTCAGGACGATCGTAAAAAAGATTTTTTTTTACATAATTATCTTAATTTTTATTATAATATATCTAATTGTATTCACAAAAAGATTTATATTTGATATCTATTTTCAATTAAAAGAATTTTCTTTAAAATTCTCCCGTTTCTTTTTCTTACCATGACGTACCTTTTGAATTCCCAGTACATTATGCTGTACACAAAAAATTACGTAATCTAGTCACCAAAATATAAAAACATTAATGAATTTATACTAATTCTATATAGATAAAAATTACCAATGAATCACAATCTGCTCGAAAAGATAGCTTTTGGGTCTCAAGAGGAAGCGCCAGTGCCGTCTTTAGAATCTGTGGGCCCCTAGGCTCTGGTCCTACCGGGGAAATATTTTTTTAGCAATTATCCAATTAAAAACTTTAAAAATAAACGTTTAAAGTTTATTATTAAATTATAGAAAATTTGCGTTCGACATTCCTATACAGTACAGTAGAACCCCTCTCGTCCGCCCTCGACTGGTCCGTCACTCCGGTTGATCCGACGGTGCTCGAGCCGGCCGAACTTGTCCCCGACTCGTCGGTAACTCACCACCCGTCGCGCCATTGTGTATTTACTTGCATATATAGTGACGGTAGATGGTGAAAACGCTCTTAAGAATCGCAAAACATTGAAAAAGCCTAAACTTGAGCTGCTTAACAACGCAGTAAATCCGTATTTTTCTGTATTTTCTGATAATCCGACCTTTTTTGCGTTCCGACTATACCCCCAGTCCCAAAGGTGTTGGATTAGAGGGGTTCTACTATATTTAGAATTTGATGAAATCATGAGATGATAAAAAGAAAAGAACTGAACATCATTAAGGTAATATACCTTAATGCTATTTTAACACGATTTATTAACATTGCTATGAACAACTATATTATTAAAAAAGAATACAACTTCTAGAATTGTCTTCCTTGCTCCCGTATGCGCTCCGTGTTTTCTGTCGCCTTCGCGAAACTTCTGGCTGGGAGATATTCTTGTCAGGCTGGTCAAACACCCAAACACCACATTAAGTTAAACCAAATGCAAACGATAATTACGATCACTAAACTTTTATACGATTTATTTACTAAAACAAAAAAAAATAATTTTAAAAATTAATGTAGAATCATTTTTCACATGGACAGTGGCCGCGGGACCCTTTGTGGTGCGGACCCACAGGCTGCAGCCTAGGTAGCCTATGCTTAAATCCGGCCCTGGGAAGCGCAGTGGTGCTTCAAAGGAAAAAATACCCAATGAAAAACTCACCAATGAAAAATTAGTGAGAAAATTCATGTGCCAGCAGCGTGCAGGCCTCAATGAATTTTTTAAAGCATAAAAATTCAAACTGCGCATTTGAATTATTAATAAATAACAATGGGTGAGACCAATGTAAATAATTTGGTCTTGCCCATTGTTATCAATTATTTTTCTTTGAAATAGAACATAATGTCTATTTCTTGAATCTAATGATAAAAAAAAGTAAATCTGATTCTTCATTTTAGGTGTTACAATATATCGTTATCTTCTCATTGAGAATAATGATGTGTAGTCGAAATGACAGAGACTAACGCCGTGTTTTAGTGTAAAGCACTCACACTTTATTTACAGTTATTTACAGGTACATATACAGATCGGACTGGATTCCGAGAATCACTTTGAAGCCTTCTGTTCGGTCCGTCACTCGGCGAGAGCTAGCGGCGAAGGTTTCTGTGCGGTCCGCACACTTGGGGAGAGAGCTGGAAACAGTGGCGTACCATCGCCTTTGGGGGCCCGGGGCGGTAGTTCCATTATCCCCCCCCCCAAAAAAAAGGAATCTCCAATTCAACAACCAAAAAAAAAAAAAAAGGAAATACTTGGGTGGATGGGGCCCCTAGGCTTGCTTTTACAACCAAAAAAAAAA
>JAFIDM010000003.1:11846046-11878636 GCA_023159025.1 Thereuonema tuberculata | reverse complement strand
GCATAGTTATTTTCTCAGATTGCAAATCTGCTCTTGAAGCATTGAAATCAGGAAAAACAAACCTAGTACAAACAATAAACACCCTCCTGCATGAAATAAGTGAAAAGAACAAACAGTGCACCTTACAATGGATCCCGGCACACGTCGACATCCAAGGTAACGAAGAAGCTGATCTACTAGCAAAAGAGGCCAGAGGAATTGACCCGTCACCGTTAACAACATCATTCTTCGATGCTAATGTCGTGGCCAAACAAAAACTCTGTCAAATTTCCCAAAAGAATTTGTCTCTCCCTGAGCTTAACTATGACAGAATGGTTACGTCAACCATTGCCCGCTTAAGGACGGGACACCTCAAGGGGATGAAGATCCTAGCAGACGGAACCAGACTGTACCCAGAGTACAAGCACTGCCCACACACTCAGCAAGATCCCGCGCATATTCTGAGCTGCCCTTCCATCCAAGCAGCTCTTTTCAAGATTGACACAAACTGCACCAGGGAGACTCTACTCAGACAAAGCTGAAGACTTGGCTAAAGCAGTGCTGCATTCCTTCGGCCAAATTTGATCCAAAAACTGTATTGCATTTGTCACACGACAACAACAACAACAACAACAACAATAATAATAATAATAATAAAAAGGAAGTACATTAACCTAAGGAGGAAAAATAAAAAAACTCAGGAAAATAAAGAAAACAACAATGTCCACGCGGTCATTGAGAAAAAAAAAGATAGATATACGGATTCGAACCGACAACCTTCAATATATGCGCCCGAGATCTTGTTCATCAAGCTATAGCTAACAACTGAAATGAAATGGTTGCATTTCTAACATTTAACCTATTAGCGGAAACCTAATGAAAACATGCCAAATATCTGGAACATGGGGGGAAGGAAAATACCCCATTCGTACGGTTTTTGGGCCTCTGAAGACGATGGTAAATTCGGTTGGTCGATCCGACCTTCCTTTCGGGAGTTGTTAAAGGTGGACAGACACGGACGGCCAGGACCAACGCAGTAGCTACCGATTTTGGTCGCTATCGTAATTAGCTCCCAAATGGATCGCTAATTATATTTAGAAGCTTGATATATTTTATTAATTATATTTTCATAAAAGTCACAATTCCTTAGAAAGAAAATTAGCTGAAAAAAATATACCAACCCTATACCTTTACCTACAACTTGCGAGTTAGGCTTATATGTTTTTTTATTTTTTTTAACATAATCATTTTAGAATGCAATTCATCAAGATAATCCCAAAAAAAAATTGTCTTAGATTTTTGTAGGGAAGGTCCTTATTCGCCCATGGGTAATGAGCTGTATGGGCTGTTCAAGTATTACGTCAGTATACTTGAGGGGGGAGGGGTTTCATGCTTTGCTTATTTTTGCTGACAAGGGAGAGGGGGAATAAGAACAATGCTTACATAAGACAGACAAACATGCACGCGAGAGAGTGCGCTGCGCGAGATAGACTTTTTCCTCAGTATTTCTTGTGTACTTTTATATTTAATTTGTTATATTTTAACTCATAAGTGAATATCATGTTATTTTGACTATTTTTAATGTATTGTTCAGTGGTATTTACTGTTAATGATTTGATAAATCTTATGTAAGCACAAGCGGGGGGGGGGGGTCTAAAATGACTATAAATATACTTATGTAATATTTGAACGGTCCCATAGGTAACTCCCAATAAAACAATGCCTGAAGGAATCTAGAGTTTGTTTCCCTGTACAACCTCCTTCTTTTCCTCAATTGATCTGTAAACTGTTTATTTTTTATTAGCCGGGTACCGTCGCTTCGCTCCGGAACCCTTGCATTTTTAGCATTAAAAAGAAACAACTTTATTTATTTAGCAAATTAATATTGAGATCGGAGAATATACGACTTCCCAGCCCGTTGTGGCCTTCAGCGCATGTTTCGATATCATGCTTATTTATGAAAATATGATCTATATTTGTTTTCGTATTTCCATGAATTGTATAGTTGTTTCATTTTTACGTGCCTCCACAAACTTCTCACAATAGCCAACATGAAATTTCTCACATTGTTGCATGTATCTTGCAAACGCAGAAACGTTTGTGAATGACTGATATATCGTTCGATAGAACTTTCAAATACCAACATTTTCTCAATATAATGTTCTCTTCCAACTTTTATACTTTTCGTTTAAATTGAGAAAAAGTCAAAATTTGACCCTTTAAAAGGCTCCATCTTGGAAACCCATAAGTTTTTCGAAAGATTTTTGTAGCATTTTGTTTGTCTTAAAAAGATCTACAGTTTATTCATTTGCATATCTCTTATAGTTTGGTCACGAAATTGGAAAAACTTATGACAGAATGACAGACAGAATAACGTTTATATATATAAATTATATATATTTCTTCTCAGTTGGCTGCTTTGTGGACTTAGCTAAAATTAGTGGGGGGGGGGGTGACGCCCAAGAAAAAGTTTAGCCTTTGTTTTAAAATTGTGTGAAAGGAAACAAATATGTATAAAAAGAAAATTTATTCAGAAACTTGATAAATTTCTTTTTATACATGTTTGTTTCCTTTCACACAATTTTAAAACAAAGACTAAAATTTTTCTGCAGCAGAACTCCCCCCCCCCCTCCATTAATTTTAGCTACGTCCACAATGCAGCCTTCAAAGTTTGGTGCACTCGGCCATAAATCACACATTTTATTTCGGTCAAGACCTCAGCCCGGGCCCCTTTGACGGCTGGGCCCTTGCCCTGGTTTCAATATCACTTAAAGGAAACCAATTTTAAGATTGTTTTTTAATTATTTTTCAATAGAGTTTGTATTATTGTACGTCCGCTCGTTTCTTTAAATTGTTAATTTCGCGAAATGTATATTTCTTAATGACGGGATCTCGGATTTCTAGTACGTTGTGAAATATATGGATTATTAAAAGGGCTTCGCAGTCAATATCTCTGTGGAGTAAGTTTAATAGATAGACACGTATATTGACTGATTGCAGAACATAGCCTGTTTTACAGTGAAGACACAACAATGAAGAAGAAAAAAATATTACACACTCAATGAATATACATGGAAAAGTATCGGACTATCAATAAATTAAACAAAACAACATGTGGAGGAAAAAACATTACACCAAACTTTTTTTTGGCTGAAATGAATTTATGCGGAAATATATTGAAAATAATAATAATAAACAACTTTATAATGTATTAAATAAAAAAAAAAAAATATTACATTAACTTGAAACTGTAATGAATATATAGGCCTACATGAGAAATAATGAAAGAACAATAAAACAATAATAATAAAACCACTTTATAAATAGTTGTGTATTAGTTGACAGATTTTCTTTAATTTTATAGTATTTATTCCCATATATCAATATAAATGATTTGAGCACGACACTTCTTGTGGTAATAAAATTGAAGTATTTGGATTCTTTCTACATTCATTTTATGACATTTGAAAACAACATTAAATAAAAAGTTTAACGTGTAAAAAACTGCATATAATTGAAAAAGAAATCACCAAAACACACCAAAAATTGTTAAAAATATTTGTAAAAAAATGTTTTAACGATTTTTGTTGTTGTTGTTGATTTCTTTTTCAATTGAAAACAACGTATGAGAGAATATCCTTTCCATTATTACATAGATTATAAGATCTCTCTTCTTTAATCCAAACCATGTCCCCTTTAGTTATTTTCCGCATCTAATTTTACAATATAAATTTCTTATGAACTCATTGTTAAAGAGATATCATTAAAAGATATCCCTTAGGCATTAACACCAGCGTAAATATCACAATAAAGATTATTATATTTAGATTCATTTATTGTTAAAACTGTTTTCAACCTGTGTTTATCCCAAATTATCGTACAAACTTCTACTGTAAATAATTATTTCTAATATATAAATTCATCCGAGAAGCCTAATTTATTTAATCGTTTAGTTACGTTAAATCTCTTTTTTTATAGTAATATCGTTGAGGCTTTTTTTCTCAATTCCTTCCAGCAAATTGATGAAAACCTATTTCAATCTATTTCTTACGTTTTTAAGGTAATTGATGCTCATTTTCATGCTACTCACAGACAAATTCTGTAATCCTGTCTATGCAGAGACAATGTAATTTGGTTTATTAAATATAAGCTTAAGATATATTTGAGGTATTTTCTTTTTAACTTTTCTAATTCATTCCATTCTCACCAACCCCAAATTTCAGATCCATCTGAAATCACCGGCTTGACTTAATTTATCAAAAAGCCACTTTTTCGTCTTATAATTCCTTTTTAAAGCTTTCATAACATTTAAAACTTCGTTTGGTGCTACATTACTTTTTACTTGTAATGACTGAATATGTTGGAATATGTTGGTCACTACTCCCATTTGATGTAAAAACATACTCCAAGTTCAGTATTTAAATTTAGATACTACCTCTATTTTTATCTCTTCCCCAGTACGAGTTTTCATTTGCCGCCCTTTCCCTTCCATTTTTTTAAAAAAAAAATCATAAATCATTTTTTTTAAAATCATAAATTCATTTTATTTTTATTTGTATTAATTTTTAATTCCATTTTTTTTAAACTTTTTTAATAATATTAATCATTTCTTGTATTTCTTTACAATTCGTGCATCTATTGCAATAATTGTCTACGTAACTAAGATTCAAAATTTTAGTTTTCATAAAACAAATTAAATTTTTTTCTTATCTTCCCCAATGTTTTCTATATATACTGAAATTAGGTCATGAATTAAAGGACTCCACATTGATTCTGACGTTTTCTCGTATAGGCCGAATAACGAGACCTAGTTGTTTACTGATGACAGCTCCTACATGATGATCAGCTGTGCTAGCGTGAAACAGCTGTACGGATGTCATTTAGTATACAACTTGGTCTCACCTTTATTTTAACAATTCTTCTATTTCCCAATTTTCTTCCAATCTTGATTTTCCTGACAATGATTATAATTTATTTTAAAGTTAATTAATTATGATCCCATAATCCTTTTAAAGCTAGATTAGTTTGTCTTTGACATTATCACTGATAATATTTTCCGCAATGTTAAGAGAAAAATAATCCAATTCCTGCTTCTTTCCTACTTTAAAAGAGAATATCTTGTGAATTGAAAACCACAAAATCGATAACCGAAGCACCTTTATAATCAGGAAAGGATAATCTTTATTCACTCCTTCATTTTCGATCAATTTGTTACTGAAAGGTTTTCCACCCAAAAATTCCAAAATCACTCAATATTAAAATTCCCTCATATTTTTAAGTTCCAATAAGGTTTGTTTTTTTTTCTAATTTTTCAATCAGATAGTTTTAATTTATTATTATTGTAAATTGCTATTAGATAGATAACCTTTAAATTTTCACAATAATCATACTTTCGTCTTCAATATCGATAAACAATAAGTTTTTATTATTTTTTTTATACCTTAAATAATATCACTTATTTCAATCAATATATCTCCTGTTGCTCTATCCTTGATTTTTTTTTTCTTTTTGACTTTTTGTAATTGGTTCGATTACATTTTCTATTTTCAACGCCTTATATTTATTGTTCTCCTTATATTTATGAAAATTTACATCATATTTCTACTAATAATACAATATCATTTTCAGGTACTGCTAGACTTCAAATTTAGTGAGATTAAACCTTCTGTATTCCAAAATAAAACAGTTAAATATTTACACACTTTTGTTCTACTTTTTCCTCTTTATTTTATGTTCTTTCATTTCTTTGTTGTTTTCGTGGCTTTTTCATTTCAAAATTATAATATTCTAAATACTGCCTTTACTGCATTTTTCAGTTTTACTTTTATTTTTTCTATTCTTTCCTTCTAAATCTAGGTTTTCGGACCTCTGGTATTATCGTTGTTATTTGTGCTTTAAAACTTTGTGAAGCTTTCGGAGCCTCTCTTTCTCCCGTTTCTAACTTTCCGAGTAAGCTTTGTATACAAGGTATTCATAATTAACGTTCACATATCGAAAGGCTGTAATTGGAAATTCAGCTGAAAACCAATCAGCGGAACAACTTCATATTTAACAAAAGGACGTCTGTGGTGATGGAATTTTGTTTGGTGCAAAAAAAAAAAATAATTCCAAAGGTGGCCGCCAGGGCGATATACGGCGGTGCAATACTGAAGTGGATACACGATTCGTTGTATATGTTCTGTATAGTTTTCCCCGGGATCGGCAAAATGTCTTGAAAACGCAACATCGCATCCTCAATCAGTGTAACTCGTATTATGGTGAATATGGCATGTAATGCTGGTTCAGGTTCCTAATTTGCTACATTTCATGATAGACAAGGTCTTTGAGATGCCCCCACAGCCAAAACTCACAGGGATTGAGATCCGGCGAACGTGCTGACTAAATTGTACGAAAATGGCGGCTGATGATTCTGTCATTGGTAAAAGTAGTCGAAGCAACCGCTTGATAGGGATGGCGATGTGATGTGGGGCACCATCCTGCATGAAAACCGTTGCATCTAGACATTGACGCTGTTGAAGTGAGGGAATCACCTTGTTGGCTAACAGATGCATAACTCTGGCCAGTAGCTGTGCAAGGATCAAGCAAGGGACCCTCAGGATCAAGCTCTTCAAAAAAAAAAATAGGTCCAGTGATGAATATGGACGTGAAACCCCACCAAACGATGACCTTTGGTGAATGAAGTGGCAGAACAAGACGTGAATCCAGCAGTTGTGCGAATTGATATCACCAAATGAAGTGACCTTCGTCAGTCGACAAAATGTTCCAGAGCCAGTCGGCTTCCAGTTCAATTCGAGCTGTAAGGCAAAAGCTTCACGTGCACCTCTGTCGGGAATCAGTAATTGCAGATCTTGTGGGATATCAGCGCAGAATGTATTGTAGAACTTTGTGAATAGTGTTGACGGGTTTGTCTAATGACCGTGCACTGCTGCTTCCCACGACACTTGCCATCCTTTCTACTTCCACTGATATGATTACATCTCCACTATCTGTTGATCAACGGTTTTCTGCCAGGCTTCACCTGTAAGGAAGCTCCATCAAAGTATCCTCCTTCATTTTAGTGCACCTTTCCGGCAATTTTTAAATTAAAGTATAGAACTGGGCTGACTTAGAGGCGAAGAAGTCTTCGAAATGCTTTTTGACAGCGTTGAAATCAGTGAATAATTCTTCGTTCAAAGCATTCAAAGGGACCAAAGCCAGTGGAAGTCGGATGGTCTAATATCCGGTGAATATGGTAGGTGTGTTAAGACATCCCAGCCAATCTCAGGCACCTTTTTGCGGGTGATCTCCTGGAACACAACGCCATTACTGTTCGCTAGTTCTGGCCTCTTCTGTTGAGTGTTGTGGTGCAATTTCTCCAACTAGCTCCAATACATGTTCGAATTGATCGTCTGATTGTGTGGGAGTAGCTCATAGTAAAGAATGCCTTTGACATCCCACCAGACACAGACTATAGCCTGTAACATATGGAAGACAAATGGGGACCACTACCTACAGAGCAGATTTCGGGTCCCCAGCGGACACAACACACAGAAGAAGACGAAAGAAACAACCATGCCACGACCGGGATTCGAACCCAGGTACTGGCGCATTGGACGCCACGGCTGGCCGCCGCCGAGACCGCACGACCACGCCAGCACGGCACCAGACACAGACTATAAACTTCTTTGCATTAATATTCCGCTTCGATGTGTGTTTTGGTGGTTCGTTAGTCTGACACCAGGATCGTTTCCGCACTATAGAGGAAGGTGACCATATTTCGGATACCATTTTGTTTTTAATCTAAATAATTTAAAATATTGAAGTTTTGAAAGTATTGAATTTTACTTTGTTTTCTTCTATAAATAATATAATTTTAGATCCCGAACTGGTAAATATCCATTATAAAAAATAGATAGTTTAATTATTTTTTTTGCAAAACATTGCTGTTTTGTTGTGAAGCAAATGGGGTCTTAATTTCGGATACTGGAGACCCAGTGACCAAAAATGCTTTACCCTTTTTACCTCCTTTTTGTTTTTTCGCTACATTCTCACAATCAACATTTTTACGATTCTTGAGGGCAGTCAAAGGACTTATATCAGTGGGTTTTACAAATTTAGACACAGATGTGTTTGCATCCGGAGATGCGGTCGACTGTTTCTGTAGGTCTACTGGGTTGGTTGAATATTGTGAGCTAGAGATAACATTTTGGGATACAAGAGGTTCTATGTTGCTGTCTACCGTTATTTCTTCTACACGAACTTCAGCCTTTGGGGGTGCTTTCTATAGCAAACGGATATCCGAAATTAGGCACCATTGACTATCCGAAATTAGGACATTATGACAAATATTTTTGAATCAACATTTGAAACTAACTTTAAAATCACACACAACGATGCGACTTGCCACTTAAACTACATTTTATGAACTTCATTATACGCTTTAAAACAAATTATTAGAACTTACCACTTGCGCTCCAGCTGTGTTCGAAGTTGACATCTTCAAAAAGTCACTTTTTGGAATATTTTTAAATTATTTATTGTTGAGTACATGCAGATCAAAGGCTCACGACGACAAGACAGATTACATATGGCGGCCAGAGCTTCCGCTCATGGTAGACACTAATGCAATCTGCTGACCGGTATGCGATTTATCACGCTATCCGAAATTAAGGCACCATCCGAAATATGGTCACTTTCCTCTATTGTCGTAGACAACCATTTTTCATCTCCATTCCCTATTCGTTTGATAAAGAGGTCCATTTTTTTGCTTTTTAGGAGCATGTCGCAGATGGAATAAAGGTCGATGCAGTTTTACTCAGACAGGTTGTATGCGACCCAAGCTTCACTAAATGTTTATGAGCAGCGCTTCTGGAAATTTCTGAGTATTTGCTAACTCCCGAGTTTGGGTTGGCCTCCAGGAGTACCTTTATGTGATCGTCAACGTATCTCTGTGAAGGAGGGCTATCAAACGAAATGACATCCCAGATCATAATTCCCTGTTATCGGGCCGTGTGGCGTGCGACACTTAGAGCGAGATCCTGACGATGTACGGGCAGTCTCCAGACACGTCTGCGCTGGTCATCGGGGCTCAGTTGAAAACGGGACTCATTACTAGAGACAATTCGTCCCCAATCAACACAACTCAACGTTGATCGTGCCCCGCACCACTAAACTCGCTCTTGGCAGTGCGTACTAGTCCTTGGTAGCTGGCGTAATAGGCGCCGCGAGCGTAGTTACTGCATCCGTAGTCTTCTACTAATGGTCCGAGTGGTGAGTTCAGTATTGGTCATATGTTGAATGGTTGATAGCGACGAATCTGTGCTGTAACAGCTGCTCTGACAATCGCTATCATCCCGTTCTGTCGCCCTAGGCCGTCTTGTAACTGCCCTCTTGTCGCAGAAACATGCCATTCAGGACCCATTCCTGCCAGCATCGTCTGATTGTCACATCGCTCCTACCCAAATGCCGAGCGATTCGTCGATTTGTCCATGTAGCTTCATGTAGTACGATGGCCCGTCCTCTTTCAAACTCCGTCATATGGTCGAAGTGGCCGCGAATTTGCTGGCGAGGCATTACTACAGTCAAGATAAGAAAACGCAATCAAAGTCCACTGGAAGTTTCGTTCCTAAAAGCGAGATTCGCTCTTTACATACACCCTCACGATGCTCAGTTCTAAGGCGCTGTATTCATTCCCTGTTATTCATTCAATGGGTGAGAATTTTTGATCATTTGCATGTTTCGTCGAAAGGTTTTTGCATAGGAAGTGTCATTACTATCGGAATATTATTTCTGGTTGCGTCGTTTTTTTTGTCAAAGATTTTTTTATCTTAACATAAAAAAGGCAAACCTCACTCATCAACGCAGAGCCAAAACCGCTGAACTGAGGAACTTGAAGTTTTAGGAATGGCTTTCCCTTTATGACCTCGAAACACCACCCAAAAGGGCGGAAACGGAGGTGGGGGAACTTTTTTGAAGGGCATGCATATCTCGGAAACCGTTTAAGCTGGAAACACGAAATTTGATATGAATATTCTTCGTCAAAACTATAAGTATTCGACGAATTTTCGATATTGGCGTCCTAAGGATGCAACTTTCTTGAAAGCTCGGAAACACCTTGGGTTAGAAACATGAAACTCGGGAAAAAATAAAGAATAAAGACATGTTCAATGGTTTTTCAAAACAAAACAAAAAAAAAAAAAAAAAATACCCGAAGGGTGAACGGAAAGAGGAAACGAATATCTCAGATACCGCTTAAATGAGAAACGTTCAGCTAGGAAACAATATTACTTTTTCAGGTCGCTGCCCATTGGTTCTACGGGCGGATTTGAGTCCCTAATTTACGTCTTGGCAATTCAAAGCACGACTTTTCCATTGCTTTGCTTTCCTTTTGAAGCCGTTTATCCGCGCGCCAGTCACGCGGGAATGTTTGTTTACTATTATAGTTCAAAAATACACCAATAAACGGCATTTGCTGTCGGTAATATCTAGCGAAATCCCAACTGAAGTCTCGGAAGTCCAGCGCTGTGCCGCCATTTTTTTTTTTTTTTGGAAGCTGATGCCAAGATATCATTGGAAACAGAGTTTTTCAAGGAAATAGGGAAGTGGCTATAAAAAAGTAATTTTAAATTGTTTAATTATCATATATTTAATAATATTTTTCTGTTTTTTTGTAATATTCTTTAATTTTTTTCCTGATTGAGATATTTCTAAAACTTTTTTTAGCATCAAAAAGCCGTCTTTGTATCTCTTTGTACCTAAATTTCTTTTTTTATATTATATTATATTATGTTAGGCCGCGCGGTTGGCGATGTCGCTAAGACACTGGCCTCTCACCTCTGAGTATCGAGGTTAGGTTCTCATGTGGGTTTCGTTGATGGTGGCGATCCGCGCTGGGCAGGTTTTCCCGGGGTCCTCCCGTTTCCCCTGCATTTCTTACACCATCCTTTCTCAGTCTTTCTCTCCGTCTGTCCTTATTTCCGTGGGATAGCACAATAGATCTTTGAGGTCGCGGTGCTCGGCTGTCAGGCCACCCACGCTCACCACATTACATATTATATTATATTATATTATATTATATTATATTATATTATATTATAATACTTATAATAAAATGTAATACAGTCGAACCTGTCTATCTCGAATCTCACGGGAAAGGAAAAAAATTCGAGATAAAGAGGTTTCGAGTTATAGAGGTTTTAAATGCGGTCAATTTAAAAAACGTTTTAATTGCTTTTGTTGAGAAAAATACAGTGATACGATCCCAGATTAATTATACAACATTTCATAATAACATTTTTCTTTAACATATGTACATACCTTTAACGATAAAAATAGTCTTTCAATGACTTTTGACGTCTAACTTTCTTTGTTTCTATTAGCCTTATAAGGTTAGCAAGAGCTGCGAATCCCTCGTGACCAACATTTTCCTGAGATTCAACTTGTTGTTGAAGAAGGATGGTCTTTGGGCATCAATTTGTAATTTACACTATCCGAAATTCGAGATACAGAATGTTTTGAAGGAAATTTTTCGAGATAAACATGGAAAATACATTGAATTTAGATTGTAAATGTAGGGAATTTCAGAAATTTCGAGATATTTTTCGAGATAAACAGGTTCGAGATAGACAGGTTCGACTGTATACTATTTTGAATACTAAGATTTGTTTTTTATCACTGATCTAAAGTCCATTTCCAATTATACTTGTGCTCATAATAACTGCAATTTGAAAATTTTCTACGACCTGTGGGGGAAAACAAGGGAACGAAGGGTACGACCTGAAAGTGTTAAAAAATTAAAAAATAAATGGTCAACGGATTTTTCCAAAATAAAAGAGGCCCGAAGGGTAAACAGAGAGGGCGGAACGGGGGAGGGGAAAGGAAACTTTCTTGAAGGTTATTTCGGAAACTGCTTAAGTTAAGTTGTGAAACTCTGGAAACATGCTCTTTTTACAAAATAAAGAATTACATGTTCAAATGTTGAAAAGAAAAATACCCGAAGGATGAACAGAGTAGGTGGGGTTTCTATAATAAAGTGGGTGTCTTCACTGACTCATCAACGCACAGCAGAAAATGCTAAACATAGATCCTTTAAATTTTAAGGTTCTTTTTTGAATTGGCTAAATTTTTCTCGTTTATTTGTCTAAAGGCTTTGCGTTGATTTCATGCGTAGTCACAGGATGGCCAATTGAAGAAAGAAGCATTTTTGTAGTCATCTCCTGAAGACGAACGATTTTTTGGCAGCGTTTCGGGGAAAAGATAGACCATTTAAGAAGTAGAATTAAAGGAGTGACAGATAATTAGAATCTTGGTTTTATAAATAAATAGATAGAAGTTGTAATGAGAGTAATCCCTTTGTAACGTCAGTTTATGGTCAATTTTCAGATCTTTATGTGTTAAAGAGATCTGATGTTTGAAATTCACACTTGCTTTACAATAAATTTCCTTTTGAATAGGCTTAGTTCTACTAATCGCAATTCAGTTATATAAATCTCTATTTTTTTAAGATGTTATAATGGAGTTCAAGAAAAGTTCAAGAAAACTTTCTGGAAAAATTAATCCCGTTTTCTTCTTTTATCGACAACGGTCAACTTTAAAACACGATCTAGCCCTATCTGACTGCGTCAGGGTGAGGCTAGGAAATTGAAGAAGGTGGGGTCGAGATTCAGATTATCTCTGCCAGAAATAACCCTGAGATTGTAAGTCCAGGACGAAACGCAGAAGAAGAAAGAAACAGCCATGCCCAAGCCGGGATTCGAACCCGAGTTCCGACACATGGACCACACGGCAGACCGCCGTCGAGATAGCTCGGCCATGGCGGAATGACTTAATCCTGTTTTATTATACTATAAATAATTAAACATTAAAAATATCTAAATGCAAAACTAAAATTACAAAAGCCATTTTGCAATTGTTAAACTCATTCCAAAAAATTCTAACTTGAATTTTTTATTTTAAAATAAATGATTTATTAGAAGAAAAAAAAAGGGGGCTCTTTGGATTTATTTATAAAATAAATTGAAATAATTGCTTTCAACCTATTAAAGGATTTAAAATTCAGACAATTTCCTCAATGACCTTATTGCTGACTTAGGAATTGTGATAAAAGGAAAGGGATGAAACTATAGTCGGACCTCTATTTAACGAACCTCTATTTGGCGAATTTCTCTATTTTGCGAACTTTTCTTTGGAACCAAGAACATTTTGCTAATTTCTTCGTAAAATAACCTCCAAATAGCGAAGTGCATTTTCTATTTAACGAACTTTTTCGTGGTATCTATTTTTTTTTAATCTTCGAAATGTTTTTATTATCAATATTCCCTTAGAGGAAATGAAAGAAATGTGGATACAGCTGAGGTAAAAAGAAGAAGTTAACGATGATGTGCTGATGGATGATTATCTTTCACTTGATTTTGAAGTATAGACCTCGGAAACACTAACTGAATCAGATATTTGACAGTGTGAAAAATAATAACAATACAGCAATGAATTGCGATGAAGATGAAGATGATGAAAATGGAAATGATCATGATGCAGAAATCAAAAAACCTTCGTATGATGAAATGCTAAAATCATTTGAAACAATCCAACGCGTATTACAATTTGAAGAAAATACTGAAGGGTTTTTTTTTGGTGCATTGCAAAGATGCGAGATATACTACGAGCAAAAACACTTTTCAAAAACAAAACTTAGACAAAATTAACAGACTTTATTAGTAAAATTTAAGTACGCATGTGGTAATGTATGCTTTAATATGTCATTAAAAGTATTACTTTTTTTAATAATATTTATTGTTTATGAATTTTAAATCTGTTTTATGTAGTTTAAAGTAATTTTAAAAGGTGAATCTCTATTTAACGAACTTTTTTTCGGGATTTAGCGACTTCGTTAAATAGAGGTCCGACTGTATTTAAATTTTCCTTTTTTAAAGATTTTTAAATTCTTACACGAGAAAGGATATTAAACCGAGAAGAAATCTTCGTAAACAAAATTTACAATACTATATTTTTTATAATGAAATATATAAAGGAAGATCGACTGAAACAAACCAGAACAACTAGTTTTTGTAATTAAAAAATGCTTTTATTAATTCAGATAAAATTTTTATTTTGCTCTATTACATTTATCCTGTGTAATAATTTGTTAAATATAGTGAAAATCTTTCGAGAAATAAAAATATAAAGAAAATACTTTCGGAAATACTTGAAAAAAAAATAACAGAACAAAGTGCTAAATAAAGATTCAAGTAGGACACAAAGTCTTCGTTCTTTAATTTAATAATTTTTGAAATTGGTTGGATTTTTATGGCTGGCAGCGATGAAACAACTGTATTTGCCGCCTGATGCGAAGTACTTTTTGGCTTCTCCTCTGTTTCTCTTTATAGATAGGGACATGTAAGACATATCAAAATAAATTACTTTTTTGTTTTATATGCTTTCTTTTTAAAACTGAAAATTGTTAAAACTTACAGAAAAGTTTGCAAAGAAAAGCTTTCGACGCCGTCTTCACTGATAAGAAGCCTGCTGTCGTGTTGATGGAACGATAGCAATGATGGCCATGTTACGCTAGTATTTTATGACGAAACGGTGTTGAGTACTGACTGTCGATAGTCTGATAAGTGCATCACGATGACTATCGTTTGACACGAGATTCACGTGAGATCATTATGTCGACTGTAGTTTACAGGCTCCAAGAAATGCAAAACTGTTTCTTCTTTCAATTATTAAGAAACTGCCCTACAACGAGCTTTGGAATTAATTTACTTTCAGAGTAAAATATATAATTATCTTAAAGTAACATTGCTTAGTTCTGGAGGAGGAGTGGGACATGATACTGTATAGATCCTCTTTTTTTAGGGATTTTCCCACTCCGGGATGAGATTTTCTCGATATTTCGGCCCGGTGACTCGGGCCTTCTTCGAGAGATATGTATATATATATGGGCGCAAATCTAACAACTTCCGTTCTTAGTTTCTCGGATCAGTTGTTTTCGTGTTCTGATCCGTGATGATTTTTTTTTCCAGAAATAGCGAAACATTAGAAGAATTAAATAAAGATCCCTGCAATAATACTTTACTACTTTTTTTATTTTTTCATGAGTGGTGGAAAAATATATTACACTAGGCGGATACCGTCGCTTCGCTCCGGGACCCTTGCATACATAGCATAAAAAATATATATATATATTTATTTATTTAGGAAATTAATATCGAGATCCGGATAACTTCTCCGGATAACTCAGATGTATTGCGGGTAGGCCCCACACACCTATATATCGATAAGGCACATTTATAGCGAAAATATATCCTCTTTATTCCCTATCCCGTGGGAATTTCGAAAAATCCGGCCGTATTCCTTGTCAACATCATAAAGGGAACCTCTGTGCAAAATTTTAGCTTTCTAGGTCCAAGGGATTTGGGCTGGGCATTGTTGAGTCAGTGAGTGAGTGAGTGAATCAGGACTTTTCTTTTTATATAAGCAGATAAGTTTCGCAGATCTCGTTTTAAGATGAAAAGACTCACCTTCTCTACTTCAAAACAAAACAAACAATTAATATGGTAAGAAAATAATTGATTTTCTTTGTACATTTGATAACATAATCTGTTTGTAGAAGTGCAGTTTCTGCAGTTTATTTGTATTTTTTTTTTATCTTTGATATTGATTATACTTGAAATACTAATTTTATATACTTGAAATTTTATATTTAAAAAAAAAAATCAAACTGAAAAATGCTTCCATACAAAGTTGGTAAAACATGAGATTAATCATTCACTGTTCAAAAAAGGGAAGACGGAAGCTTAACCCAACAAATATAAATACAAAAATAATAAAAAAAAAGAAAAAGAAGGAAGACGGAAGCAACCTTCAATGCATCTCGTCAAGAGAACCTCTGAAAGAAAAATCATTCATATTGTCTCTGACCAGTAATGTGCTGTGTGTAGATGCCACCGTATGACATCAGACACACGTAACCTTCGAAATAACCGGCCATAAGAAGGAGAACAAAGCAGCTGCAGAAAGGAATCATTGCTAGGGTCCCAAGATCCAAGGGAACTCACGATGAAAGGGACAATCTTCACCTCAGCATAATTCCTCCGCAAAGAAGTCGCTAAAGACATATACTTCGCAATCTTGGCCTCTCGGGCCTGTGCAAAGGCTTCTAACCGGTTATCGAGGGAACTCTTACATCAACAATCAAGGTTGACTCACCAGTATAAGATCTGGACGAAGCCGAGAACCTTCAACTACAGCTTGGTTGTCGCCAACGACGCGGAAGCGCAAAGATGACACTTTACGAATCCGATCCACAAGGACATTGTGGCGTCGTTGGTAGGCAGCTGCATAAGACATGCAGTGGTTAAGGACATGAGGCAGTGTCTCCTCCCTGTAATTGCATCGGCGAAACAAAAACAAACAAACAAACCACTGTTGTATTTTGTTCAATTCTATTAACAAATAGGCTTCCTTCTCGTCGTTAGGCCTACTGCCGCTATTCCTTTTATTACATTATACATTTCAGAAGGATAATGTAGATTGTAAAAAAAAAAAAAAAAAAAAACCAACATGGATTGTTTATATTTTTATCTGATTTAAATAAATTATTTTCAAGGGAAATCTTTTTTTTTTCCCTTCGTTGTATTCACACCATTAAGCCTGTGACTTGTTGCAATTCTATCAGCTAACATTAAATTTCAATTAATAATATCAACGTTAAATAATTTAAATTTAATTTTCAGTTAATTTCAAAACAAAATATATTTCAATGACATATTTGGTTTCTATGTGAAAAAGTGTAAACATCGTGATAATCCTGGAATTAGAATCAAGTTCATCTTGTCTTTATAACCTAGATTCCCTTTGTGAAGAGGAAATGCTTACTCATCACCCAACCCAGTTTGTTTCTAAGTATGTCCCCGATGCCAATAGAATTGGTAGGGCAAATCCATCCCACAGCATTGTTTATTTGATGTTAGGAATATTTAAAAAACAATAAAAAGCCATTGTCAAAGGGATATTCTATTTCTATTTTTATACGCCTACGATTAACGAATTATTGTTATTATATAACTCTTTTTTTTTTTTTTTTTTTTAAAGAATTATACAATTTAGTGTATTTTAATTGAAACAGGCATGCTTTGAATTATTTTAAATATTGTTAGTGATAAGGATTACACTGGAAATTGAATATAAAATAGTTTTCTAAAGGGAAATAAAATTTATAGATGAACGTTAATAAATTAGAAAGAATTAAATCCCATTATGACAAACACAATGGCGTAGACAAAGATGGAGAGTTTTCGGAAACATTATTTTTCCAGTTACAAAATTATATTGTTATTTACAAATAATATTAAAAAAAAAGTTTTTTTAAATAATCAAGCGATACGTATAATCGCTCATTGAAAATATTTCCTTAAAAAATTACATATGTAGTAAAAAAAAACCTCACTTTTTTTAAAAAATTTGTTCTCTCTCTTAACCGGATCTCAACTGCGTTACTATAACAAGAAAAAAAGACATGAAAACAAAAATCACAAACCAGACTAAAATTATTTTAAATTAAATTTATAAAACAAAGTTAATAATTAAATCCGAGATTTTTGATTTGTATTTTTTTTATTTAATCATGCACGTCTTACAGCTTTATTGTTTAGTTTATGATCTTTTTTTTAATTTTTTTATTTTTTATAAATAGAATCTTTACTTTTAATATTGTTCTCGTTTATAAATGGCTAACACAGAAATTAATTAATAAGTGGATGTCCAAATTGTGTTTATAGAGGAAGCCACGCGTCTCTGAATTCGTCGGCAAATTCTGTATATAGATACAACTTCTTAGTTCAATTTTACCTTTATTTCTTAATTATTATCATCAATAAATAAATTAGATGCTTTTATTCTATAAATATGCTATCTATTTCATATTTAATTTTTTCAGTTTGAACAAAGCAATAGTTTATATTTATTTAAATAATTTACATTTAGGCATGAAAAAAAATCGATTAGATGGAAAAAATGATTCATTAAACACAATAAAATCTAAAGAATAATATTTTTTGTAATTGTATTTTTTTATTATAAATCTGGAATCTTATTTGTCTTTAGCTTTTAATTAATATTTTAACAGTTCTGCATCATATTTTAAAATTTTTAAAATATTAAAAGTATTAAAAATTGAAGTTAATTATTATTATTATGTAAAAGTTTCAAACCATGGGTTTCCCCAGCTAACACAACATGGCGGGTCAAGGACCAAAGCACATACTGCCTAGTGTAAAAACGTGTGCAGGAATGATTAGGGATGTGTGGTTGTGTCCATAAATTCCCTAACTATGCGTGTTGTGTTGAGTATCACAGCTTTCTGGAGTTGTGCATAAGTGTTTTTGTGAAGTCCTAAGAGTGCTGAGACTGTGGTGCAAAATTTGAGGCACCAGACCAGTGGCGGACAAGACGATGTAGGCAGACAACACGTACTCGGTCCTGCCTCCACTGCTTCTGGAGCTCGTGTGCTAGGTCTGTGTATTTACTTATCTTGTCTGCGTGAGTTTTCTGCATGTTCTTGCTGATAGGCACTGCAATATCAATGAGATAGGTCTGTTTGTTGACCTAATTAACAAGTGTGACGTCAGATCTGTTGTGATGTATGGTTTTGTCTGTGTGAATGGGGCGGTCCCAGTACAGCTTATGTGAGGGTGACTAATACGCTTTGTGATGTGTACTTGTAGTATGGGACCGTGTTCTTAATAAGTGAGTGCTTGTGTGCTAACTGTTGATGGACAATCGACGCTACCTGATTGTGTCGGTGGAGGTAATCTGTTTGGGAGAGAAGGGGACAGCCTGATATGTGGTCGATCGTCTCATGCATAGTGGGGCATTTCCTGCATGTGTCGCATGCGTGTTTGCATCGTGTAGGATGCACCTTTAAGTATCTTTAAGTACCTTGTGTTTGCTGGGGAAACCCAAGGTCTGAAACTTTTACATAATAATAATAAGCGAATTGGAGACCGAAGGGTTCATGATCGCGATACGGGACTAAGTCATCCCCACATGCAACCACAAGAAACACATTCTACACATGCAATCAAGTACTGATCTTCTCTGCGTGAATTTTCTGCATGTTCTTGCTGATAGACACTGCAATATCAATGAGATAGGTCTGTTTATTGACCTTATCAACAAGTGTGATGTCAGGTCTGTTGTGATGTACGGTTTTGTCTGTGTGGATGGGACGGTCCCACTACAGCTTATGTGAGTTGACTTTAATACGCTTTATGGTGTGTACTTGTAGTGCGGGACCGTGTTCTTTATAAGTGAGTGCTTGTGTGCTAACTGTTGATGGACAATTGACGCTACCTGATTGTGTCGGTGGAGGTAGACTGTTTGAGAGAGAAGGGGACAGCCTGATATTATGTGGTCGATCGTCTCATGCATAGTGTGGCATTTCCTGCATATGTCGCCATGCGTGTTTGCATCGTGTAGGATGTGTTTCTTGTAGTTGCGTGTGGGGATGACTTGGTCCTGTATCGCGATCATGAACCCTTCGGTCTCCCCAAACAGCTCACAACTCGTCAGCCATCTGTTCGACGCTTTTATCATTATTATTATTATGTAAAAGATTCAAACCTTGGATTTCCCCAGCAAAGACAACATGGAGGGCCAAGGACCAAAGCATATTATTATTATTATTGTTATTATTGAAATCATAAGTGAAGCCGTACACCTGTTTAAAATTAATGAGAATTTAATTACACTATAAAATACAAGTAGTTTCACCAACTCGAGAGAGGGCTTTTTCACGTAGATATTACAGCAAAGAACCGACAGTTTATATAAACTGAACAGGAAATTGAGCCTTCTGGGAAATTCTTATGTTGCATACTGGGTAACATTAAGACGACCCCGCTGCTATTGGTGTTGAAAACTGGAACCTTACCGGAACCACCGAAGTTTTTAGACGTCAAATAACGACTGTCACATGAGCCGGTTCGGGTTGTTGTCACAGCAACCGGGAAACTTTTATGCGTCAGAGAAACATGTGTACAATAAAACTGAATTTTCTGGATTAAATTGAAAGCTTGGATAAAAAAATGATGCAAATTGGAATGAAACTGCAAATAAAAGGGTAAAAAAATATTTCATTCATTAATATGAAAATAATTAAAAATTCCAAAAAATTTCAAAAAACTTTTTTAACAATTTTTTTAAAAAAAAAATTCAAAACATTCTTTAAAATGTCTAAAAAAAATTTTAAATTTTTTTTTAAATCAATTATTATCCTGAGATGAGCAGGGAATTGGATAAACAGATGAAAATAAAAATTGAAAAAATTAAAACGAAAATTGAACACTTAAAGTGGATACTTACAATTTAGCTTTTCTTTTTCTTTTTTCTTTTTTGGAAAGACCATATCCCAACATTTGTGGGCACAGATAATGAAGCATTGTAAGTGCCTGGTAAGGTTAAAATAAAATATGTCTCTGAGCATTTTCTTTGAAAGTCCGCTTGGGATCTAGCTAAGATTCGTACATCGTTAAAGTTTATATCATGTGACTTCCTGCTTGCATGGGTATAGGTGAGGTACTGATCGTTTCTGGATGTATAGGCCCTCCGATGCTCCACCATCCGCTCAGATAGGGTCCGTCGGGTCTCCCCAACATAAATACAGGCGTGTTGCACGCATTGGAGCGCATACACCACTCCAACGCTAGGAGTATCGTGGTCAATTGTTTTTGTGAAGCAAGCTGCAATAGTAGATTTGGCTGCAGAAGTAATACATAGATGATATAGTTTGCAAATCTTTCTAAGCTAAGGAAACATATGCGGATGATACGTAACGGAAACAAACTCCTTACGCGGTTCTGTTCGTTTCACAATAGCTAAATTGTTGTAATGACCGCTGATAGCTCTTTTGAAATGTATTGTGATGAAATCACTCGGATAATCATTATTAATTATGATGTTGATTTTAAATGATAACGGCACTTGGGAATTAAAATTTAACGTAATGCCGGCGTGAGTAGCCTTACGGTAAACTGAGGTGTCAAAACTTGCTTTCATTGCGCCTCAAAAGAACATCATGGTAAGGGATGCTACAATTCTTTTCCCTTTCGATTTCAAATTGAACCTCTTGGCTAATTTGATTAAAAATGTCCAAAATACCGTTTGTAACGGACGAATCTGCATATAGAAGAATGTCGTCAACATAACACGCAAATAGTGGAATTGTAATTTGTCCTATGTCCAGGATGCTTAGGGCTTTATCCTCAACATATAACATGGTCCATTCCGCAAGGAGTGCTGAGGCGGCTAAACCCATGAAAAGCCCTTTATTTTGTTTATAATATTTATCCTGAAAGCAAGTTTAACGTCCGTAATTATTCATAAATGGAGAGAGAAATTCGCCAACCGGACAATAAATATGCCTTCGCACATTGAGCCAACATCAACGGGAATTCTGTACAGCTGTTTCATCCTTATTAGGAATCATCAGCAGAATATACCCTTGGTGTTTGGCTCAGTTGCACGAAAGCTTTACCTAAAAGCATTCTCGATCCCGGGAATGGGCCGCCGAGATAAAAAACAATAAAATAAAAAATGATCCTGACAGATCCAATGTGTTAACCCCTTGTCCTTTCACTAATTCATTAGCCGTGTTTTTACAATTGATGAAGGGTCGAATAGGATATGCGCCATTTTCATTCGGTTCTTTATGTAATTTTGGGAGTCCTACTAAATTAGGAATTTGTAACGTAGCATTTTTTTTAGCTTGTCTGCGAATTCCGATGATATATGACCGCTTCCAAACAAGCTGCGGGCAATTCTTCTGTTGTATTATTATTATTATTATTATTATATCAACATTTGACACAGTACAAAGACAAAAAAACAGATCTTTGACTGGAGTTATTGAGCAACTCAAGTCTCACCCAGAGACCAAAGAATTGTCCAAGTATCTTCGTAAAATAAAAGTTGTGCCTAATAATGATGTCTGTTATAGTAATGCAGGTCTGTTATTGAAATATTGTAAAGTTCCAAACTATTAAATTATTTTGCAAATTCCTTTGATATGGCACCAAGGGCACCAATGACAATAGGTGTCACAGTGGTACATTTGTTCCACAATCGAGAAATTTCAATTGTGAGATCCCTACATTTCGTGATCTTTTCCTGTTCTTTCTCAACAATTCTTATCAGTATCCCAGATAATTTTTTATGTTTTAAATTACAAAGCAATTTAATTTTATATTAAATTTCGAAGGAGCTCATAATAAACAAATAAACTTAGAAAGTATTATTTATTAGTATCTTAATAAGTTAGTTTGAAAGTCTGTATGGTTTTTTATAGAATTATATTGTGATGGTTTAAAATCGAGAATGACCGAAGCAGAGGCAGAGGATCTGAACTATCTGGCTACAGGCCAAAGAACTCTTTTATTAAACTGAAATTAGTGGTTTGAATAGCTACAACAGACAAAGGACGATTGGTTGAGACACTAATACAAAGGGACATTTGATTGGCTACAACAATTACAGTAAACAATCATTTAAAAATTTAAACTACAAAAATCAGTTGAGATTTAAAAATGAAGCAATTAACAAAATACACAACTGAACGATTGGGAATGGAACAAACATTAAAGCTTTGAGAACTTATAAAAACTAAAAGATTTACTAAAATAAAAGACTTCAAAGTAAAATAAAAATTATAATATTATTATTTATGTATGGAGATTAAAAAAATAAATAGTCCGTTCTTCGGATGTAAGAATATAATTATAAGATACAAAGATATGATGTAAATAAAAATAAAGATACGAATTTTCAATGAAAACTTCAGAAGCTAAAGAAAAAGGAAGTTAAAAAAAAGTATCTAGAAAATTAATTAATCCGAATTATGAGATAACTCTAATCAGAAATTACAGCATTTTCAGTGCATTATTCTCATTTTCATTTTATTTATTTAATTTTCATTATTCAAGTGTCTCCTTTTTCTTACGTAATAAAAACTAAAGTAACAAACTAAAGAACAAAATTTACAAGTAAGAAAAAAAAAAAATCCTTTTAAAATGCAAAATATTGGAAATTAAATTCACTCAACAGCACTTACAAGGAATGTTCTGAAGGGTGAGCAGATGCAAATTTACCTTTTTAATGTTTTATCAATGTTTTGCATTGTCACTTTTTTTTATATATAAATTATAGTCCATTTATAGTTATAAATATTTCCATTTTTTCCCCTGAAATTTTCATTTTTTTTCTTTCAGAAGACCTTAAATTATTTTTATTTCATTAAATTTGTTTGTTTTTTTCGAATTGTATAAACATTAGCGTTGTTGTTAGCATTCCACACTTTAGCATTAAGTTTTCCTTAAGTTTCCTTTATTTAAATTCTTTTTTGAAAGATTGGCTTAATTAGTCTATTAGGAAATTACTTAGATTTTTTACTTCTAATCTTGTGCTTACCCTGATATGTTAAAGACTGAACCCAAAAAAGACATAGACTATTAGTAGTTTAATGTGTAGTGATTATGTCATTGTTGGAACTATAATGTACCAATGTGTTTTTTTCTTTCTTTTACAATGTAGTTTGCACACCTGTAAATTGTGTTGAAAGTCATAAAAAGTTAACCTTTACCATTTTAATGAACAACAAAGGGTTCCTTCCAAGAGATACCGAGATCTGCTTGCAGCATTTCAATCTATATTACTAAAATCTTTTATTTCTCTGTCTGTCTGTCTGTCTGTCTGTCTGTCTGTCCGCAATTGCTGTAATTTCTGAAAATAGAAATAATTTCTACAAGTTCGCTACGGGAATCGAACCTGCAACCTTCTGATCCGAAGTTAAAGGTCTTATCCATTAGGCCACAGGGACTAAATTCAAATCTCTACAAAAAAATAAAAATATGTCCTGGACGCACTCGCTGATTCTATAAGCAGTCGTGGGTTGGGAGAATCCACTTCTATCGGGTAGTTGTGAGAAAGCAGTCGCACGTTGGGAGAATCCAGTTTTATCGGGTTGCTAGTTAATTATAATAAATCATTTATATATTAGCAATTTTCTTTTTGGGATTCATAAGAAGATTATGTTTGCATTTATAATTCACTGTTGTGGGTTCACATTCGGATGTTTTTCAAATTATTTTGATTGCTTTCTGTGCTACTGTAATAATAATAATAATTTTCCCAGAGCAGAAAAGCAGACAGAACTTACCACACTTCCTCCCCCCCGCCGCGCCCCTCTAAAATTGTCAGAATTTGGAAACTATCTCCCCCCGTCATCATTTAGATTGAGACGTCTTTAGGTGGATGGGAAAATAGCTTCAGGGAAAACAAATTGTCTTTTATCAATTTTTCACGATTTCCTATATTACGTAAATAAAGTTCTTCCCTGCATCTGTTTTTAGATTTCATATTATTCAGGAACTATCATTTTCAATCATTCGGAAACGACCTCAATAAGTCTGAAATACTTAAAAAACTCAAGTAACACTTTCTTTGCGGAAGCCGTTTCTAGTTTTTCCTAAGTCCCTTGGGGATCCATAGGTAGCAATTAGGAAAAACTAATAATGAAAGAAAACGAAGGTCGAAAGTACGACATCCCTATGAGATCGGGTCAGTTTTTTCTCGCTCCAGAACGAAATTAGAAAGAAAATTTGTTTAAATTGTTGATAATTTCTCCATTCTTAAATTAATGCTAAGTTTCACTATCGATACGAATTGAAAACTTAAGATTAGTTCGTTGGAACTTGAAAATGTTGGTCAACTTGCCCTCGTCTGTTGTTAAGCGGGAGAAAATAAAACGGGCCGAGAAATAGAATTGCAATTATTATTTTGACCACGTGGAAACTTCAGGGATACTAATGGAAAAAGAAAAAAGTTAGACTTAAATTAATTTTCATAATTTTATGAGACTTCTGCCTCTCCATTGAAAATTGTGGTGCGAAATGGAGGGCGGGGTTACAACCCATTCCTTAATCTCACCTACCCTAAATACAACAAAGGAAGATTTCAATTTAAATTCGCAAATGCAAATCAAAATTTGAGAGATGATTGATAGGCGATGGATAAGTGGAAGCACTTTTGCTGTATCGTTCCAATTAATTAGAAAATTCATTTGATAAAAACAGAAACTTCGAAACAAATTATTCGAAATTCGCGTGCGACCTTAATATATGCCATCAAAGTACTATTCCCATTATTATTATTATTATTACTATCTTCTACAGTTCAGTTCATGAAAGAAGAGCTTTTGATGACGTAATTTCCTTATGGATTGATGTTTCCAGGACGTAACAGCGCCATCTATTGAAAATCCGCCAATGAATCTTATAAACATTACGAAAACATTCTGGTTTTTGTATTTTCTACAGTTACGAATCCATAATAATAATTCAAATTGAAATAATTAAAAACGTTCCACACTATTCCCCTTGCTTGGCTATGCAAAATTTGTCCTTTCTTGGCCACGCTTATGCGATCACAAAACGACGCCATCTTGGACTGATTGCTCGGAGTTCAAGTTGCTGACGTCATGACTGGTTATTTCTGTTCCAGACAAAATCGATCGCTTTACTTTACTTTGCTTTCTGTGATTCTATCCAAAATTATTCTACAAAAATTAGGTTTAATAGTACTAATTCTAATTTAACAAATATGAATTCTCTCCAAAAGAAAATGCTTAAACTTACTTTTAATAATAATATCTTGGCTGAAAAGAAACAAATATTCAATAGAAAGAGGGATTTTAATACCTATCAAAAATTACTATATAATTTAATAGTAAAAAGCCATTATAGTCTAATTTACAACAAAAAGAACATTAACATCAGTAATTATAATTTAAGAATTCAAAACAACATTAACTTAAACTATTCTGACATAAACAACAATTATGGAGAACGTAATCCAAAGTTCCTTTTAGGAAAGACCATCAATAAAATTGACTTCAGTAATCTAAATAGTAAAAAAAAGAAATATCAGATAATAAAAAAATAAAAACTGGCTAATTAATAATTCAGATTCAATCAAGTGAAGCTAAAATCAAAATAAATTAAATTTCACAATTGTAAAGAATTACAGACATTATAAATTCTGTCATATAAAAATCAGAAATTATAAAATTATAAACATTTCTTAAAATATCCTTTTCTTATACTCTGGATGACATTTTCCTACTCGTGTTTCGTATTAGTATAGTAATTATAAAATTACTATAATGTGTTGTACAGGTAGATCTCGGTATACGCGATAGATACCTTCCTCGAAATCGCCGTGTAAATCGAATTCGCGTAAAAAGGGAGTCATGTTATATGAACAATAACGGGTTAGGTTCTTATTTATTCACAAATTCAGTTTAAAATAATTTCAGGTAATATAGTATTTAGATTATCAACAATCAATATTATCTTTCTGAAACTTATTTTAATGCAGAAAATCAAAATAACCCACTGAAAATATATTTTATTGCTTAAATCTTTGTTTAAATTCATCTGCACCGACTTCATCTGCCGCAGCTACCTTCCATTATTAATTTTATATTGTGGAAGTCATAACAATGCTTGAAACGATCAAACCAATCTGAACTGGTTTTAAGAAAAGTGCTGGATCGTCCTCTACTTTCTTCAGATCTGCATACAACCAAGAGCTTTGAGTGGCAGCTCCAGCAAGAGACATGTGCTGCTGGTTATGGTGCTCAATTCAATGGCTTAGCATCTTCTGCATCGCCTCCGAGCGCGATTTGGTCACTCTGGTTACACTCAAATTAGTTGAAGATTGAGCAGTTTTTCCAATTGATTCCGCACGGCCACGAATAGTTCTCACAAGTGGATAAGTTCTAAAGCACGCTGAATGTCAACAATATGCTCACCTTTCTCATAACGACCCAGGACTTCTAACTTTGTTTCTAAGGAATAAGTATACGCTTCTTTCCCTTAAAAGAAACACTTTCTTTCTTTTTGTCTGGCATTTTAAATACAGATCCTCTTACATACAGCTTTACAGCTCCACTGATCAGATCTGAGCACTCATGTCTTGACAAAAACATCGATAGATGTGCGTCAAGATGATCAAACGCATTATTGTTTCCGAGTAGTGTTAACAGATGGCACCACTGGATTTTAAACATGAATCGCATGTATCGAAAAACGCGGTAACGAAACCGCGTATAATTGAATCTACCTATATTATTGATATTTAATTATTTTTAGACTTCTTAATATTTATTACTAATTTTTGTTTTATTTTTAATTTTGATTATGATCTATTATTATAAATATTTTTATTCTTCAACTTACCCACAATGTGTGCCAGGCCCGGATTTAAGGCGATTGGGCTCAATCGGGTCCCGCACTTGAAGGGGCCCCGCATCACCACCAAAATTAACAAAAAGTTATTTTTCGAAATTTAAACCAAATTGCTTTTGACGATAAAGGATAAAATTATAAATTATTCAAATAATTAAAAATATATTTATTTTAAGTTCGCATTGATGGATGAGATTTATTATTGTGTTTATTATAATATATATACATTATAATATAGAAAACTGATACCCGTAAGTGTCGTTTTTGACTAACGTTTAATTAATCGGATAGTACTATCTTCTCTCTCAATTATTCTATTCTATATGCGTCTTACTCGGCGCACTCATTTTCGTTTTTTGGCATTAGTCAATAGAGTTTTTGCCATAACGTGATTTATATATGGGAAGCGCAAATGTCACGTGAACGAATACGGGAACCACAATAGCGGGCTCTGTCATGAAGAGAGTTTTTGCCATAACGTGTCAGTGGACACGTTAAACAAGATGGAAGACATCTTAATAAGCAAGATGGAAGACATACTTAAGTTCGCTGCAATTGGAGGCATTGACGTCTTTGACGATGATTTGTTTGAGGATCTAGTGTTACACAATATCCTGAGAGAAAGAAACATTCAGGTTCGAGAAGAGGAAAATCCAAGGTTGAGTTTTTAATTTTGTTTTAGATAAAGCTACTGAATCAGTAAAAGATCGTTTTGAACAATTGAAAAATCATAATGACTTATTTGGATTTCTGAGAAAATTTCAAAATATGGAAAAAGAAGCACTTCAAAAACATGGAGCTAAATTAGAAATTTTTCTAACAGATTCTAGGTTCATAGAAAATGATGCACCAATAGTGAAGGAAGCTGATGTAGATGGAAAAATGTTAGTTGAAGAAATGGAAGCTTTAAAATCTATCCTTCCATCAGAATTTTTTGAAAATCCATTTAAAATGTTCAAATTTTTATCGGAAAATGACAGAGCAACGGCATTTCCAAACTTGTTTATTGCTCTCCGAATATATTTAACAATTCCAGTGAGCGTTGCTTTTAGAGAGAGATCATTTTCCAGGCTAAAACTAATAAAAAACTATCTGAGATCGACAATGACTCAGGATAGATTAAATAGTTTAGCAATTATGTCGATTGAAAGTGAAGAAGCAAGGAAATTGGATTTTCAAACTATTTTAGAAGAATTTACAGAACAAAAACTTAGAAATATGTAAATTCATATATTCATATTCAATGATGTAAATTTATATTCAATAAAATGTAATTGTTTTTGTATTTTGTGCAATTTTATTTTTTAATGTAAATTAAAATAATATACTGAATTTGCATTTTATTTAAATATTTAATAAATAGAGGGCCCCGCAAAAAAAAATCCAATCGGGCCCCGCACTTATTGGATCCGGGCCTGCTGTATGGCATTACTATATTATCATATAAGATTTAGTGTTTTTATATTATATAACACAAGCACGTGTTGATGAGAGCCTACAATTCCTAAAGGACTTGACTGTAAAATAAAGCAAATAAAAATAAAATATATTAATGTTGCTGTTCTTTAGTTAACCATTTCAATTATAAACCTGTAAAAAATTACTTTGCAGCAAACTGGAAAATTTTGGCAAAGGGTAATTATTTTATTTAAGGAAATTAGAAAAATTAAATATATAATAGAGACTGGCAAATTTTCGGAAATTCTGTTAGTCAATCGTCATGATACAGTCTTCCACAATATTATAGGGATTAAGTATTTGAAATATTTTACGTGTGAGATCAAATATTTGAAATAAAGAAATATTTATAAACACACAAATGTTCAATTAAAAATTTTTGTATTTAAAATCTCAATAAAAATAATAAAATATATATAATACGTATAAAATTTTAAAAAAAGGCCCTTAGACGTTTCAAAGGCACATGGTCTCCATCATCAGCAAGATGGTGTAACATTGAAAAGAACGTGTTTTATGTAATGATTTTTGTTATTTATGCAATTTTTAGTCCTATCATATAGTTGGTTTTGAATGGCGTTGTCAGCTACGATTCATCGGGATAGTCAACTATTCCTGTTTAGGGATGTTTGATGTTTGATGACATCGTCCGTATTCATGATGTGATCTGTTGTCCTCTATTGTTGATTGTTGTTTCTTTTTCGTTATTGCTTAGGTTTTCCATCCTGCGTCGAAGTTTTTTTCTGAAAAATACTATTTGAGCAATATTTTTTTACATGGTTGTTTGTTAATTTTGTATTGTAGGACGTTGATAAATTAATAAAAATTGACTCTTTAATCTTTCTTTTTTTATCGTCTTTTTCATAGTCAATAATAACAGCTTTTTTAAAGTCTGGAATGTGGCTATTACTATACATATGTTTTGAAATCATAGAGAAATCCGTATTAAACGTTTTGCAAGCATAGTCGTGGTTATATAATCGTTTTTTTAACGAATTTCCGCTTTCGCCTATGTAAAAACACTTTTCGTTTTTACATGGTACCTTATATACAATTCCATTTCTATCTTGCTTCAGGGTAATTTTCTTCAGGGTTTTTTCTTTTAATTAAAATCTAATTTGTAATTTAAAACATGTACAGGCTGGACATTAGTGTTTTAAACATTTCTTTAAACTTAGCTTCCCATTGTTTTCTGTATGGAAATTTTATGTAGTTGCTTTTTTGATTTTTAGGATTTTTTTATTGGAGGATTATATATATTGAGAAAAAATTTTCTTATATTTTTTTCTATATATATTTTGGGATAATCATTTTCTCTTAGTAATTTTTTTATATATGTAACTTCATTATTTAGATCGGTTTTTTTGGTTGAATATATGAAGGCTCTGTCAATTAGCATTTTTATTATATTATATTTATAGCTGTCAGGTGTATCCGAGTGATAATTTAGTATTCTACCAGAATACGTAGGTTTTCTATAACAATTGTATTGAGTTGATTGTTCTCTTTATAAATAAGAATATCTAAAAATGGGATTTGTCATTTTCTTCAGGAATTAAGTACGGTAAATAGGCTAAGTTTCTGTAACCCTACCATTAAATCATAATGAACTCTCTCCACTGTGATTTACGGGTAGGATGAACACCTAATCTTTGATAAACATCTTCACTGATAAAAATACTTTTTTAATAAAGTGTCGTTAAAAAATACAGTAACTGATTCGTTCACATATTCCTTCAATAAATAAAAAAAATTAAAAACAAAAAGAAACAAAAAAGTTCAATTCTGTCTCTATTTTCTTGAATAGTACAGCTATATTCACGTAATTATATAAAAGTTCCCTGCTTTATTCAAATTCTAATTATAAATGTAATTATTTACAGCAATTGGGTAAAAGTAAAATGTTTGACTTTTTTTCCCCATCAGTTAAGCAATTATTTCGCAGATTTTCGTTTACGTTTGCGAATTTGAGTTGAAAACCTTCCCTATTAGTTCAGCGTTACATTAAATAATTGGCTTTCATTGTCGTACTTCAATTAAATCCGACGCTTTCAAGAGATCTTGACGTCAAACTGAACAAAAAGATATTTATTCGAATTTATTCGTAGACAGTAATACAAAAAGCCATGAATGATTGCTATCCTCAACATAACCGAGGATAAAATAATACAGTAGAACCTCATTATAACGGACCCTATTACAACGGACGTCGCTTATAACGGACAGTTTTAAAAAATTTGTAATAATAATAAAGGATGCTAATTTTTATCTGACGAGTTTTACATTTCCAAGCAAGCGATTAAACATCGATCGAACAAACCCAGCAGAAAATAAATTATTTTTTCTAACCAATGAATGTAAGCAATCAACATGAATCAGGACCTCCTTGTTGTAAAGATTAACGCAGTGTATACGTACACATCTTTTTCAATTCAACCTATTATGTTGAAGGCTGTTTTTTATTTGATATATATAATAAACACTTTTTTTAGCTAATTATTGTACTTTCATTGATGTACGTCCTGCTGCATTACAGCCCTATAAGAATTATTTGTTATAAACCGGACTTTCATTAAAACGGACAACCTTCAGCCCCTATTAGTCCGTTGTAATGAGGTTCTGCTGTAATTCCTGCGCCAGCTACAAATGAAACCATCAAAAATATTACATCCCAGTATTAATTGATCTGATAAATCACATCTTGTGTGACAAATCCAAATGAAACTGTTTCATTCTTCTTGATGATCATCAACTAGAACTAATTATCAGTCAACAGACACCTCTATACAGAGTCGGTAAATTACGTCTTAAAAATAACGATTTCTTAATAGCTGTATCAGGATGTCAAAATATCTCATTTCAAGTAATTGCAGACAGGAAGACGCATGTAAGGAAACAGCCAATGAATTTCAAAATTAGATTTCTTCTTCTTTCTTTTCTTCTCTTTTTTTTTTTTTAAGGTCAAACTAAGGTCAACTTTAGGTCAAATACTCAAAGCAATAATTTCAAAATAGTTGAATTTTTGTTGAAAATAAGAAATGCTTAACTAAAAATTTCTTGTTTTATTTTATGTTCATGAATAGATCCAACAATAATGAATATTTTTAACTGTGTATAGAATTAACTACATAGGTTAGGCCTATTACTTTTTTATTTGTTAAAAATAATCCTAATTGTCAATTGATATACAGTAAAACCCCGTTATTACGCTCCCGCTTATAGCACTATCCCGTTCTTTACGCTCCTTTCGTGCGGTCCCTGGAATTTTCTATATAACTCTGTATACTTTTACCCTCTTATAACGCTTCAAATCCCGCTTGTAGCGCTTTTTTATATCGGAAATTTTGTATCGAAAAGAAATGTAACACTGTAACGATTCTTTTCTTTCCCTGGTAGGAGGGAATCTTCGAACTCTTTGAAGTGCGGGTCTGTGATACAGTAAGTTAGTGCAAAATGTTGAAGCGGAAATCCCTTTCTATAAGTGAAAAATTGCAAATTCTTCGTAAGTACGACGAGAATTCTACACTAAATCAGAAGGTTTTCGCAGAATCTAAGAATTCCCTGATCCAGTCTGAGAACAATAATAAAAAATAAGAATGGAATTATCAATTCAGCGAAGGATGGTTGCAAACGTAAAAAAGTAGTGTGGAAAATGTGAAGATGCCGAGGAAATTCTAATTGAATGGATTCATCATTCCCGTGATGCATCAGTGCCATTAAGTGACCCAATCATTCAAGAAAAGGCGCATGAAATAGCGGGCAGTGCACTAAAACTGCTCCGAAAATATATTTGTATTGCTCCTAGTGGAATATCAATTGATGTTAATTGTTTCTTGAACCGCATTGAAAATGTCATAATTTATAACAGTAGCATA
>JAFIDM010000003.1:11831695-11845946 GCA_023159025.1 Thereuonema tuberculata | reverse complement strand
TAAAGTTGTGTAGGAGCGAATATAATGCAAACAGGATTTTTTTTTTTAAATGGTTGAATGGTTCGGAAAGATGGCATTTATGATCACTGCGCAGAGCTAAAAAAAAAAAAAAAAAAACTTATGCCATTGTGGGAACGAACTTTTAATTAATGCTACTGTAATTTTTCTCGAAAATTTTAATTAATAACAAAGTAATTAAGAAACAAATGGTTAAACCGGAGAATACGGCACAAGCCAATCAGCATCTTCGGAAGGATTCATCGGTGACGGGTGGTTTACCGAAGTTTCGGGTGACCGCTAGTTGCAGTGACCTAAGCGGATTCCTGAGTTGTGTTGGTGCTTGGAATTATCGTAAAAGGTTTGTTCTTTGTTTATTTTTCCGGTTTAATGGTTTGTACACGCCTAATTCACTGTGGTTGCCCCTTTTAGCAAGAGGCGGAAGCGACTATCAAAACACGTTCGAACGAAGCCGTGTGCCGTGATCTCCGTTTTAACCAAACAAATAATATCGTTTACAAATAATTTAAATTAAATTTGAATGTTAAATTAAGGAAATGCCTGCTCTAAAAGTATAATGGATGAAAACAGAGCCCTATCCTAACTTTTCATTTCCATAAAGATAAATAATTAAATAAATAAAAATAAAAATGCTATGCAATAGATCCCGTTTTCCGAATATGTTTCTATTTATCAGAAAATTTCTTTCTGAATTTATTTACACCTGTTTATATGAAATGCGATAGCTTTTTATTAATAATTATCCTTGTTTAACAATTTGATCTCCACATGAAACTATAGTTTCAATACACCCGAACAAAGCCACGTAAGCTCTGATGTGAAGCGGCCGATACGTCATTGACCAATCGTAAAGAAGTGTCAGGAATCCTATCCTTTCTTCGCAACTAGGTTGAAAGATCGGGATTCAAGTTCAAATACGGATTTCTACAAAAAGTTGACCAAATTATTATTCCCATTCATTTTATTGTCTTCATTCTTTGAATTGTGAAATTGCTTATTACATATTATCCTACAACAATTACCTTCTTATCTCAAAAGGAGGCTGGGGGGGGGGGGGTCCCTTAGGAATGAAATTGATGTAATCTTTTTTGTGCGTTGAGGTTTGCCAGTATCTCAACACCATAGAAATGACTTTCCCCAAAACATAGATGGCCTGCCACTCAATTGATATAACGATAAGATCATCCGCCATCCCATCCCCTCCAAAAAAAAGGGGGGAGGGGAACTATAACCTACTAATGCGATCTGAAGAATTCAACAAAATGAATTCTCAAATGCTCAATTTTACTCCTTTCTTTAAAAATGGCCAAATACTGAAATTATTCAGTACTACAGAAAGGGTTTGATCTACAAATAGAGAGATATTAGTATACAAGGATTCTCAAGCAATAAACTGAAAAAGAGCGGAAGACCACCATGTGGATTTCAAGCTCTAACTTTAATCCCAATATCTTTAAAACTACATGAGGGACACACAGAAACAGTTGCACTGTAAAGGGATCGGATATCGCAAGATAAACATCGGTTCTCTTCAGGGCCGGCGCAAGAAGCTGTGCACTGGATAAAGGCACAAGGGTTCAATTGAAATTTTTTAAAATCATTTGTCCATTTCGAACACATAATAAAAAAGTTATATTTATTCCACACTTCCTATCTAATCTTAACCATTGTCCTGTTTCTCAATAAAAATATAGAATTATCAAGGAGAGAGAAATGGCAAAAAAACTTTTTGCACAAAGGCATCTGTATAAATCAGAGGCCGTTCTGATTTTTGTTATAAAATAAATAGATTTTTTGTTATTTTAAAATTACTAGAACGAAAGCAGTTGCAAGTTTTGAATACAATTTTAGTTTATTTGGATTGATCGAAAGTTCCAATTTCGGGTGATTGTAAGTTTTCAGTTGGCCAGTATTTCTGTCTGTAGGTAACACGACTGTTCTTTTTTTTTTTTTTTTTTTTAAAAATGAGGTTTAACTTGTTTCTATTTACCAGCATCATGTGATTAAGGCAGCACACTTATTGTTAACAAAGAATTACACAGAGTTGAGGAAATTGAATAATGTAAGTAAATGTTAATAAAATGAATCACATTTATTGTTCTATTATTATCATAAATCTAGAATGAACGTCACACCTTTGTTCATTTTCACAAAATCTACAAGTAAATTGGCCGCCTTGTTCTGTGACCGGAAAATAAGTAATTGCTGTTTTTGTAGGAGGAAAAAAATGAGTCATGCTTATTAAGATTATCCTTTACAAGACTGAATATTGTGCTCTCAATGCTTTAAAATACATTTTTAGAAAGCAAAACCTTTTAAGAACCATATTTAATTATGTTGTTATTTACTTCAATCAAAAATTATTACTACAAGGTTAAGTTTTGATTTTAGTAAAATGTACTGCAATATTTAAAAAAAATATAATAAACACGCATTTGTTCATTAAGTATAATGAAACTATTAGTTCAACGACTGGACTTTTGTTCCCTTTATATAGGAAAAAACCTTCCAAGGAAGTTTAACAAAAAGGCAAATTGTTGATGTGTTAAGTAAAGGCGTTCAATGACGCAGTTGAGAAATCGAATTTACAAACAAGTCAAATGACAACCAAACCGAGTGATCCCGTAAAGTTTAGAATGCATCAATCAATCAATCTAATTTTTATTGATTGAGCGTAAAACTCATTTAATCAATCCATTGTAATTCAAGGATCAAATATAGTTTGCATTACGGCCTCCTCGGTACAGCATTGGCATACAAATGGGTTTACAGGGGAGTTGTTGCCGCCTAAGCATTTCCAGGGAAAACTAAGTGTGCATTGGGTTCATTTAGTACATCTAGATCGCATTTTGTATCCTTAAGCCTAGTACACACTAGTAGACATGTTGCGTGATTTGTCTCTAGACCGTCTAAAACGGGTCTCGAGAAACGGTCTATAGACCGTCTAGAGACACCGTTCTTTGTCTCGTCTAGCGTCCACACTACAATGTGAATTTCTCAGTCTCATCTTCGCAGTCCACCATGGAGGACATTGTTTTGTGTGGAATAAGTTCCTGCTTAGTGCTAATTACAAGTGAAAGAACGCGAAAACGTAAACGTTGGTGGACGCGCGAAGTGCTCGCAGAAGGACCTAGTTCAGTAATGTATTATTAAATAAATTAAGACTGGAAAACGGCATGGGTTTTCGGAATTTCACCCGGCTGACGCCGGTTTTTGTATTCGGGACTCGTAACATCCCACAAACAATAACATGCATGGTAGTCTTCAATAAGTTTTAAAATTTTCTCGTTTGACCACATGTTTTAACTTTAAAAAATAATTTCAGCCGAACCACACCACTCGGTAGCTGGAAACAGACTGGGACGTGTCTCGCCTCTAGACGCCAACTGACGTCCACACTGTCAAAATGTTGCGCAACATGTCTCACGTTGCATGCTGTCTCCCATTTCGATCGGGAGACTTTAGACCTGCGATTTTTGGTCTCGCAACAGGCCCGTAGACGGGGATTGGTCTATAGACATGTCTACGTAGACAACCTGAGACACGTCTCTAGACCAAAATCGCGCAACATGTCTACTAGTGTGTGCTATGCTTTAGGCATAAGAGGAATGGGGAGGGGAGAAAAAAGCCCCCCCCCCCCAATATTTTGAGGGAAAAAAATAAATATAACTTATAAAAATAAATATAAGTCGATAAGCCGTGCTGGCGTGTCCATGCAGTTTAGCCGGCGGGCTGCCGTTGTGGCCGATGCGCCAGTACCCGGGTTCGAATCCCGGTGGTGGCATGGCTGTTTCTTTCTTCTTCTGTGTTTCGTCCGTTTCCCACCTGGGATTTACTAACTCAGGGTTATCCTAGACGGGATATAATTCTCGTCCCCCCTTTCTTGAATTTCACTAGCCTCGCCCTGACGTTGTCAGATTGAGCTAGTTACGTGGTCCCTAGTTGGCCAAATTCGATAAAAGGATAAGTCAATAAGGATTATTCACTTTAGACAATGCTGAAATTCGAAAAATGTCGAAAAAGTCCTTTCAAGCTTTTAACTTTTTTTCATCTGTATTTCGATATTTGAATGATGCTTATAATGCAAAGCAAATATTATTAATTTTTTGTCAAAGAATTATGTAAACGACAGCCTTACTGAGTCACCTGTTATCAAGGCCCCCACGAGGGGGGGGGGGATCAGTTGGTCCCACAGCACCGGGGCCCGGCCGTCAAAGGGGCCAGGGCTGAGATCCACAGTAAGTTTATAGTATAGAACAGGGATGGGCAAGACGGCAAATTTGGGGTGACCGCATGTGAGATTTCTGAAGATTCTTTTTTTTTTTTTGGTTGTCGATTTGGAGATTCCGTTTTTTTTAGTCTTAAGGTGACCGCGGCACTTGGAATATACTTGAGGTAGCCCTTACCTTACAAAAGTCTGCCCATCCCTGCTTAGAAGTATGAAATCGTGTGGTATTTTCGCAATATTTTTGGCTAAGAATTTATGATTTTGTTGATAACATGGGGGGAAAGGCCCGGTATTGCATTTGGTACCTGGGCCCCGAATCTGATGTGGGGGGCCTGCCTGTTATAGACCATTTAAGTGGCGTCATGACATGGCGTCAAGCGGATTACACAACCGGATGCTAGGGCCGCTTTAGAAGAGGGTAGTACGGAAAATTAATTTAAGGAGAAACTGATTTTGCAACATCCTTTCAACAAAAAATTAAAAGCCATTTGTTTTTCTTCAGAAGACAACGTTAGCTTCCTTATTTACGAGAAATTAAGGAAGAAATTCGATACGAAAGAAGCTGATTAATTTTTGTTTCCTCAAAAGTAATAATTAATAATACAGGCACACCCTGCATTGTAAGTTCTAGACCAACCTAAATAGAAGTAACATATTTTTTTTTTTTTACCTAATAACAGGGCTCCCACAAGGGGGGGGGGGGGGGGGGTCAGTTGGTCCCTCAGCACCGGCGTCCGGCCGTCAGAGGGGCTCGGGCTGAGATCTACAGTATGTTTATAGTGTAGAACAGGGGTGGGCAAGACATCGATCGCGCATTTCGGGGTGACCGTATGTGAGATTTCAAAAGTCTGAAGATGTCTTTTGTTTTTGGGTTGTCGATTTGGAGATTCCGATTTTTTTTTAGTCTTAAGGTGACCGCGGCACTTGGAGTAGCCTATACTTGAGATAGCCCTTACCTTACAAACCTTACCCCTGCTGTAGAAGTATGAAATCGTGTGGTATTTTCGCGATATTTTTGGCTAAGAATTTATGATTTTGTTCATAACATGGGGGGAAAGGCCCGGTATTGCATTTGGTACCTGGGCCCGGAATTTGATGGGGGGGAGGGGAGCAACGTCGGTGTCTTTCCTTAACTTTAATTTAACTGATTATTTTTTTCTCAAAACACTTTGTTTCAGATTTATCAATTTATTTGCTGCTTCATTTGAATCGAAGTCTGATCATGTTTAATTGTAGGTTTTGTAAGGATTTCATGGCTCTTTCTAAGAGGAAAGTGACTGAGAGGGATACGAAACACCAACAAATAACAAAATTATTTTTCCTAAACTTTTTTAAGTCAATAATTTCTAAATTACTTATAATTAAAATTTCGCTAATTATTATATTAGAAACTGATAATGAACTTTTTGATTGCTACGAGATAGCTTCCCAACAAGCTACTTACGTCGAACAGAGAAGACAATAATAGATTCAGTTTTGTATAATTAATAGCAATCACGGATTTCTATTTAATTACATAAAATGAGACTTTGTGCTTTGTTTTTTTAATATGTTCTTAGGTCAGGAAGGTACCAACTTTGATCGACTATTGAACGTACTGACTTTATGGAGACTGATGTCACTTATGAATGCTTTTTCTGATCATCGCCGAATAGCGTAAAACAGATATATAGTAGGATATCATTTAGTGAACAAATTATGCAATGAATACCAAATAAATGGACGTGCTATTGCAGCCGAATGCATGGTAGACACACAAATGCAATCTTGTTTCTTTATGTGAATTTTTGATTTTATTCTGAAGTTAATTCGTTACAAAAAACCCAATTCAGTTAAAATTAAAGCCCTTATTGTAACTGGCAAGTCTGCTATTTTAATACACCTTTTATAAATACAAAAAACTGAAAGATTCTTTTAAATATATGTCAATGAATGTGTTTTCCGATATGGAAATTCATACGTCTTGGCATCGTAAAGAAAAACAAGGCATGATTTTGACCATTTTCGATCTCTTCCAAAAATAATAATAATAATAATAATAATTTGGAAATACAGGAAAACTTTTAGCTCATAAAATAGTCAATTTCGAAACATTTACTTTGGGTGTCAGATGCATTAATACGCTAGTGAAAACTTTCAAAAAATTTTGATTGAATCAGATATTTTATTGACAGTTTGAGAAAGGAATGAACTACGGTCAGTTTATTACATTTGTGAGGACACGTGACAACTCCATATATGATGAACGATTGAGTATTAGTTATTCCATGTACTTCCGTTTTGAACATGGCGGCTGATGAACACACACCGATGTTCGTTTTGCCAACAAAACTTTGAAGAGTCAATCGAGAGGAATTATTTGGAATGTTATTTTTTATTTCAAGTCGTCTATCTCTATCGTAAAAAGGCTGAAGCAACAGGTATTACATCTCATTCAGTGTTCAATATTGTTAAGGAAACCGAAGCCTCGCTTACCACTAAGCCTAGCCCATTGTTTGAAACGTCGGGCAAGAAAAGAGAGCAGCAGGCATCGATAACAGAAATGGACGACTAAAAACAAACTTTTTACGAAATCGAAAATAAACAAATAAAAAAAAAAGTATTCTTAATATTGAAAAAACCAACAAAAAAATAATAAAAAAGCATTGTAGGAGAGGACAAATAGGATGTAAACACAGGAAGTACTTACAACGACATTCCAGACGCGACCAAGCAATAACTCTAGTGAAGAAGCCAATGATAATGATTGGTTAACTGTGATCACGTGCCTTCACAAATGCAATGAACGGACTATAGTAACTATTTCATTTCTGAAAACTCTTCATTAATAAATTAGTAATTCCAAACAGTTGAAACAATTAATATTATCATTCCAGATTTCCCTAGTAATAATCTTATTACATAAATTCGACTGGGAAAAAATTCTAATCAATAATGATTAGAAAAAAGTTTATAAAATAGTTTTGAAATAAAGCAATACACATGCACGCAAATAAAAATTTTGGTATGATAAAATGCCATGCTTTTTCATTTCATTCAATTACTCTCAAAATACTTTTCCTAACATTGAAAATTTCCTACAACAAATACATTGAATGGAAATCATCAGAACACCTAATAATTATTTTTGTTATTTTAATTATTTTTTCAGTTTCAGTATTTGGTAATTTGATAACTTTTTAATCTATATACAAAACTGTTCAATGTCCGTTCCCAATCCCTGTTTCTCCCAATCGAAAGTCACAGCCAGAAATTCTTACTAACATAAGAAATAAACTTACGAAAGATTGTTTTTTTTTTTTTCTTTTTCTTATGTCGTAATATCAAGGTCTAGAAGAATGACAAACAATCAGTACAAAAATATTGAAATGTTTTTAAACGACATAGCTAAATTTCCAGTTAATCCTGAAATGAATAGACAGGTATATTATGTTTACCTACCCTCTACTAATGAGGTCATCTAATTCTGGATCAAGAATGTCTAATTGCTGGTACCAATGGGGATGAACATTTCTTGCTGACAGGTAACGTTCTAACATGATTTTTGCATGAGGAACTCGGAATTTATTGGCCCTGAGAAATCTCAACAGGAAAGTGGCATCTGAAAGGAAACAAACATATGATTCAGCAACAGTTTCAAAGTTCTAGGACACATAAAACTACAGTTCTTTTCTATAAGAAATTACTAATTTGCTGTAGATCTCCTACCAAAATGAAATGAACGAATCATCCAATATTTATTTCTAATATTAAATGCGTTTCTGCAACAAAAGCTTGGTTGTCTTCTAAAGCTAAGAAAACTTCAGCCATATTGTAATGGTATTCGTGGGAGAGTCTTTTGGGACCGAAAGACAACGAGTCAGGTTTTGGAACTAAACTGAATTAATTTATTAAATGAGAAACATTGGTTTTTTGTAATATTTCCAATCATTTGATTGGAAGATTAATTAAAATATACAGAATGATTGGATAAAAACATAACGAACTTAAATTAATTAACTTATTAAATGGCTGCAACGGAAAAGAATTTAAAAATAAACAGAACATCAGAAATTAGGAAATTTTCTACAAAAATACAAATAAATGATATCTGAAAATATTTACATATCAGCTGTTACAATAGACATTTATTTTTATATGCAATAAATCAGTAAAATATCAATTATTTCTTTTACTTAAAAAGGAATTTTAATCTTTTATTTATCAAATTTAAAAGAAATAAAAGAGAAACAAAATATATTCTTGTTTTGATTTAATTTTAACGGCCAACATTTGCTAAAACAAAACTTCGTTTCCCAACTGAGATTCAGATTCGAAGTAAATCAACTTTTTTTTCCCGCCTCTTCTCTTAAAAATGAAGCACTCTGAAAAGACTTTGATAAAGAAGTAAAAATTCCTGTTATTGTTATTTTTAAAATGCGTAAACATTAGAATTCTAGTAAGATAAAAATTGTTAATTCTAATTAATTATTAAATATCAATAAAAGTAAGTGAATGAACGCAGGTCAATGTTTTATTTTTCTTTGTTCAATTCAAAAGAAATTGAAAGACTGATCATTCTTTCTTCGCTAGATGAGTGACTTTTTTCAGTGTTGCTTTTATTCTTACGTTGACCTAAATCGCTGTAATGAGGAGCTGGCCATAATCTTCCTCTGACCTTGTTACTCATTAAGTTGAAAGTGAGCAAATGGCTGCCGTGTCTCCCACGCCCCGAAATGGAACTCTGAATATGCCTTTATCCTTTTTCAGGAAAAGGCTGATACGGATATTTCTTTGTCTCTTTGTATGCAACCATAAAAAGGAAACTGAAATAATAAGTTATTGGCTTATGTTAAGAATATTTCAAAAGGATTGGTCGTCGAAAATAGAAGAATATTCTTTCTTTTCTCTTTCAATTTCTTTTCCCTTCTGATAAGAAAACGCCAACCACCAAAATAATAATAAATATTTCTACAACACTTTATGTATGCATAACTTTGAGATAAAAATCCATACTGTTCGTTTTCGAAAGACAGAGCCACCACTGACGGACAATTTTACTCCGCAGAGGGGTGATACGCTGACATGGGCCCTTTTCTAAGAAATTCTTTTGGACATTTTTGCTTTTAAGAAATAAATAACGGAGGAGTATTTTTGCAATAGAATTTATTCTTTCCATAATTCTTTCCCGAAAAGCGCAAATAGAACACAGCTACTAGTAAACTAACACTGATAAAAAAGTAAACATCCCCTCTTTGTTTCTCCTCGCCCCTATTTTGAAGAAATCGAAGGAGACCTGACGCATGCGAAAAAGCGTTGAAGGCTCTCGTAAATAAAAACGAACAGTACATGGTAAGTTCAGGGGTGGATGGGAAACATGCAACACTATATTATTCTCATATTATTCTCGTATCCTAAATCTTGAAATATTCCTCTCTGTAACAAAGTCCGAGATTAAAAAGAGAAAATACAAAAGATGTTCTTTTTTAGTTTTTTTTTTTTTTTTTTGAAAATATAAGATCAATCATTATTTGTGTTTCCTCCGAATAACGTCCGAACCACCGATTGGGTGGTCTTAAAACGATGATTGATTATTGACACCGTATCTGTGCTGATGAAAGCACGTTCTACTAGACACTGACCTATCAGGGAAGGAGAAGAATCAATGTTTTATTCTAATCTCTCCCTTACCCAACCGGAAGAGCACACCTTTTCTTTTGAATGTCAAGCACCATCCTTCCCTATATCATATCCCTCATTCCAAATTCCTGGGTAAACTTTTGATCCTGAATTTAAAACTGCAAATAGGAAATCTAAAACTCCGTATGTTAGTAAATCTTTTCATAAATCATTGCGCTTCTGTCAGAATATTTTCTTCAAAAAATAAAATTACAAGATTTGCAGGTTTTCTTTGTGGGTTTCCACTTTCGGGAGCGAGAGAGGAATTCATAGGTTTTCGCTTTTTTTTCTGGACTTTTCATCGAGGGTTAATCTCGCTGTCCCAGATTCCCGTCGATGATAAGCCCAAGGTGTGAAAGTAAATTTATATGTATTCTTTAAGTTCCCCTTTTCATAAAAGATTAACAGTCTCTCTCTTTTTCCGTGTATCTGTAACAATAATAATAATGACAATGATGATGAGAATAGTAATAATAATTTGCCTTATTTTAGAAGCTAGTTAACAGGATAGTTTATGAAAAGTAAATTGTCATAAAATTTCAAGTATTTGCAAAAACTTTGTTTTTATCCTAAATCAGATCGATTTTACAAGAATCAAAATAGAGTTGATTTCCTGTTGTTATTTTTTCTCTTTACTTTAAGCTGTTTCCGAATATTTTCATGAGCAACTTTCCTTTCAAGTTCTGTCAGAATTCAGAAAAATCCATCAACTTGTAAAGAGGATTGATGTGAGTTGTTTGCATTTTAAAATAATCAGAGAGTGTTTGCTAAAGAACGACACAGCCACGAAAGATCCAGGATATTATGATGCTCCCTGCTTTTTCGTTTTCTTTTTATTATTGTTAGTACAGTGCAACGTGGATAATTCGAAGCTGAAGGGACCACTACAAAACTTCGAATTATCCAAGCTTTCGAATTAAACAAGTTACATCTTTTAACTTTAATTTCAGGTCCACTGAATGCTTGAAAAGATTATTCTGTCAATAAGTAAATATTTATTCAGAAAGATCATGGTATGAAAGACTTAAACACTATATGTATATATAGTGATTTACATTATATAAGCTACAGTACATATTACATTCAATACAGAAAATTATAGTTTTTCAAAAAATTGTGCAATGTCTGATTGTTTCGTAGAATTCAGTCGCTTAAGGTTAGCAAAATCATCAAGCATGTTTAGTGAACGGAAAACAGCTTCACTTATGATTGTTTGCCCTTCAATGTACAGACGAAATTCGACGCTATCCCATACTCGATGGCGATTTGGCATTTCTTCTTCACACCCTTTTCCACCTCGCGAATGACGGCGACCTTTTCAGCGAACGTTAAATTCTTGTACATGCGTGGTGTACTGAAAGACATGGTGACACTGACAGCAGGAAGCTCGAATGGCGTCTGAAGCGTCACGTATCGAACGGTGGCGGGAAGGGGATTTCAGTTGTCACGTGTCGAATTTCTTAACGATGAAACGCCGAAAAGTCGTTATGATTCGAAATTTTTTAGAAAAAACTTCGAATTAAGGAAGTTGAACTTCGAATTATCCACGATTTTTTAACATTGATTTAATAAGAAATTCAAGGGACCAAGAGAAATCTTCGAATTAACCACGATTTCGAATTAAAGACGTTCGAATTATCCAAGTTGCACTGTAGTAAATGTGGTTAAAAGGTTTGTTCGATTATAACAATACGTATGAGATAAGATAAAAACAGCGACAGGAAATTCAGAAATGTTTGTACTCGGTATCTAAAACATTATTCAATCTAATTTCGCATAAAATTGCTTTGAAAGTGTATTTAGACGGTAGTAATAAATGCCATCGAAGAATTTTAATCAACACTTAAAACATTTTTTCTTCCTTATGTTATGTTTTCCTGTTTTCATTTTTCATATTTATTAAAAATATTTATTATTATTATGTTTTAATTAGTTGTTTTTTTTTTAACACCATTTAATTTGTAGTTTGAAGTAATCATCTGCTGTTTCATCTCTGAAGATAATAATGTCTCGATCAGGGCTTCACATTCAACGAAATTCGACTTTTACAACATTCAGGAAGTTGCCTTTGAATTTTAATGTTGTTCGTTGAGAGGAAGGGGTCTGACCATCGATTGGGAAGAATAAGGGTTTTATCAGATAGAATCAGATAGAAGCAAAGCAAAAAAGGGCAATAAATAAGCGATTTTCAATATTCTAATACGAACATGAGCTATTGCCGTCTCTCCTTTCCTCAAAAATGCATTTTTTTTTTTTTTTTTTGATGGCTGAGGAGGTAGAACCATGGCTTCTTTAAAAGAAAATTCAAGTATTCCAACGCTCTATATTGAGAAATAATAGTTCAATAACTAAACAGAAAAAATCCTATTAAAGATTAAATGCAGATTGAAGCAATGTTCACAATACAATGCTCTCTTTATAGACTTTACGAAGTTAAGTTTAAAATGAACTGAAAAGTTTTTACAATTGAAAAAGCATGCTTGTAGAATAAATTTGGAATGCCTTGAATCGGAAAACATTCAAAACAAAGTATATAAACGGAAATAGGTTTTCTTTTATAATGATTGATTCTTAAAAGCACTATGTTACTTTTTTTAATTGCTAAAGCTAATTTTACAGTTATCTTTTATGGTAATTATGAAACAAGCAAAAGGAAACGAAATGTTTATTTCTTCTGTTAGAATGTAAATATGGTTAATTAAAACGGAAAAGTGGGTTTTGCTTCGTGATAATAGACGATAACCGGACAATAACCGGTTCCTCGCGTCGACCTTGTGATGCCGCTAGGTTCAGAGAGAAATACGAAAGAAAAACATCCACCAACCCTTTTGAACACGTCAACGTTTTCTAACTCGACCTCAAAGCACCGTTGCAGGATAGTTTATTTGGGACAAGGTCTCGGGCAGGGTTCAATGCTCCGTGGCCTGGACATCGTTGACAAAGCGAAGAAACTTTCAACTAATTGCTATTGAATTAATAAAAAAAATAAAAGAAAGCAGTGCCTTTATGTATCGTAAGTCTACGACTGCTCTTGATCATGAACTTGGCAGTAGAAAAAGAAAGAAAACAATCAACAAGGATCTAACCAACATCTATGATTACTTACCAAAAATGGAGTCGAAGTTTCTAACGAACGAGGGCAATGAAATACAACTGGTAATTAGGGAAACCGAAATTAAATGTCAAAGATTTCTTTCCTGCATGTCTACAGTATATTTCGAACTAAATTAACACTAGTTCATTAGGTCTAATATTAATATTATTCAACCTTGTAACGAAGAAATATATATTTAGTTCGGAAGTGAAAATATTGTTAGGAATTTTAGAAGTTTCTTTCTTCTGCGCAAGCGCAATCACAGCCTTGTTTACGAAATTCTTCCATCTTAATTTAAACAGTTTATATTTCAATTTAAACAGAAGTAGTCGCAACATTAGTATTTTTATTAATGGGAGGCGGGACTCTCAAATTCCTAAAAAAAAAAAAAAAAAAAAAAAAAAAAACCTAACATCGTTAGACTATAAGTAAATTTACCAGATCGTTTTCCTTATTTCTCAAGTGAACGTAAACCTACTCAATTTGCACTAATAATATTACAACGCATGGTGCTCTTTACAATGATTTAAATAACAAATTTGCAATATTCGATAGTCATTTCGGACTATTTTGCCAAACCATTGTGAAAGAAGCAACTTGTAACTGAAATGATTGGAAAGACACCTTTGTAAAACAACAGCCTGACTATTTAATAACAACTAAAAAACTACAAGCCAAACTGATGTGTTAGTACAGTAACAGCTGCTTAAACATATAATAAGCTGCATTTTATTAAGAAACAGTATTAAATATTACATCACTCCTTTGACAATTACAGAGTTAAATTGTTTTAATAATTTTGCTTCAAATACGTTTTCGTTTGTTTGACGGTTTCAATTTTTCTGCTAAAATTCGAATTCCTTCATTCATTATTATTAATAACCAATGTTTCAATTATTTTTTTTTTATATAGGTTAATATTCTTTTCTTCTATAAAATTAGATAGATGGTGTGTTATTGATACACCAGAAAAAAATATTTCTAGTTTCCTAAAAAAACAAAAGTTGAACATATAGGTATCAAAGGAAAATTGGTCAAAATTCAGTAATACATTTTGTTAATATATATTACATACCAGCTTAAAGTACCCGGCGTTGTAAGGGGAGGGGATGAGGGTGGGGAATCCTAGTTTTCTGGTACCTATTTTTTCCGCAGGGTCCTAGAGATTAACTATGCAGAATTTAGCGCTGATCTGTTTAAGCGTTTAGCAGTTGTTGCCATCACAATGTGTCAAGGGAATGAAATCAGGGGGA
>JAFIDM010000003.1:11806285-11831595 GCA_023159025.1 Thereuonema tuberculata | reverse complement strand
TAGTAAAGAGTAACTATGCAAAATTTGGTTCAGATCAGTCAAAATTGTGTAGAGAACATACATACAAACATACAAACTTTGACTTTTAAGTATATGTATAGATAATAGCAATTTATAATTTCGATGTTTCTATATTTCATTTTCATTTGTTGCAGAAACTTAATTAACAATAATTAATACAATGACCAACGACGAATTCAGTTTACTGTATGATATGTAAGACTTGATGATTAGAACTCTGATTATTAGATTAAATAACCAGCGAATACGCCCCATCAACACTATGACGGCTTTCAGATAGAGTATTTTAAGTAGATGTTTTTTCTTTTAAAATATCATTTAAATGAAAAAAAGTATGTCTTCATTCATTCATGTCGAGAAATATGTCTAACAACTCTTCAGTTCGTGGCTGAGGAGAACTAACAACTCTGTTGGTTATCTATGCATAAATTATATTAAGTTGTACTTCTATATATAAATTATTTCAACTTCACTTGCGGTTTAACTGACTAAATTGCAGCTATTTACAGCTTCTTAATTGGTTTTCGTCAAGAAAATAAAAAGAAGGAAATATTGATGAGGTGAACTCACAGCTCCCTCTTGAGAAGGATCTGAGACAGAGAACTGTTTAATAAAAATAAAGAAATAACTCAAAAAGTAGTAAAATGTCTTCCCTCATTCTTATTTAGTGCTCTCTTTACGATACGCGAAAATTTCTTAAATATTTCGTTCACGTAGAAGAAGGAAGGCTGTAATGACCTTCATTCATGACAATTTAACATCTAGTTTTAACTAGAGAATTGGATTTTTTGAAAAGACCTACACAACGTTGGCCATTTTATTGCCGGAAGGAGACAGAAAGATACAAAGAAAAACAAAAGCAGGACAAAAGAGCTAAATGCATGATCAGGTCAACTTCAGCGACTTCGTTTCATCAATGTTTTAGTTATCGTTGTCTTCTCCGTCGAGGAACTCGTACTTCAACACTGCTTCCGTTAAATGAAAATCAGGATCCCCTTTCTACCAATTTAAAATAAGAGTTCCATAAGAAAAAAAATCTGTTGACGTTTTATCAGTCTTTCGTTCAAGAATTTTATTTAATCTTTTATTGTGATTGTTATTACATTCATTGCCAAAAGAAATTAGCGCACCAGCAGCAGCAGTTGAAATGGAATGACCCTGACATAGGCAAATGAAAATGATGATGCAAGTAACTGATTACAATATCAGAGGAAAATGGCCGTTTATTCGGGCAAAACACTACAGATCAATAGTTCCTTTAGCGTAGATATATGCGGCGATATAGCTTGGTATGTTGTCATACAGACGGTAATATTATCCTGCGGAAGATCCTCCCAGAGCTGAAGAAGCTGCTGAATCCGGATCGCTCATACCTGTTGATAGCCGAATCTGCCGTCTCAGCTGATCCCCCAAATGTTCAATGGGCGATAAGTCTGGATACCTGGAGGGCTAAGGAATGGTATCGCGATCACAAACGCAGTTTAGAAAACCGTGCTGTATATGGACGGGCATTATCTTGTTGGAAAATGAACTGCTGTAGCCCCTTCATGAAGGTAGGCATATCAGGTCGCAGAATGATGGGGGTGTTAATGACAGACAGCAAAGCGGCGTCGAGGATCCAAGATGGTTCTGCAAGTCGCCTCGCAATCGTGCTGGTAGACACAAGGATTTCTAGTGATGCCATTACATGTCTCTGGATGGAACACATTCACATCAGTTCGCGCAATTACGAAAATCTGAATTTTTGCTTTGCATAGAAATCAATTATTTTCAGACAGAAGACTTGTCAAGACCAAATTATTTCCAGAATTCATAAAGAAAACAAATCATGTTAGTTAGTTTAATAATAGAAATGCGTAAGAAGTTCAGAGGAATATAGAAATAAGAATATGTAAACATTTAATAATAAAACGTCTGAGAGACAATTTAGTAGTTTTAAATTACAGAATGCTTTCTTTATTTAAAATAACAAATTGATGAAGCAACTCTGACATGGTTAAACTTCATTGAACATTATTTAAATAGAAATCTAGAAATTTCGTTTTCTAGTAACATATCTTTTTGGGATAATAGCAGATTAGATTTACATAAAATCACATACTTAATCCCAGGAAACAATAAGATTTGCTAAAAAAAAAAAAAATGTTGTAAATCAATTTGTTAATTTAGTTTTTAAAATTTCATCTTTAAAGCTAAATTAAATATAATTCATGAAAATAAAAGAGAAATGTAATTTATAGAATGGATTTATAATGGAAAGAAGAAATTCTGCAGTAAGTTTATTATAAATGAACGTAGCTTAAAACATTCATTTTTCCCCCCTCGAAATTGATATCAAGATTACTATAAATGCTATATTTTTCTCCGATAATCACAGAAAATTTGAAAGTGAATCCGTATGATTACGAAGCATTGATTACAAGTTTCTTTTCAGGAAAAGATTAACATTAATTTTATTTCTAATTTTTATTATTTTACAATGATTTACATAATTCCAAGGTTGTCTAAAAAACCTTTTCTGTTTTAGTTTTTAATCGACAAATTTCTGAAGAAAAAAAAAATGCAATAAATTCGAACAGTTAATTTCAATCCTGCTGCCGATCTGATATTGTAAACAGATTGAAGCAGTGTTTCTCAAACCTTTTTCGTTTCACGGCATACTTTTGTATTAGGAGAAATCCCCGCAGTTCACCAAACATTCTTTCAATGATTTAATTGCTATCAAAGAATCGTTTGAAAAAAATCTAAGATTTACCAATGTAAGAGTCTGTTTTTAAATAAAATGGATCTTGAAATGTTTTTTTAAACCGATTTGAATGAGACTGAATACTTTATTAACTTTACTTATCAGAAAGAAACAGAATATAGTTCATATTTATTTTGATTTCTATATTTTTATTCGAACATTTGACTAATGTGAAGCTGTATGCTGATTACAGATACATTCTCAGAATTTTCTCACGGCACTCCGGTTGAAAAGATTATAACAATTCAGAATCATGTACCTCAAATTCCACTTCATTTTCGTTTATTTCTGCCGATAAATTTTGAAAGTTGATGAGTTCAATCTAATGTCTTCGGCGAACTTGGTATCCATTTTGAAAACCCTTAAGGAATACGTCACTGCCCTCTGATTGGTTCCTGGTTCATACACAATCGGATTGGTTGACTTTATACGGACAATTACGTCTTATTTTAAGATCAACAAAAACCCTTATGATACTCAGCTTATACGACGTAGAAGACATATCTACGTCACTGAAGCAATTTGACCTATGCAGACACAAACGTTGATGTGATACTGCTTTTAGCCAGCTCGGGAATCGAACCCCAGATTCAAGGGTACCAGTCGATTTTCCAGTCTGCTACTTCCCCAATAAAACTTAATAATAAAAAATTAGTGAAGTAAATGTAAAGAAATAAATAAAAAAATCTATCGAATTAAGAAAATGATTTGGAATTCCTTTAAATTCTTTTCCAACGTAATAAAACCAATGTTTTTAAATTCCTTTCTGATTCCAAAACAGGTGTTGAATAGTGACAATAGTCCCTTTTCAGTGGTTCATTATAAGCTCATATTGATGGAGCTTTTCTTCAATTTTCAATAATGTTGGAAAATGTTTGATTTTCTTCATTTCTAAATCTGATGCTGTATTTTTCATTTAAATACGTGTTGTAATGTACTGCCTGTGTATTCATTTTGGAGCGTTTGTGTGGAATTTAATAAACCTATTCTATTTGATTTTATTACTTTTGTATATCTTACAAATACATTATTAACAATCGAGAAATTACACTGTTCGAAAATATTTTTTATTGTGTAAGTTACTTTCGAGATTAAGAGAACAAAGTTCAATATATATATACCATATTTATATTAATATTTTTAGAAGTATTTTCATTTAAAACTGTTGCTTTTTTGTAACAAATGTCGTTGAATTATCTTATATTTAATTGCAAGTAATAAATCAATAAATAAATCTCATTATAGAAGTGATTCTTACTGTTATTTCTCTCACACTTCTTTCTTAAAAGATATCTCCCACTGTTTCTCAAAAATCGTTGAAAGAGATCAAGATATTCTATAAGAATCAAAGGCTTATATGAAAATTATCGTTCTCGTTTTGCTTTTAGAATTACACGATTACGAACAATAAATCTGTACTCGAGTTTTAATAATAAAAAAATAATAAAAGAAAATGTTCCATTTCTTATTTTATGTTTTTGATGAGTTACAAAAAAAAAAACCTAGCATTTCACTTCCTCTGTTCCAATTCGAGTACGGAAGGGAGATGTTGGTGGAGATTCCTTTTTTGTGTGTCATTTTTTGTTTGTGTTTGTTTTGACTGAACGGCAAAGACCATTTGAATCCCTTCCATTTCAATTCCTGGGTAAACATTTGTGCCTCCAATAGTAAGAACCACTGCTGTTTGTAGAACTGGTATGACTTATTAAGTTTGTTTTTGTAAAATACGTTGAATTCATTAAAACAAACATATCTTCATCAGCACCTTTGGATTTTGATCACAAGATATCTCTCAATGGAAAATGCTAAAAATAAAAAGAGCACATTAAAAAAAAAAAAATCCCATCGTCATCCTACGTTTGATAAAGTTTAAGTCAAGTGGTTATTAGAAGAATGGATAAATGGAAACCACCAGAAACGAATGAAAGATATTGTCTGATTCAAAGCGTCAGTGTCTTTATCGAGTACTTAGAAGATAGGATTTCTTTTCTAGTAAACGATGCAATGCTCTTTGGACCTAAGTAATCACTGTAAGTAGATTTGATTGTGTACATAAATGTCTTGTAACACTGATCCGAAGCTGACGTATTTGATTCATGAGTGAGGACACATCAACTTTTAGTTATAAGTTGAACAAAATCTTTTCTGTAGAGAAATCTTTTTTTCCAGAAATGTCTAATGGTAAATTAAGTTTAGAATTGTAAAGTGAATCCGGAGTTCAGTGACCACTGATCCCGCCCATTTGGAGACACTAGATAGGACTCCAAAAGAACCTATTATTAATTCGTTACATTAGATGGAGTAATAATCATTCGTATATAGGTTAACACTACGCAGTTTTGACTCCGCGCTGCGAAGCTTTAATGTAACAGCAGCCTCTGAATTTGGCCTGACTCCAGACTGGCATTGCAGGCAGTGAAGTCAGCAGATCGTCCGATGCATTGCTGTTGGCTACGATACAAAAGACGTTCAATAGGTCAGCGGAGGAGGGTTTTTCTTTTTTCTTCTTCCCTCAAAGATGCTTTTCTCTCCTTGTTTTTTTAAAGTCTTATTCTGGAAGTTCTTTACGTATTTACATGAAAATAAATAAATAAATAAACAAAAAGCCGATACACCGAGTTGATGAATTTCTGTTAACATAAAATAAATGACCTTTCAAAAAAAAAAAAAAAATACATGATAAAGGGATAACCTTGAGGATGACGATGTGTTGGAATCTAATATGATAGAATAGATTGTCCCTTTTTTGACATTATACTATCAAATTAATGGAATAATTTAAAGTCTGTATCTTCATAAAACTTTTATTACCAATCATTATTCCAAGGAGAATCTTCTAAAATGTATTTCTTTGTATGAAAAGATCACAAATAAATTGATAGGAATATATTATTAAACTTTCTTTAACGTGCGGAGTGAACAATCTAGAAACACAATGGACACGCACATACAGTTCAATTCTGTACAAGGTTCTTGGGAGAATATATATTAACAAAATATGTCCTCTTACAATTTTTACTTAGTAACTGAATTTTTTTCGAATCCTTAGCAGTGGTCTTGGTTGGAAATCACTGTTTAATAATATACATGTGTGTCTCTGTGTGTGAGGTAAGAATGTTCCGTAAATACATTAATTACTATCTACAAATTCATATCACTACCAAAATTATGGATAGATGATTTTGAATTTCATTTTTTTAGTTTTCTAAGTTCTTTGCAGGGAATTTGTTTCTAAAACCAGACTCACTCAAATGTAGGATTAAAGAGAATCACACAAATTATTCGAATTCATCAGTGATACAGTGTTAGATTAGGAGATTGGGAAAAGTAATAATGGCTTTAGAATTCGAACTGTCTTTTACAATCTGGGAACATGTTTTATGGAAAAAAAAAACCTCTACTTTAATAAAAACCTCTTTTCTTCTCACTGCCCTTAAACTATCAATAATATACTTCAGAGTTTTCAAACGGTATTTAGTTTTATTTTATTTTATATAGAATTTTAAAAGTTCTTAAAATAAATGTAGAGTCTAACATTCTTCAGAATAACAAAATATGATTTTTTTCAGTAATAATAATAATAATAATAATAATAATAATAATAATAATAATAATATTTAAGGATTTTTCGCTATTAACAGTGGTTTTCTTATTTAGTTGTGAAAGCTGAAGAATGATTACATAGTTCTTTAAAAATGTAGCTTTAAATTTTTTGGTTTCGAATGTCGATAAATAATAATATAGTTTTTCTGAATTGCAATGGCTGTCATTGTCAACTTCTTTAAATTAGATTAGTTGAATTAGTTCCTTTTTTAATTTGCTTTGGGGCCTTTCAAGTATTACGTAAGCACATTTTTAGTCATTTTAGACCCCAACCCCTGGTAAGCAAATAACCCGACCTCCCCCCTGTGCTTACGTAAGATTTGCCAAATCCTTAATACTAAATTCCACTGACAATAAATTACATGCTATTCATTCCAGAATTACAATGTAATAAATTCAATAGAAAAGTACACATGAAATACTGAGGAAAAAGTCCATCTCTCGCGGGCTCACGCTGTTCGCGTGCATGTTTGTTTGTCGTATGTAAACATTGCTCTCATACCCCCCCCACCCGGTTGTCAGCCAAAATAAGCAAATCTTGAGCCCCACCCCCACTGAATGCTTACGTAAGACTTGACGGTCCCTTTCCTGGGAAAGTGAAGTTCATGAGATCATTCAGTCTGTGTGTATATGATAACTTCTAATAACTCTTCGGAACCGTTGGATAGGTCTTCTTGAAACCTGATATAAATATTTAAGAAGAAGAGTTTCGAAATGAGTTTTGTCGAAAAATTAGCACAGCAGCTAACAGAATTAAAAAAAAAAAAAAAAAACAAAAAAAAAAAAACCAAAGCAAACAAAAAAGATTGAAAAAAGGAAAAGAAACAAGAAAAATAATAAAGAAATGTTAAGAAAAATAGACCTTTAGCCCCTTCAAGAACTTCTTATCTCCTTTGTCTGTTTGTTTTTTGAAAATATGCTAAAATCTGATTTTTTTGTTTTGTTTTGGATAAAATCGAAAAGCTGACATTCTTTCTGTTTCAAATTTGGAAAAGAAAGTTTTGAATAAACATTTAGATTTGTTGTAGCTGTAGCGAATTTACATTCCTTTCTACGTTTGATGCTCGCGTAAATTCAAAAACAAATAATAACAAGGCACTTTCACTTAGACGAGAGGAGACCTTAATTAAAGTGAAAGAGTTTTTTTATTAGAGTATCTGAAAATGGTAGAAATACAGATAAATGGTACTGAAGGCTTGCAAATGGGAAATTTCAATATTAGTTATCTCACATTAGCGTTGATACGACGAAATACCAGCGTCCTGAGCTGCTTAAAAAATATGAAGAAAATATTGAAAATTTACTGCCCATTACTTCTTGTAGTATTTTATCTTTGAGGGAGTTGCCTCCATTTTGAACTGAATGTCATTATATACTAAATGTAAATGATAAATGATATTAATTCAGTTATCAGTAAAAGCGCTTCAGTAAAAGGATTATGTTATGTGTGGTGGCAGGGAAGCCGAGCACCGCGACCATGGGTCTATCGTGCCATCCCACGCAAATAAGGACAGACGGAGGGAAAGACTGAGAAAGAATGGTGGGAGAAGTGCAGGGAAACGGGAGAACCCCGATAAAACCTTACCAGCGCGGATCGTCCACCATCACGAAACCCACATGAGAACCGAACTTTGAGTACCGAGAGGTGAGAGGCCAATGTCTTAGCGACAACCGCGCGATCTCAGCTAAAGGTTAGGAGAATAAGATTTCTAAATGTAAAAGATCTTGATTCAGAAGATTGTGAAAAGTTCGACTTATACATGGGATGTTGTCAGTTTGATTATTTCTTCTTTGGATTTTGAATATTAATGCCAATAAATTCAGTGAGCTGAAGAAGCAGAAAAATTTATTTTTATACATGTTTGTTTTCTTTCACACAATTTTAAAACGAAGGCTAAAATTTTTCTGGAGCAGCACCCCCCACTAATTTTAGCTTCGTCCACAATGCAGCCATCAAAGTTAATTGAAGTTTGGTGCACTTGGCCAATAATCTGTTTTATTTCTGAAGTCATTAAACAGTATATCTGCCACTTCAATAAATCCTTCTTTCACTACTGTTCTATCTTCGAAAGGTTTCTTGTGTTTTGACAGTATGTAGGAAATTTTAAAAGATGTAATTGTTGCAGCTTGATTGTTTGGCTGGTCTAGTGAACATGGATTCAGAGGCGTCACTAGGGTTGGTGTCATCCCCTCGGAGACATGGTGTTCAACCCAACCAAAAAAAAGGAAATCTTGTAAAAATATCTCTTCAACCAAAAAAAAAAAGGAAATCTTGTAAAAGCATTTTGGTGTCACCCGTTGTGATGGTGTCACCCGGTGCGGTCCGCACCCCCCTAGTGACGCCACTGCATGGATTGCTCTGCTTTCAAATCTTGAAGTTTTCTTCTTCTTAACTCACTCTTTTCCGGAAAATCATTTTCATAGTTTTTATGCGCGGTTTTATAATGCCTTTCTAAGTCCTCGCATTTTAATTATCCAATCCCACCGAAGCTCGACAAAAGGCAAACACATTTATCTTTGGCATAACAAACAAGAATTCGTCCTCCCAATTACTATGAAAATGATAGGTTTCACTTTTCTTCGCCGCAATCATTTTATGTTGCAAATTCTACGTACAAGTATTCTAATAACTTAATAAAAATAAATGAGATAATGCTGCGTTTCTTTATATATGAAAAACTAATTCTAGAAGAATCTGTAACATTCAAGCCAATCAGTGCCCTGAACGTCATTCGGTTGCGATGCTTCTGAAATATTGAGACCAATCAGAGCACAGCGTGACGCGATCGAGTGTTGTCTAGAGAACAATGCTTTCGATACAGTGCGCATGCGTGATGAATGACAGGTCTCAACTTGAATTGAAGCTATTATTATTAAACAATTAATCTAGACTAGAATTTTCGGCGTCTGTAATGCGTAATTATTATTTAAAAGTGTCGCGTTTGAGTGACCAGAAATGAGATTATTTTGTATTGATACCTACATTATTTCCGCGATCGACTCCAAAAGCTCTCGCGATCGACCGTTTGGGCATCCCTGGTACAGATCCCTTGTTTGAGGAATTTTCCGACTCCGGGGTGGGGAACCCACCATGGGTCGGAAAGAAGAACACGAAAACAACATATCCGAGAAACTGTTGTTAGATTTGCGCCAACCTTAATGTAATTAATATACATCTTCTGAAGAAGGCCCGAGGCACCGGACCGAAATATCGAGCAAATCTCACCCCAGAGAGGGAAAATCCGTCAAACACAGATCTATACAGCACATCGATATATAAATCACTAGAAAAAAATGAAGAAAGTAAAATTGCAAAACAGAAGTCTTCTAAGACACTGTTCTGTTATCTTCGAAAAATAAAAGAACGTGAATTACTATAAACGTAAGTTTATTAAGCATTAAATTATTGCTTTAAATAAGCATTAGGGAAAAAGAAAAAAAAAAACCCACATTATTTCAATATGCTAAAAGAAATTTTGAAACTTTGCAAACTTAATTTCTGACTTTGTAAGAAATTTTTGATATTAATAATATATTGATATATTCAAACTGAACTACTGATTTTTATAGCAAATTTATAAAAGGAATTGCTGTTAAATTATTAAATTATTAAATTCTTAAATATCATTAAAATTAAAAGTTATAATAAAAAAATATCAAAGTTAATCGTATTAGATTAAATTTATTCTATAGTTATTTTTCCCGAAAGCTACAAGGGAGAAATTTAACAATTTTAACATTTTCTGATGAGCTTTTGCACTTGAACAATTTTTTTGCTTAAAACGAGGTCCAGTAGAAATTGGCAACTGCTGGGATATTTTTTGGGAGAAATAGCAAATGACAGAAGATGGAACCTCTTCTTCCTCTGTAAATCACATTTTGTTTTATGTTTTAAAGATGATTCTACATTTCTTTTTCAATTTGAATTTAATCTTTCAAATACACACTCAGAACCAACCAGCAATTTCATCTTCTCAAACTAAGGTTACAGTTACAATAGGAATTACAAATGAATCTGTAATTGCAGTGTATCTCTAACGTAAAATCCGTTCAAAAATTAAAAACCTATCATTTGCTGAATGACAAAATAAAAAGTAATAATAATTAAAACGTTCAAATAAACAAATAAATAAATATTAGCAGAAGTCTTGTCACAGAATCTTTCCGGACGTTGCTTTCATACAAATACTTTAGCGACACTCGTCAAAAGGAGGTGCATTCCTCTCTAATTCATGTGGATGATGAAATTTCGATTCATCAAATCTCGCTGGAAACGGAACAGAATTTCCACCTATGAGGGAATCATCTTCAACTGACGTCTTCAGGTGCTTTTTGGAAATAGAAAAATTGATTCACCTCTCATAAACATGTGTCGATGGTCTCATGATAAAAATAGACAGACAGGCGATTTCTTTGCTATTTTTAGTTCAATATTGATATTCTTTGTTTTCTTGCTTCTGGAACAAAACTTTGCAAAACTGACTTAAAAGGAAGATTAAGAAAAATGTTATAATCTTCATAAACATTATCGCTAAAAATTCACTGAGAAAGATGAGATTTGTTTCGAATTAGTAATGTAAAGTTGTTTGTGTTTTTTTCTTTCTTCTTTTCTGCTATATTACAGTCGGACCTCTATTTAACGAACCTCTATTTTGCGAATTTCTCTGTTTAGCGAACTTTTCTTTGGAACCAAGAACATTTTGCTAATTTCTTCGTAAAATAACCTCCAAATAGCGAAGTGCATTTTCTATTTCTTCGTGGTATCTATTTTTTTTTCTCCTTGAAATGTTTTTATTATCAGTATTCCCTTAGAGGAAATGAAAGAAATGTGGATACAGCTGAGGGAAAAAGAAGAAATTAACGATGATGTGCTGATTGATGATTATCTTTCACTTGATTTTGAAGTTGAGACCTCGGAAACACTAACTGAATCGGATATTTTAGACAGTGTGAAAAATAAAAACAATACAACAAGGAACTGCGATGAAGATGATCAAAATGGAAATGATCATGATGCAGAAATCAAAAAAACCTTCGTATGATGAAATGCTAAAATCATTTGAAACAATCCGACGCGGATTACAATTTGTAGAAAATACTGAAGGGGTTTTTGGTGCATTGCAAAGATGCGAGGCATACTATGAGCGAAAACCCTTTTCAAAAAACAAAACTCAAGACAAAATTAACAGACTTTATTAGTAAAATTTAAGTACGCATGTGATAATGTATGCTTTATATTATTAGAATTAGTAGTTTATTTTAATATTTATTTTTTAGGTATTTTAAATCTGTTTTATGTAGTTTAAAGTAATTTTCAAAGGTGAATCTCTATTTAACGAATTTTCCATATAACGAACTTTTTGGGGGGATTTAGCGACTTCGTTAAATAGAGGTCCGACTGTATATTGATTTTAGCCTTACATAATTCACTGAATTCGTCTAAGAAATTGAGCAACTTGTAGGTAAGTTGAAGATGTTTTCTAACACATCGGATGCGATGAACATGTATTTCCTTCTTTATTAAAAAAAAAAATTGAAGGATAAATTGAAATAAAAGTTTTAATAACTCGCTTGAGGCCACAAAGCTAGTGCTATTCAAATATTATTTACATGTCTGTTAATAAAAGAAAATAAAAGCCTTTCAATGGATTCATATTACCGATAAATTTATTAACGGAGAATTTGAATATTCTAGATACGACAACTCTATAACTGTGTTAAAATAAGATCTGTGATATTTCTCTGTTAGTGTTTCAGCTAATTAGGTCCAAACACTGAATCCCATCGCTGGCATTTATGTTACTTAATAGGAATCTTAATAAAAAACATGTTTTCAACATTTTCAGTCTTCAGTCACGAAAAATTCTTTATTTTCGACGATAAATTTCATTCAGAAATGCGCAGTCCTATTCCTCTACCCAAAATTTAAAAAAAACCTTAATGAAACTTGGTTCCATATTTTTACAGAATAGAACAATGAAAACCTTTTTCAATTTATAATTCTCTAACTGAAAGATGAGGAAATCATTTAATTCTTATTACAGAATTCGACCTTTGAAATTCGATATCTAAATTGTCACTTACCCATTCGACACCGGGAAATGTTAGGATTCTTCTGAACCCATTCTCTTAATTCTTGAAGAGCCTCTTCCCGAGCGATTCTATCTTCCTTGAGATCTCGTCGGGCCATACATTGAAGATCCGATGAGAAGGTACATTCGTATTGGTCAGCTTCGAATAAGCTGGACATTTCACCAGCTAAGGTCCCCATCTGTAATAACAAATGAAAAAAAAAATCATTATTAGAAACTAAAACTCATTCTTAATTATATAAGACCATCCGTGAGATGGAAGGGATCGAAATAAATTTATTTTTCATTCTAAATCAAATAAAAAAAAAAACTCATTCGACTATAATTAATAAATTTCCGCCACAGACAGCATATTTCCGTATTTTCGCAAGTTTGAATTTGTGTCACCAGAATTAGATTAATTGGTCTTAAAACGTCTTCTGAAAAGACGATTTCCTCAAATAATTAAGTGATTATTATTTTGCGAAGAATTGTGTTAAGAATTTGCAATTATAGAAAAACTGAGGAATTCGTAAGTTAGACTATTCTTTGGAATAAAGGTCTTCTCTCTTGACAAGGAGGAATCTCCTATCCTTAATTCATAGTATAATCTTTTATTGAGTAATGCTGTGGCTTATCTCAAAGCAAAACACTTTGCTAAAGCATACTTACTCATATTTATTGTCGATGGAGAAAGACGAATGAAATCGAAGCTGTGACATTAGTTTGAAATTCATAATCACTGTTTAGTGTTATACGGATCATTTACACGGCTCACTCAATGTTTCAGGCCCGGATTTTTGGAGCCTCACTGTTCGGGTCCTAGCCCAAGAATCAGTGAGGTATCACCTAATTATGTGCTAGTATCTAGTAATGCTACTCTCCACAACTGATCCTTCGTGATCCTATCAGTGCCAATCGCACTCAGGTGGTTTTTTTCAACTCTTTTGGGATTGGTCCTAACACTATTGTTCTTTTCTCCCAGATGCCCTGTACTTCACTTTTCAAATCTTTGTATCACGTGATCTTCTCAACCTCTTTTTCTTCTATCCGATCCTCACCTGGGATCGTTACATCAATCAGCTTAATTAAGTTTTTCTCTACCACAGTTATTATTATTATTATTGTTCTCGCAAATCCTTTTAGTTACTGTCTGTGATATCCTGCTAGACAGATATTTCTTGTTGTATTCTTTACCTTCATTATAGGTACAAACACCTTCCCTGCCCCCAATTTCACTACCCCCTTTCTGCCCCCAATTTCACTGATTGTTTGTTGTCTGTCTGGCAACAATCTGGGCAATCCAAATTTAATATGTTTCAAAACATTCTAATGCATGAAGATGAACGAGATATGAATAAATCTCGTCACGGATTTCCTAGGAATTGAAATATTATGTAAACTCATTATAAATTACAATGAAATTAATTTAAGTATTTTATTTTCTATCTCCTTAGAGATAATTTTTATATTATTAATTTTAATCTATTGTAAAAGTTTTATTCATTTTAATTAGGATTTAAAATCCGCCCCCCGCCCCTTGATGGACAGTGTAGTTGTAATTCGTTTAGTAGCTACAATAGTTGCAATCAGTGCAGAACTAATCATACGCTTCCGCCTAATTTACTGCTATTTCATTCACCTACTTTTTGTCAATTGCTGTATTTTGTAAGTTGTTATTGAAGAAAAGAAGAAAATTCGCTTTTGTGTTACTTAGAATTAAAGAAGCAAAATGCAAATACGAAAAAGAAGCATGAAAACAAGTTAAACTAAAGTAACTCAAAAGTTAAAGAATGATTTAATCATGATTACTTAGAACAGTTTACGCCATTTTAGGAAATCTCTTACCCTCGTTTCGTTAAGGTAAAAAGCTTTATTTATTTAGGTTGAACAGAAACAAGGAACTCATTGAGAAATGTATTGAAATCTGAATTGAGCTAAATTTCATTAAAAAATAAAAAATAAAACTTAAGGGACCCCATTCTTACAATGAAATAACTTATTTTAAAAGGTTTTGGATTATTTTTATTTGTTCATTGCGTTTTGTTTGATCGAATCTTCCCGAAATGAAGAAAATTTTGGGAAGATATTAAAAACTGTCCTTCAAACAAATTGCAGAGATTTAAAGTCTGTAGAGACAAAAGAAAAAAAGTTTTTATCAAAATGATTTATAAAAGAAAGAAAATTAATTAAGAGAAATTATTTATTTAATTGATTTGAAAAATTCCATTTCAATTAATCTTTTAAAAACTTGCTTTGATAATAATGCTTCTAGTATTATAATTTACAAAGTATGTCTCTATTAAGCTTAAAAGACAAATTGAAATATAGAAAAGCCTTGGTTTTCATCTTAAATGAAGTCTTCAGTTTCTCTGAAGAAATCAAAAAAGTTCTTTTCTTAGAAAAGGAAAAAAAGAAAGATAAATTAAAGTGGAAGAAAAAAATCAATATCCCTTGTCCAAAGGACTCAGGAATCTGAAAACTATACGTTTAAAAATAATAAACAATATAAAATTACAAGAAAGGAATTAGTATTTTCTCAATTAATATTCTGTATTAAAATTAAAAAAGAAATCATAGAATTAAGGATAAATGGCAACTTAGAATACAATTAAGAAACTAACAGAAATAAAAATAACGACTACAACATCATTATTATTATTTAGTTGAATTATTTATAATTGTTTATCATAGTTTCACTTAAAAAAAATAAAAAAATAAATAAAATAAAAAATAAAGCTTCAGAGAAATGGAAAAAGAAATCCAAGGTCTGTCTGTATTATGTCAGTGGATGTAAGCTTTTCTTGTACAATCTCTTGAAGACGACCTTGCAGAATTCCAGACACGTTCTTATTGTAAGCCCAAGATGAGAGTATGTTCTCACATCAACAGACAACTTTATTTTTTTTAAAGGTTTTCGAACTTTTTCTTTCTTAACCATTCTTTCTCTTGTCATTTCTCATACGTTTAAATATGCTGAAATATCATTTTCTATTGTATGCAATAATTTTCCAGGCAGAAATTGTTAGGAAATCTATGGGTTTTACTGTGACTACAGAAGTGAAAGATACACATTTTAGGGCGTTGACTTGAAATCTGTATTAACTGCTATTTTAAATAAGAAGAATAGATCACCATAATTTCTGAGAATAATCAATCCCTATATTGCAGAATTTATCAAATTAAGTAAAAGTATACCAGCATATTCTGGAATAATTGAACACGGGGAAGAAGACAAGTACTCGAAGTAGGCTGCAAAAGGAAGAAATGCCCACATGATAAAGGATAGAATGTATTTCCTTCCAGAAGAGTGGAATACAAATTGGCAAAACAGAAGAAAGCGAAAACCTATAAAACTGTTTCTCAACGTCTTCGATTCTTAAAATCTTTAAAAAGTGTTAAAATTCATATAGCACAAATATTAACTAAACATGGTCACTTTAATGGCTATCTAACGGAATGTAATTTAGTTCCAATGCCTTGTGCTTCTTAAAACTGGAAATATTGAAACTACTGAATGTATTAAGGTAAAAGGAAGATATTTTTTTTCTTAAAATTTTAAAACATTAAAATTACACGTTTCAACTCAATGCAGAATTAAATTCTTTTAATATTGAATACATCATTTTATTCTGTTCAATTTACGAATTGTGAAGACCCAGTATGTATAACCCAGACAAGACTTATTATTTTCATACTTTCTGAACTTTGTAAAGAAATTTATTTGTGTTAAACTCCATTGTAAATACTTGCTTACTTGCTTTTGTAAAGGAATTTGTAAGTCTTAAGCTTTGTACTCGTAAGACTGGTGATTGAATAAATGGTGTTTTGTTGTTATTATTTATCTATTTATTTATTAACACATTAGTCTGTTACTTATACATCCTCTTGCTCAGATTGTACAAAGTAAAGCTAATTTTCGTAAAATTCACACTTTAAAGAGTTTCTGAATCTGTATAGCCAGTCAATACAGAATTTGTATAATGTTTGGGAACCATAAAGTGAATGTGAATTGTTCTTCTTTCCTTTTGTCTTAGATTTAGACTAAAAATTGTGCAAACTTCGTATCTTCTATTTTCTTTTGCAAAGAAAAGCCTATGACGGTCTCAGTTCATTTACAGCTATTAAGTTAACATTATTTATTTATTTTATATTGAAACTAATACTCTACATATTTCAGATCTGTAGTGATCCATTATCAAAGAGCGAAACATTTTCCTCAGTATATCAAAAACAAATAAACCAATTAACAAAGATATTAACAATATCTCATGACATAGGCTTCAAGACATACCATAGATCAACCTTGCCGTAACAGACAATCAATGTAATAAATCTGTTACATTATATTTCAAAACATAACATAGATCATAACATTGTAATTAGAACCAATGAATTTGTGAAAAATCTGTTACTTGTAGTATTTTATGCTTTCAATTATATGTATATTACTTTTATTAATTTGTTTCAATATAAAAAAGTTTCCGAATCCATTTGTCTTATTCCCTTCGTTAATATTAAAAAAAAAAAAAAAGCTTGCCGTGTTTGAAATAGGGCATAAAGTCGGAAAAATCGTACCTCCTTTTTACTTCATTTGAAAGTCCTCAATTTCACACGAATAATTTCCTTATTTAATGTGCTACTTAAATTATTATCAGCTGAGTAAATTCCATGCATTCAACCAATGTCGCCATTTTCTTTTTGCTCATTTTTCGACGACTGCTTTTTTTCCTTCTTTTCCATCGCTGAAATTTAAGCTTAGTTTTAAGAAAAAGAGAACGAAGTTTTCACATCAGAACTTTTATTCCTCAAAGATAATTAATATTCTAAAAGAAACCATCTGAATACCTTCCAAATGTAACTGGAGCCTCGCAATCCGTTTCTTCCTTCTAATGAACTCATTATCTCTGTTTGGACTCGGTTCTGTTTTTAATTCTCATTCTTTTTTCGTACGTATCTTCAATTATGTTTTTTCTTATTAACAAATCTTATGAAGATTTCAGTACTTTTAATTCTGAATTGAATTAAATCTCAAAACAAATTCAATTCAAAGCAGACGGAAATAATATTGTTTATTATGTATGTATTAATAACGTTTAGGCTGATCTTCAGAATATTATAAATTTTAGCCTTTGGATGATATCTTGTGGGAGGGGGCGAATCCAAGATATCATCTCTCGCGGGAGGGGTGATACCTGGGCGGAAGCTTGTCCTACTGTATAGTCCAAGCTGTACCGCCACGCTTATTCTATTCATTCCACAAGCACAAGTGATTATTGATATCGACTACCATCCAGCGAAAAAGAGTCACGTTAAATAACAAAATCTTTAAAACAAATGACAGAGTAGCGATATATAATATAGTTTGCTTTTTCAAACATTATTTTAACCATTTGATCTTTAAAGCTCATTGTTTGATTCCGTTAAAAAAAAAATCTGGGGGGGGGGGGGGGGGGAACCCCCCCCCCCCCCCCCATTTAATCCGTCAGTCTTTGGATTTTCTCAACAAAACTTTATCTTTTTGGAAAGTTTTATTTTGGCCTTGGTATCTAATACTGTCCTTTCATAATTTGAGTGGATGTATATTCAGTTCCTTCGTCTTGAAAATAAGTCCGTATTTATCAAGGTTTTCTGAACTGTTCATTTGGAATAGGCCTAAGCTTATGATATTCTACGTTTTTTGTTAATGGACGCTTTGTATTCAACCGAAGTCTTTGTTAACTACGTAGTAAAACGAAGGCCTCGATCCAACATAGATTCTACTTAATTAAATGAATGAAATAAATCCCTAAGAAGTTAATAGCATGAAATCGTAGCAGCTTTGATACATTTCTCAAAATCAAAATTGTTTCTTTTTTAAGATATTAATTTAGATGCTACTTTAGAAATACTTTGATCAAATCATCTAAAAGCCTCATTTGATGGTTACTTTTTGAGTTGTTAATAAAAATGAACAAAATGAAATTAAGATAATATATCTTAATTTTAACTTTTGGAAAAAAGTAAGACTGTTTTCTGTACTTTTATGTAATTCTCGAAAAATGTGAATTAAGATTTATTAAAAATCCACTGATCAATATCCATTTTGATAAACACCAATGGATGAGACCAAGTTGTTTACTAAGTGACATCCTAGTACAGCTGTTTCACGCTAATATGGCGATCATCAGCTAAAGCAGTCACCAGTTATTTTAAGCTTGCAGGCTTCACATTGATTTTGACCATATTTTCCGTTGGCCTGTGTATCGAGACCTCGTTGTTTACTGGTGATTTAAGTTAACAACTTGGTCTCACCCATTGGTGTTTATTAAAACTAGCAACCCGGGAAAAGTGGATTCTCCCAACGTGCGACCGCTTTTAGAACCAGCGAGTGCGTTTATAACATATTTGTATTTTTTGCAGGGATTAGAATGTAGTCCCCGTGGCCTAATGGATAAGTCGTCTAACTTCGGATCACATGGTTCCAGGTTCGATTCCCGTAGCGGACTTGTAGAAATTATTTCTATTTTCACAAATCACAACAATTGCGCCGGACAGACAGAGAAATAAAAGATTTTATATAATATATGATTTACATACGCATTATTGATTTTTTTTTAAGCGGGAAAAAAATCCATAGAGGCCGCGGAACGCGTGAATTTTCTCGCCAATTTTCCTTTTGGTGAGTTTTTTATTGTTTATTTAAGTCTTGCAGGCCCCACATTGATTCCGACGAAAATCCATTTTGCCAACATAATTCTTGATTTCAGGTCAAAGTTCGGAACACTTACGGAACGTATGTTGAACCAAAATCAATCTTATAAACTTCTCCAAAATATTTGTTTTTTAAACAACTTTTTCTCTGTTTTGTGGTACGATGTTCCAGTGATTGCATCTTTATAAATGCTGATGCTATTTTACAAGAAAATTTCATTCAAATTAAACAAACCGGGGGGGGGGGGAATATAAAATGTTACAGACTTTATTTCAAGACATGAATCGTGTTGGATTCCAGCAAAATAACTGCATGAGGGATTCCATCGATTTTTTTAATTTATTTGTTTCGAAATTTACGTTCTGTTGAGAAAATTCCCTTTTTCTCGATAGTTCTGAATAAGCTTCAACAGAAATTTCTTCTGTAAGCCACTAAATCGTATAACCACCCAAATCCAGAGAGAGAAAAGCCAAAAACAACTATAGTGCTCGCGCTTAAAGTTGAAACTCCCAGAATGCAAAGGAGATTATAGATCGTCCTTTCCTGGCCGTTCGCTAACATTGAAATAGAAGAGGTCGCTTCTCTTCTATTTCAATGTTAGGGAATGGCCAGGAAAGGACAATCTATAATCTGCTTTGCATTCTGGGAGTTACAACTTTAAGCGCGAGTACTGTATATATCTAAATCTAAATAACACAATATTTCGAAAATATAAACTATTTTCTTCTTCAGGTGAAAAAATAAAAGAGAAGAACTTTTTTTGTTCTTTCTCATAAACATGATTCCATTCATTTGGATTCATGTTTTATTTAGCAAACATGTTTTATGAGAAAGAACAAAAAAGTTCTTCTCTTTTATGTTTCACCTGAAGAAGAAAATAGTTTATATTTTCGAAATATTGTGTTATTTAAAGATGTTTAAGAGGATGAAGATTTTGATTTATCCATTTACTTTATTCAGAAGATTGATGTAAGTACTAACTATATATCTATTCTGTGTTAAGAAAGGTTGCAATAACATCTCAAATTATTACTTTTATTATGGATTTTCTTGGATTTAATCTTTATCAAGGCCTTTTACTTTTGTGAAACCAATTTCCTTATCATCTCCGTTATATCGAAACGCAAATGTTATGGAAGTTATTTGGAGTGAAAAATTAATGACCTCGAACTAAATTCAGTTTGATTCGTTTTCGATTTGAAATTGACTGACTTATCTCATAATAATCAAATCTAAGATGAAAATTTTTATTTATGAATTAAGAAAAAGAAAAGTGACACCATTAAACATTTAAGAGATGCAGTCAATGAATCCCGCCATTTAAAGTAATAATGTAATGAAATTAACTGGAATTTGAAGTGAAATTCACTTTTTTTGTATTGAATTGGCTAATTTGTAATTGCTTTCTGCAAAATACTTTAAAAAAAAAATCATTAAAAAGTTAATTTTGTTCGATATTTAAAAATGGGATATTTTGAAATTGAGTTAAAACTGAAATTGCATAAATCGCAGTCTGTCTGTATTTAATGTTTTCTTTTAATAACTTTCTTTGCGAATTTGAAAATATAGAATACAAATAGTACATTTCACTACGTTCGTCAATAAAGGGAAGACATTGACTTCAAGAGTTAAAGGATTATAAAACAGTGATTCTCAATCTTTTTCACTTCGCGACACTTCTATTCACGGCACAGCTTCTTCCTAAAACTCCCGCATTACTTCACCACTTTTGTTGTTATACAGAATTCTTTGAAAAAAATATCTATCATTTACAAATGAATATAATAGTCTATTTTAAACATGTAACATTTTTAAAGATAATTTCAATACGAATTAATACTTTATTAGTTCTTATTTTGTTTGCCTAGATTATTTAGTAGAATTTAAACTGGATTAGAGCTCTTAAAGAATTGGGTTTCTCAGAATTTTCTTGCGCCATACTCAGATATCCTCACGACAGACCATCGTGTCGCGGCTCATCGGTTGAGAAGCTCTGTTATAAAGAACATTTGATGTCAAAAGTGTTTCAATGTGAAATTCTTCATTTATTCATCAATTGAATGGAAAAAAAAAAGTTTTATTGAATAATCAACAACACAGAACATCATTTAGACGTTTAATTCGCGAAATTACAAAAGAAGTGTTTTTCATTCGCTTTGTTTTCATGATAATAAAAAGTTCGAATATCTGGGTTTTCTTTATCCTCCTTTTCATGAAACGTCAGTTTTACGATTTCAGAAATTAAAAAGAAAAGATTTTATTTAGAATTTTTCTTTAACCCATTGCTGTTATTATCTGATGGGTTTTGAATTAATTGAGATCACTCAGGATTAGGGAAGTGGATTAATGTCTTCCTATTATGATTCTGGATTAACTTTCATGAACCCTAACTTATAAATCGTTTGATTCGAATTGCGTCCATTCTATTATTGTCTAATTTCATGGTTGAGGTTGTTTGGAACGCAGTCATTGTGTTTGTAATGATTTCCTTGGGTTTCAAGTGCTATCAAGTGATGCACGAAAAGCAGTGTATTTCAAGGAACTAATTATATTCATACAAACACATTTACTCAATTAGAAATTAGAAATATCTTTTCTATTGAAAGTAGAATGCTTTAAATATTGAAACATATAGATTTTTTAAAATAAGGGAATTTGTTCAAAATCACCCAGCATTCTTATGTTAGCTGATAAAAGTGTTGTCTTTCGTTATATTTCAATCAATACGATTCAATTATTAATAAATTTGATACGAAAAACTTAAAAAGACTTTAAATTGTCTATGAACATTTAACAATCATTTCCAAATAACAGTTTCATGCGGAATAACGAAATCACTATTTTTGCAAAAGTTAATAGGATTAAATGAGATACGACGTGTTTTTTGTTTGTTTGTTTTTTTTTTCCCTCGGCAGCTTTTGCTGTCGCTTTATAAACCAACAAAAAGTTTGCATAATTTTCGCCTAATGCTTTAACACCCATTAATATTTTAAACGAGATGAAAAAAAATTAGAACAAAGTTTTAATTTTGAATGTCAGTTCGAAATAAGGTTCTCCGTCAGCTTTTAAATAAACACGCTTCTGATTTAGACTTTTACTTGAGGGAGAGAAAGACTTGTCTCCCTCAATTAAAACAGAAGACTTTTTTTGATTTTTAAAATCAGCATTGTTCGTCACAGATGTTCAAGAATAAAATTCGTATTTTCTTTTTCAAATGTTAATTCGTTTTGATAAAAGTTAACTATGAGAATTATTTATTCATAACATCAAAATTCTACTTAGAAATCAGGAACACTAAATTAAATATATAGGCAGTAAAGGAATCCATTGATCAGTAAAATAAATTATAAATCTAAGAATATATCTCCTACCACTAGAAACCAAAACTTTTTAAGAGTGATCAGATATACGAAAACGAGTTATTCAAATTTCAATTCACTTGTTCCTCTCACTTCTGAAGTTGTTTTTTTTTTTTTTCTTTTCATAGCCATCCATCAGACATAAATAAGCTACAAAACAATGTTCTGCAATACTGCGTTTGAGGTAGTAATCCTATCCAACAGATTAAGACAAATACCACTGGTTTTCTAATTGATATTGAAAAGAAAGATTTATTTTCATTATGTTTTCCGTTAGAGTAATCAAAACTTCGTTACTAATAATCCAAAATAATTTCTTTACGTTTCGTTACTTCATTACTTTATACGGAACTTTTGTTGCGCTGCTTTTGGTTTGAACTTCTTGGAAGGCATCCATGCATTGAATAGAACTTTGTATAAATATACATTATGAATCTTTAAACAAAAGGCTTCCATCTGTTGAAGTCCTACTTTAGTCAAGTCCAACTGGGAGAAGAACTTCAGGTTGAAGCTTTGGCTACAAGATTATTGAACAATTGAGTGTGAGACAGCAACAGCATGAAGCGAACAAAGTAAAAACAGAGAGAATTGCATAGATTGAAGAGCTCATCAGAGTTAAGATGAAGTAGTGCCTTAATTACGATATATATATATATATATATATATCAAAAACAACACTGGTGCTTGAAGATGAATCTCCGGAAGGTTCGAAAGGCTCCACACCAATTGTAAATATGTAATCTTTTAACCATGATTTAACAGATGTGTGTAATTGTATTTATTTTAAATCATAAAAAAAAAACAACAACAAAAATCACGAACATACAAAGACACGAACATACTTCTATTCCTAAGTATCTATGATACCGTTCATTCATATATCAATTGAAAATACTGAGAGAGAGACTTTCTGTTGCTCAATTTGTCACCTTCTAACTTTCATCTTCTGATTAAAAAAAAAAAACAAAAAACAACACACTAGCAAGGCAAGGAGGCTGAGGATGATTGACAATATAGAAAATATGGTCATGAATTCAACGACTATCTAGAGATTGACATCATCCAACTGCAGAATATGAAAACTCTGAAATATGCATGCTACCGGGAAAAAAAAAATACTTCAGTAAACTGATAAAAAAAAAAAAATTATAATAAAATTCCATGTCAACTTTGAAGTGATTTTTTTTTCTATTGATACCATCAGCTTTTCAGAAAAACTTCACTTTTCCAATTTTTTTTTGTAAGGCAATACGTTCACTGCTTATTTTAATAATTATGTAATCAAATCTCAATAAAGACTTTGTGTTTTGAAGTTTTGGAACTCAGTGATTAGCGTAAATAATTTCATTATTAAACACTTTAGAGTTATTTTTATTTATATTACTCTGAAGGATATGTTGTTCGTTTGTTTCATAAAAATTGATGAATGAAGATTAAAACCTCTGAAAGCGATGAATTCCGACAGAAAAGGGAGACGAACATCATGAATTTAGGAGCACTAATGAATTAATTACATTAATTTCTAATTAAAATGCAAATTAACCGATGCAATTAACTCAGCTCATTCTTCCCCGAAAAATAATCAGGCCTAATTGACAATGAGCTGAGCGTGAATAATGGCGCACGTTAAAATTTAAGAGGAATTTTCATCCACCAGTCAACGTTGGGCTGTAGGTTGTAATGTAGGTGGGCGTAGGTCTCATGATGTTTTTTTATTGAATTTCTTTTGTAAAACAAAAACCCCGTATATATGTAAAGGAAAAACAAAGAAAAAAGGAAAGGAGATGATATTAAGAGCTTTGAGGTGAATAGATGGGAAAAAAGAAAATGAACCAAGGACAGTTAATATAACTAAAGGAGCTCCAAATTTACAGTGGGGTTGTCTGGGTAATAATTAGCTACAAAATAAAAAGAAAACTTGACGAATTTGCATTTTCGGTGTGCTCTCGACCAGATGCATTGGAGTGATGGCCACGCTTCGTTCATACAAGGATACGGTGATAATTTGCGCCAAGAGAGAACAAGATTCGTCACTGAGTACAACAGGACTTCGATTGGACACCGTCAAGGGGGCCGGGCTCCACAACACTCTGGGCTGCCTATGGTGGGTGGGTGGTCAGCGGTAGAAGTCTTAAGAAATCTCCTCTGCCAGTCGTCGCCGATATCACATAATGCAAAGAGGAAGTATCTGTCTGGAGAACCGGGACGACAGTGACGTCGTTATGGTTGATCTAACATTGGCTGATCCCGTGATAGCACGATTACATCGAATACTTGTTTTCCAGGGGAAGTCCAGATCCCTCGTGGCGGTGCTCTCCTGGTTCCACTGCGATAAAAAATCTAAAAATCCTTTAAAATCTGAAATGTAATTTGCTAATTTTATTGACGATCCAGGAAAGATCGCAACAAAAAGCACAGAACTAGCAAACATTGCCTTATTTTTTAAACTGAAGGTAGAGCAAATCAAAATACAGCAAGATTTGAGAGAAAGGGTTCATATTTTTTAAATGCATACACATATGTAAATAAACAAGCTTTTAAATGTGAACATCACTCTTATGCCTGGAATATTGAATGTGCGCGAAAGGGAGGGGAAATTGTGGACTTTATTTCGGAGATATTAAAAAAAAAAGTTAATTAGGGAAATGCCGTAATTTTTTTAGAATAAATTGGGGGGGGGGGGTTGTAACCCATCTTGGCGATATCTATTCAAATACAAGACAGGCTAATAAGTGCTCACTTCCTTCTCTCATTTTCACGCGTTGCAGTTGTTAAAGACAGTAGATTAACATTTAAAATCCCTCTCCACATTGCGA
>JAFIDM010000003.1:11778673-11796285 GCA_023159025.1 Thereuonema tuberculata | reverse complement strand
GTGTTTTGTTTTGTTTAGTTATGTGCGTTCTTTGGTTTATTTTGCTGTAAAAATGTATTAACGCACGTTAATTTCCTTGTCTAAAAACTAATATTAAGATGTGAAATTTATAACTTCTTTAAATATTGAAAATGAGAAGGAAAAAAAAAAAGCTTTCAAAGAACTAACACTGCCCAATTTCTGTTTAATGCATCTCTAATCAAGGATAGAGAGATATAAAAATACTTAAGCTTTATATTTGCCTGTAGCATTCATATTTTTATTATAATCAATCATTTGTAGATTGGAATCGAAAACGCGACTAAGTCAAAGAAATAGAAATAGATATTTTTTTAACTAATTAATGCTGAATCTATAATACTACGAGTATGTCAATAATGAATAAAAATAAGAGATGCTTAAATTACATTAACTGATTTCTTAAATTTCCCGATATCTGGATGGACAGCAATGATTTTTTCCTAATGGAGTCTGAGACAACCGGCCTCATCATTTCTTGTATCAAAATGATTTCAAATCATTCTCAATTATTGCAGATTGATATTTTAGCTAAACTTTCCACACTTTCGCTTTATAAACAGTTTATAAGCGGTTATAAACGCTTTAAAAACGGTTCACTCTTGACTGGTCTTGGATACTCTATGACTTTTAGATGTTTGTGTCATGAGAAATGACTTTCCTTCAATTCAATCATTAAATTTTCAAAGAATTTCATTATAGTCTATTTTAAAACGGAATTCGAAGTCTGTATGATAATAGTGTTTTTTGAATGGACAATAATAACACAATAAATAAAACGAAAGTAAAATACATAAATGAGCAATGGGATTAATTTGAGAAATGGTCCAGCTGTTCACTTTTTTTTTTCTTTTCGAACTTCACGAATTCGCGATTTTTTGTCACGAATTTTGTATCTACATTATTCGTATATTTAACATGGAACTTTCTTAATTCTTCATTCTATAATTTTCACTAATTATGAATATTTTCCCCAACAATTAGTTGAGACACATGATCTATAATAGAGAACATCCATTCGAATTCGGTTTTAAGTACACTAAAGTGCTCTTTGCAAATGAAAACCAGCTGGTCTTGTAACCACTTTACAATTCCAACCCGACAAAATTAATGATCTCATTCTGATTTCCGAGGTCGCCAAATATGAAAAACCATATTATTGACGTTGCTTGTCTCTGAATTAAAAAATCATCGTATTTGAGAATTGAAATTTTCATTATGATCATAATTGAGATGAAGAATTTTATATTTTTATTGATGAAGAGGAAAAGTTACTGAAGAGCTTTATTGTGGGTGTTGAAATATTTATGCACTGATAAACAACAACGTACACATCGTTATTTCAACTTCTCTCGACTTCTGATTTTATTTTATGTATTTTCTCTTTGTAACTCTTGTAACCTAACACAAGAGATTTTTTGTTTTGTATTTTAGAATATTTATATATATTTTTATGTAAGTATATTTTATGTATTAAAACAGTTTTAGGCCTCCACATATTTTATATATTTTGATTTTTTTTTAAATTAATTTCTGAATATCGGATATAATATTAAATTATTTATTTTCAAAGTAAGAAGAATTTGAGACTGGCTTTTGTTTTGATATTATAACTATTTCATTTACATAAATAAAATTTCTTAAAATAAAATAAAAAAAAGTACTTGGAGGAACATTTATAAAAATTGATGGAAAATGAATAAAGCTACATTCATTTTATTGTTTATATTTTGCTCAAAAAACTGAAAATCGTTTGGAAGTTATTAATTTGATAGAGGATGATCGTTTCCAAAAACTTAGACAAGATCTTTTCGTCGAGGAAATTTAAAAAGTTACATTAAAATAATTGTTCTTTCATTGAAGCACTTATTCTTAATTGCTAACTTGGCATCAATAGAATCATTAACTGTATATAAATATAAATGTATATATTATTTAAAAGAATTTAAAAAGTTTTATAAGCTGCCCTTTAGACACAGTCTTGTGATTCTGTCATGAAGTTGGTGGTCTGAATCTGGCGCTGGCATGGATATTTCCTGTTTGTCTGCTTCTTCTTTTTTTCTCCTTGTGTCATATTCTTTAAAAATGGTCCACAATATAGACGAGTGGCGCTAGGAAGGACATCTGTAAAAAAACGAAAAATCTCGAATCTTCTCCGAGTAGCAGACCTCATAAAATGGGATTAAAAACTGCTGAGAAGAAGAAGTCTTATTAAACTCTCTTGCTATATTTCTACCTTAACTTTACTTTCTAGTATTTGTTTCGTTCTGTTTCTAGTGATTTTTAAGATATGTTGTTTGTTTTTTTGTTTTTTTAATAACTGATTATATTTTCTTTTTTCCACAGTGATCGATATTTTAATTACGATATTTTCATTCACTTCTTATGCTATTATTTGTTTTAATAGTTAATAATTTATGCTATTTTAAAATATTATTTCTTTTCATCCTTTTCGTTTCAGTCTGTGATAACTTCTCTACTGAATAAAAGTGAAATTACTCGATTATTATTATTATTATGTATTATTAAGTATATTATTATTATTATTATTTTTTATTATTAAGTTTGATTTCCTGAATTGCTTGGAACAGAAGCAACTGAGGAACAATTTCTCCAAAGAACCGGTTCTGCTTCACAAATCATTTTGGATTGTTTCAATTGTTTCTTCCGAAAACCAGGAATAGGAACAATATCCTACCCTATAATAAAATTCTTTCTTTACTTAGCCATTAGAGATAACTATACACCTATCCTGTGGAATTATATCCAAGAACCACTTTACACGACCTGTAAATTACTTAACAGGACGTAAAACGTAAAAAAAAATAATAGAAAAACACGAAAATAAATTTCTGTCTGTCAGTGCTTCATCTGAATAAGAAAAGAAAAAAGAAATGAAAAAGAAAGAATGAAAATATATTCACTTGTTTGTTTAAACCTTAAAAACAAGTCAATACTAAAATTGTCTTAGAAAAATCCACTCGATAGTTCGCTATTACATTATTAATATTCTAATATAATTTTCCTTATTTTTTTGTTTTTGATCCTATCTCTGTACGTTTTTCAATTCCGGTTAATGACTGATAATTATTTTCATTACCTGCATTTGAGCCGAAATATAATTTCTGTTTATTTTTTGTTTTCTTTACATCCTAAATTAACATCTTACATCTTAAATTATTAGGTCATTTAAAAAGCCTGAACCGTATTAAGCCGAAATGAATCTAGAAATTTAATCCAGAACAAATCGGATTATAACGCGAATAAAATTACTTAAAATAAAAAGAGCCATTCTCTCCTAATGAAGAATCGGTATGTTGAAATCAAAAATACTTTGAAATAGTTCTGAAAATGCATAATTTCTAAATAATCTCCTATCTCTCAAATGACCCCCAAAATTTCCGGCTAAAACGTCTCCCTAATTTCTTTAACATTATTTACGGTCTAAATATGGCAACGACCGTTGTGTCTTCACCCTCCCCCCAATCATCAAAATTGCACTTCCCTCACAGCCCTCAATGTGCATGATCAATGGATAACTGAGTTTCTACCTAATAATAATAACAATAATGTATCTAAACACAAAAGTAGAAACGATAACATTTCTATCAACAGATTCAAATTTTACGTGTAATTACGTCATTAACTTTAATACAAGCATGTTTTAATGCACTACTAATAAAGAGTCTAGGATGTTTTATCAACCCTTCTTTGTCAAATAACTTTTCGAACTGCTAAATGTTTATTTTCCAAAAATGATTATCAGGCTAATATATATATATATTTTGATAGTAAAAATTATTTTACTGTAAGATTCTATTGAGAAGGTAAGCAAATGAGAATAGAAAATGTTATATTTTTAAAAATATCTACATTCTAGACCTATATAATAATTATATAGGTAACATGCATTTCAGATTACTACAAACCAATAAACATAAAGAAAGGAACTTGAAAGTTTATAAAGTAAATAAAGAATAAAATAAAATATCATATTAAGCTGTATTAGCTGGCTTCGCCTGAGTACACGTTGGAAAGCAAAAGCTTATAAATAAAGAAGTATTACTTTTGGAACTTTTACGTTTAACTAGCAATTATTTATTTTTATTATTATATGAAATTACGTAAAGCAAAAAATAATAAACTCGTTAACAGTGAAATATTCCAAGGAATATCGGTAAAAACTTTTAGCTCGAAAAACGTCCTTTCGCGCGATAGTGCCCGTACAACCCTTCCTTCGACAATCGCCCCACCGCAGTCCCCACCAACGTAACAGTCGAGCGCAGTCTATTTCCACAACCCTCTGAATGTAGTTCAGAGCCTACATTCAGAGGGCCGTAGTATTTTCTAAGACAGCGGAGGCGCCGCGTACGCCTTACCCAGCTATCAATCAATCGTAAATACTAAAACCTATCAAGCCTATTTCGATGAAACAAACTTTGTTAATATACTTAAAAACCTTTCTGCACATCTGTGAAATTTTCACGAAAATCAATGAATCCTGTAACAAGATATGGTGATCTTTAAAATAAAAGTACATTAAAACAGTGAAATCCAAATTCATAAACAAAGTCTTTATTATCCCTAGGAGATACAAAGATGATTTATACCTTGAAAGAAGCAAAACTGAATTCCCTGCATCAAAATTAATTGAATGATTCAAAAGTTATAAGCGATAATTTGTCTTCATTCGTGAAATTCCCGAGAGGTTTTTGAAGGTTTTTCTTCACGGCTTTAGTATCAAAGATGTAAAGGGATGATTACGTGCCCATAAATCATCCCAGTTACATCTCCTATCGAATTAGTAAAAACAGCATTGATATTGATTTAGTAGTTTTTAACTTTTCAGCTAAGAAACAGAAAAAACTTCTTGCGCTTTAACAGATATACAGATAAAACTGCAAAGAACTGAATAGCAGAAATTTACGCAAATGATATTTTATCATTAAAATTTTTTTAACATTGGAACCATCGTTTTTCCATTTTATATATATATATATATATACTTGATATAAATAAATATATAAAAAAATATAAAATTTATTTATCATTTACATTGTTTCCACTTCCATAATCACTAAATATATACTTTAGGGAAAACGGAATTAATGTTCTTATTTCTCAGATTTTACGACGAGTTTTGCTTTTCTGCTTTCTTGCATTCGAAGATTTTGTCCGTTTTAACATGAATGAATGAATTAGATACAGCATTAAAAAGTTAAATTTATCGTCGTAGTTTCTAAATAATCTTTTCAAATGTCTCTCTAATTGAAAAACGAAGATTGTAGCTGACGGTTCAAATACATCTAACAGTTTTATTCTCACAAATCAATATTTCAGAAAAATACAATTGAAAGCTAATTTTATGAGCATCCATATAATTTTGAAAAAAAAATAAGAATAAAATAAAAATAAAAATTACTTTAATTTAAAAGTTTCATTTTAATGTCCTAGAAAAAAATTGTGTGTCTGTCTGTCTTATTCCTTTAGATAATTGCCACAACGAAGTTTAACAATTTATCTGACGCTGATTATTAACAACTTAAATATGCTTTAGTTCAGGTTAATTGTAGGAATAAGTAGAAACTAACAGTATTTCCATTGAATATAAACGAAATTCTAAGGAAAATTGTTTCTCTAAATCGTTCACAATAGAAATGAATCAAGGAAGTGACTTAGTGTTAATGGATATCAAATTTGAAATTTATTTTAATGATTTCACTCGGGCATTAAATGTTATCTTCTTAATAACTTACAAAAACCAAATAACAGTAATTGTGCTTACAGTTGATTTTACTATACTTGCGGGTTTTGTTTTTTTAGAAATACAAAGCAAATACATAAGGTCTTTTACATTTTTAAAAAGTAAAAAAAAATAGTAGTTTGAAGTTGGATTGCTTGAATGAAAATAAAACAAGCTTATATATATTTTTTTTTTTTATTTTTTTTTTGTCATTAAGAGTGTTTTCTCTACCGTCATTATGACGAACAGACTTCTTTTGATATATCTCAGAATGTGCCCCAAGGATTATGATCATCAGACTGTAAACGTAGCCCAGATCTGCTTGGACTGTTACAAATTACATTCATCCAAAGTAAAAAGACGTCTGTTAAGACTTTTAAAAATCATAATTCAAGGAAGGATTATCTACTTCTAAAGTATCTACAAGAAATTTTTGAAAAGAGCAGTGATTTAGTTATATACTTTTATTTGCTTTTTGATTTCATCCTTGGGGATTATATGAAGAACATTTTTTTTGAATATGAGAATGCTTTTTGAGAAATTATTAAGGTATTTCTTAACAAAAAAAAAAAACAAAAAAACAAAAAAAAACCTCTCGATTTAGAGCAAGAATTTCTCTAAAAAAAAACGTGAAATATATTTTCCTTAAATTGTTGCTGCTTTTTTTTTCTTCGTTTTTTTTTTTTTTTAAATAGTAAAATAATAAGAAAAGCTATAACTCGTATCATCATCCTAAATCTTCTATTCTTAAGGTAAACAAAATGAAAACATCAATCCTTACATGTTACAAATGTAAGAAAGAATTTATTTTTCTCATTTATTTTTTTGTCCTGAAGAAAATTCTCGTTGAGAGAATAGAAATATTGAAGTTATAAAGATGTTCATTTGAAGATTTAAGGATTGGTGTTTTCATTTTGTTTACAATAAGAAAAGTCTTCGTTGGTTTTCAATTATATAATCTATTAAATATAAACAGTTTTCTCGAAAAAAAAAATGACATTGTTTACTTTAATGTAAGAACTTTTTTATTTATTTTTTGAAGTTTAAAACACGAACGAATTAATGAATTACTAAAATCTACGTTATAAACAATCGAAATCGAACGAAATCCTTTGTTTTGTTTCTATGTAAACCCAAGAAAAATGTAAATACATAATGGGGAACCAAGGAATCTGTAACACGCATTACCTAATCAAAGTTTACGATTATCTTCTTACGATAAATGATGTGAACTCGGATCTTTAAATATTGTGGGATGTATGTTAGAGGATGTGTTGGACTACAGGACCATAATAAAATAACAAATAAGTTTCCATGACCGCAGGAAAGCAGTTTGTGGGTATCTCCACAGAGGATATTACCTAAATATAAATCTAGATCGATGGAATCCCTAAAACTATTCTATAATATTCAAATCCTACGAATCCAATGACAAAACGGTAGCTCCTGGACATTATTCTCTTGAACCGCTCTCGAATAATATTGGCAACACAGAGTGCTGAATATGTAAGCCATCATGGAAGTAACAATGAAGGGATTTATATGATAAGCCACAATGGATAAACATTTCGTAGCATTCAAAGCGCTATCTACATAGATCAGGGCTCCAAGAGATCCCCAGGAAAATGTCGCCGCATGGTCGAATGACTTGACGACTCGATTAGTTTTGTCTTGTATAACAGTCCAGTCACGTCCCAGATTCAAACTCATTGCTTTAACTAAGGGGTAATTAATTAAGCGTTAATGGAAGAGGACTCTTTGAATTCTGGTCTAGAATCACCACCATTCCTTTTCTGTTTAACTCCACGGTAAGCAGTTGCTTAGTTATAATTTGTTTGGCTGTGGACTTCCATAAGGCAAGAGAATCAAAGAGATATGGACACTTCTCATTCGGCCGAAAAATTGCTTTGTTTTATTATTACTAGGCCAGCCCCTGTCTCCCCCTGGAAGGTATGAGATACAGTGAAGTCTCACTTATACGAATATGAGGGGGAACCAAAAATTATTCATATAAGTGAATATTTCGTGGAAGTGAATTACATATAGGACTATGGGAGTTTCGCCGGGAATGAGAAATTCTTCGTATAACTGAATGTTTCGTATAAGTGAGACTTCACTGTAATCCAAGAAGAATCGATTCCAAGCGGTTAAGGCAAAAAGTGACATTTTATTCCTTTTTGAATGAACTCATTATTTGTTAGCGAGCGCCATTCTTGACGGAGAGAAGCTAAAAAAATGAACATTGAAATTTAAATTTTAATCTAGTAGGCTAAAATTATGAGTTATTTTCTTTTTTCTCTGGCTCTTCTCTCATTGCGCCACATACACACGCACACACACACACACACACACAAAGGGAGTGATAAGAAACAACTAATTTCGATGTAGACCCCGTGGTCCAATGGATAAGATGCCTGACTTCGAATCAAAAGGTTGCAGATTCGATTCCCGTCGCGAGCATTTCATTGTAGAAATTTTTTCACAGAAAATTTTGAAGTTCAACAATGCTCATTTTTAAATCTGTCGACTTCCTTGCAACAATGAACAATGAAAAGCCGCTTTCCAGTGTTGCACTAATATTGTGAGTATTGGAAATCACAACAATTGCGCCTTTTGCATTTTTCGACTTCCTCGCAACAATGAAACAGGAACAACCGTTTTCCATTGTTGCTCTGCACGGACAGACAGACAGAGAAATAAAAGAATTTAGTAATATATTAATTCTCTTAAAATTTTTAGAAAGATCGATTTGTGACGTGTAAGATACTAGATACTTATCAATACTTTATTAAAGAATTTTTCATTTTTTCGCAAATTGCCAATTGTTGTAGAAATAAAGTCTTATGTTAATTTGAGATTTGCAAATAATGTTATCAATACAAGTTCTACATATTTAAATGAAAAGGCGTTTCTGTTATATAAAAATTCAAATTAGTTAGCAAAATGTCCACAGGAAACAAATGGATTTAAGTTTAAAGATTGTACTGTATTTTCAAAGATACGCTTTAAAGCATTGATACTGATTGTATAGAGTTATTTCGCAAAAGTAAAGGCAAATTTTGGATTATCGGAGAAAACGTATTCAATCATGAGAATTGAAAAATATTTAAAATTAAATAGTCCTATCCTTACAAATTTTAATATTACAAAAATATTTTTAGCGTAAATATATATTCACATCCATCAATTTATGTCGAAATGTATTCCTTCTTACCCGAAGCGTCGCTTCATGGAAGTTCAGTGGCCTTTAGTAGGACATACATGGACAACTAAATACGCCACGCCCAGAGATAGGAGGGTAAGCAATCGATATGGAAAATGATCTTCACAGAGATTACGAAAATATAATGAACTTCATTGACAGTTGACAATTGATTCAACCACACCAACCAAAAATAAAAGAAGGAAATGGAAGAGTTTTTTGGCAAACTATAAACAGCAGACATTTATTACAGGATAAAAACAAAATTTAAGACTAAATGACCAGAAATAGTTGAAGATTTCGAGAAACAAAGCAAACGAATTTGATAAAAAAAAAATATCGTTTTCTTTTTCTTTTCATTTGATTCCTTTTCGGGTCTGATTAACTGAGCGTTCGAATGTTTTATTTCACTTGATCATGTTTATTTTTCATATGTACATTTAAAAAGGCTGCACGCATTTCCATCGGATTTGATACATTTATGATCCACTTAAAGCACAACTTATTTTGATCTCCCATCCTTCAGAAATGATCCCGAAAACAAAAGGGAAGGCTGTTCTTTAAATGATACGATCGTGATTTTATGGTCCAAATAATATGATTAATTTGAAAGAAATGGTGGATTGTTTTGGTCTTCAGTCTGTCTCCCTCATCCTCAAAACAGCCCTCACTGCTGCATATTCACTTCGAGATGGATAGCTGCTCAACGTATACAGCGTTCTTATCATCGCTGTTTTTTTAAAGTTCGCCCTTTGGCGTCTATGCTTGGTAAGTGACTGACCATGTCACTTATTCAAGCCTGCGAAGGTTTCTATTCAACTGAACATTTTTCTTTCTTATGTTATGATCGCAATTATTTCGAACTCCACCACCCTCCTATCCCTCAGCTATTTTTTACAATGGTAACGATTCAATTTATCGTATACCCCCCCCCCCCCCCCCTTTGTTTTTTTTTTTCACTTACATTGAATTTATTACTTATAAAATAAATAAAAAAAGTAAGGATTTAAAATTTAAAAAGGAAGAGGAATGTAATAATAAATTAATTTTTTTAGACATTACCTTGGTCAAAATAGGTAATGGGTTACGATTAAAACATAGCAAAGAATTCAAGAGTGATTATATTTTAAATCGGGACATAGCAAGCAAATAAAAAGGAATATTATGGAAAATTATGTGAGAAGAATTCATGTTATTACAAATTCGGAAGAAGACTTTGAAAATAGTATTGTAAACATGAAACAAATTTTTAAAAAGAATGAATGCAGTGATTCTTTTTTATAAATACGGCAATACGAAATTACCACAAATTCAATATTAAAGAGTTAAATGATAATCGGGATAACAAAGTTATGATTCCTTATGCAAATAGTAATAGTTTAAAACTAAAACAAATTTGTAAGAAATACAATATTGAATTAGGTTTTATATATAACAACTGTGGTGAAAGAATATAAGTGTTTAAAAGAATCTCCTAATTCAAAGGGTACAAAAGACACTGGATTGGTGAAAGAGAATAAATCAAATATTTATTCTCATAAAGAACTTGCCACAAGAAATTGGCAAAGATCGCTAATAGCCAACAATCAAAAGGCACGCGCCTTGCGGCTTGCAGAAGTGGTCTCGTGCTGATTGTTGGAAGCGAGCGAGCAGTAGTTTCTCCTCAGACAGCGAAGAAGCAAGAAGTGTTTTGCTGTTAATAAGTAAGAACGTTTACGACCAAAATAAGAACTTCCCGTGAGTATGTAGTTATGGTTATTGCTAACTCTGCGAACAGGGAAGAAAGACTTTATCTGTTGAAGCTTAACTGTAATATTTTCCTCACAACAACAAATTAAAGAACATTTTAAGTAATAAATCAATCTAAGTGAAAAAAGTAACCAAATGGGGGTGGTGTATAAGATAAATTGTAGTACTTGTAATAATTTTTATGTTGGAGAAACAAAAAGGACGCACGTGTTCTAGAACACGTAAATAACATAAAGAAACAGCCAAATTGATAACTCTGAGCTTGCAGACCATAGTATTAAACTGGGCCATCGTATCAGCAATGAAGTTGAAATTTTATGCAACGAAAAAGACAAGAAAAATGATCGAAAGTCTAATTATTAGAAACTCAAAAGGAAAAAACAAACAGGAATGATGGTTTAGACTTAGATTCAAGGTTTGTGAAGTTAGCTGCTAAGGAAGCAAATTTGTTATTGCAACAAACCAAAAAGAAAGTATTCTTTCAAGAGTTTTCTCAATAATAAAGGTTTCATGATCTAATAATGATTAGGTTTATAATGATATAATGTAACATTATTGTTTTACTTTGTTGTAGTTCTTAGTATGTTATCGCATTGTAATTAGTTTGGAAATTAGGCTTGACGAAAATTTGCTTTTATCTTTATTTGATAAAATTATTTAAGAAGATAAGAAGATGATATTATAAATAATTATGAACTCTAGAGAGAGATTGAGAGTGGAATATGGAAGTGTTACATAAATACTTAATGCTTCACTCTGCAATATATCGCATAATATATATTTTTTTTGCCTCAGCACTTTCCTTGCATTGTCGCTAGAAAACATTGATTATTCGCTTTCAAACAAGGACATTCTGAAACAGCTTCTATAAAAAATTGGATAGCCTTGTGGACTTTTCAAAAATATTCAGCAAAACTTGATTTATTATTCCATTGCTGAATAATAAAGTTTACGTATTCTTAGTATCTTGCATGGCTAGTGTTTTTATAAATGAATTTTGCTGTTTTAATATTTTGTGAAAGTATAAATTTATCTCCAGAAAAAAGTTTTCAAATGCTTGAATAAAAATTGTAAATTTGAAACTTAAATTTAAAAATAAAAACAAAAAAGCATTAATATCATAAGATATTTTTCTCCTATGCTTAGAATATCATTGACGATTGCGGGTTTGTGATATTAAGAATTCTTTAGTAAAGTTTAATAATCAATTTCATTGATTCTATTGTGTAATATCATAGGAATGTTGAAGTTAAAATAGCCTCAGTTTCCAAGAGTTTGAACTCATCTTCTTATTAGCTTTGGACTTTTTTAAAACTGAGACTTAACTTGGGTGAGCTCCCTATGCCTTTTCAATAAAAGCTCTGCCGAATTTTTAACTCACTGCTCTTTTGTCCTTGATCAGCTACCGTCTTTTCGTTTTTCGATGTAACTTATCGTTGCTAATCAGAATTTCGTTTGCTGTTGCGGTGTTTATGGAACGCCAATTGTTGGCCCGGGAGACTCATATTGATCGTTGCAAAAGTTGCCCGGGAACAGTTCGCACACTCAGGCAAATCCCGCGCTGTCCTACCTGAACGCCATTAACAACTGCATTTCAATTAGGAAGTAATTTGCAGTAGAAATAACAGCACAAACCCATTGGCCTTCAACTGACTGAATCAAGAAGACCTCATCTCTACGAACAAAGTTAAAGAATGTAAAATATCACGGCAAAACGGGAAGCAAAAAAAAAAATTGGAAGAGGTGCCAAAACAGCGTTTCCATCCTAAGCTAATGCATTACGGAATGACGTCAGCAGCGTTTTCCCACCAAATCAAGAATTCTCGAATAAATTGCCTTTATTGCAGTGCTCCCTATATACCACCCGTCCTTAATAAGGTATCTCGTTAATAAATCTATCATTTAGAGGTAGCGAGCAGAGAAAGGTAAAGAGTTTGGTAAGTAACCTGACCTTGAAGATGCGCTCATCAAGAAGAATAAGTAATGTATGCAACACACATTGGTGGAACAAAAGGTAAAAAAAAATTAACACTCTTTAATAAATGAATGTTAAAGATGAAAAGAGATATAAAAACTGATTTTTGAGCAAAAAAAAATAATAATCAAAAATGTTTAAATGTAGACCACAATGAAAAGTTGTACCTTAAAATAAGATAAAAGCGTTAAAATAATTTCTTGTCACTGTTCCTCAAATTTATGACATGTTTATCCCGCTCCATAATTCTTCATTTCATGAACTGAGAAATTCAATGGAATTGCATGAGCTTCAAAGTGAGCATGCAAATGTTAAACACTGCTAAATTTTTGATTGCTTTATTATTTTAATATGTTTACATTAAAAATAATATATGTTATGATATATTTATGATACATTGTTCTCCGTAAAGGATTACTACTAAATTAATCCCATTGGATAATCTTTTAATGAAATCTGTCAGGATCGGGAACCAGAATATTCCATAGTTTTATGGAGAATCTTGACAAGATTAAGCTCGGCGTGAATTTGAAAACTTTATTGGAAAAAATCGAACTTGAGAACTAGCACGTGGAAATGGAACTAGAGACTGTAGAGTACATTTTCTGATAGTTTATGTCTCGTATTTTTATTTTCAAGAAGTCATTTCTTATTTTAAGACTTTAAAAAATTTAAATCTAGTTTAGAAATGAAGACAGAGTTGTCTACATAAAATATGCTTGTAAATTGAACACTTTTATATGAAATAATGTAATAAAGTAAACAAAAGAAACTTTTTTTTTTTTTAATTTATATAATAAAATTGCAAAATTACTTCCTAATCAAAAGCCAGAAAATTATCCTTGTAGTTAAATAGAAGGATAAGTAAAGGTACAACTCTTTTTTATTTAATTAGAACAGCTTTCAATTCCACTTAATCTTTGAATAGTTTAAAATATCAATTAAATTTAGAAAAATATAAATGTATTTTAACCAATGAAAGAAAAAAAGCGGGAAACAATAAGTGCCTTTGATAAATAGAATCACTAATGAAAAAGACCGCGAACAGAACGAACAGTGGTTGTAGAATTCGGAAAGAGATTAAACAGAAGAACAGATGGTGTTTCGAACAATTGGAAGAAAGAAAGAACAAATTCAAGGCAGATTGTTTGCGGTGTAAAGCGAAGATCTTTTTTTTTCTTTTAAGTAGCTTCTATTTGTTGTTATGACGCTCAGGACTGATTCTGACCTCCTGTTTATAGTCTATTAGTTTGTTGGTTTTTTTGCTCCTCAAACTAATGAACTTTGCGTAAAATGAAGTTTTTATTTGGTTCTTCTTTTAGGAAGTGAAAGACTGTCATGAAATTGTCCAACGTATATTGATTTCTTCTACGTGAGACCGTAGACCGTGACGTCGAAGGATGGGAAGTTCAAGGACACCAGAACAAGAGAGATAGAAATTAAAAAAACAAAACAAAATTCTAGTGTAAAAGGTTAAAATATCTGCATTCATTAAACCCTTTGCATCCGGAAGAATCAAGTACGAAGGGGACACATCAATGTAAACAAATATAACAATGAAAACCAATAACAGAACAGTTTTTGCAAATTTATCATAGAAAACAGAGTAAAGTCAGTCTAATGGCTTTAAATTTCATTTTTTTTTTTATTTTACTTTCTTTCACATTTATCACAAATAATTAAAATTTTGCAAATGTAAATAATTTATATTAAAATATAAATATTAAAAATATACGTATATTTTTAAAATTAATTACCTAAGTAATTTATTCCGTTAATGGTTAAAAAAAAAATAGTAAATCTTATGAATGAAATAGTATGGATAGCAGGAGAACTATTCAACATTACTTCAGTTCATCGAATACCAAAATCTAAATCACAATTCAATTTAAGAACTTAAAAATAAAAGCTCACTAGTTGTAGAATTTGCAATGTACCCAAACTTTCCGAACTCTACAACGATAGCTCAATTTATCTTGTTAGTATTTTTGAGATATCAGATAACAATATATAAGCCTACCTTATTTTTACTCCTATAATTTTGTGTTCATCGCACTCTATGGTTTAAAAAAAAAAATCCTGCGCCAGTAATTGAATGATGCTAATTGTACCTTCGAAGTTTTGAAACTGATTGTTTTTTTTTCATAATTCTTTAAAGACAGAAAAGTTTTGCCTTTAACTTGACCTTCTAAGCGATAAGCATTTTGTAGAGCTTATTCTTTCCGCAGTAGTGCTTTTGTTTCTATCAGTAGAGCAGAGGTAATAAGGTTTAAGGAGATTTTTCTTTCTTTCTTTCTTTTCTTGAGAAAAACATGAGGAGTTTAACTCCTGTCTTAACATTCAGAAACCAGGTCTTTGGCGCTTTAATTTTTTTTTTCCGAAGTTCGAAATAAAAAATTTTTGCGATAAAAGAAATAATAGATTGAGAATGATAATAGTAGAAAAAAATGCTCAGTAGAATTATGATTCTAAACCAATATTTTAGAAGATGATTCTTTAATGGTTTAGTGGGAGAATTTTATTGTTTTATTTATTTATTATCTGATCATAAAATTAGAAAAAAGTTTAAAATTCAGACTCAAATTCATTGCAATCAATCAGATTTAGCTTCTATAGTACTGCTTCGCAACCGGTGCCGCGAGAAAATCCTGAGAATATACCTGCAATTATCAGTAAGTTTCACATTAGTTAACTGTTCGAATCTAGAATAAAATCTGAACATCAAATAACAGAAATTTGAACTAAATTGTTTCATTCTAACAATGAAGGTTAATAAAGTATTAATTCTTATTCAAATCGGGAATTTTTTATTTTATTTCAGGTTATCTTTTTCACTGTTATTTTGGTAAATATTAGATGTTCGTGATCTTAAATATTTTTCAAAAGATTCTGTAATAGCAAAAAAAAAAAAGCTTTGTAAAAGTTTGGTGCGCCGCGGGATTTCTGCTAATACAAAAGTGTGTCGTGAAGCGAAAAAGGTTGAGAAACACTGATCTATAGCACTGAAGGTACAAAAAGACAAGATTTAATCGTAAGATATACGATTTTAATGGAATGTCTTTGGTCAAAAATTTTTATATCGCTAGTACATAAAACAAGCTTACATGTACCAGAATAATTCTAAGTTGATTCTAAGATGGAGAGGGGAATCACCCTCAACAAAAAAAATATTTGGCGTTTGAATGAAAATAAAACCTTTGTTGAGTTTGATTAGGAAAAAAAAAAAAAAGGTTCGGACCGAAAGAACTGAATGGACTTAGAAGGAATTTTCATTTTACAGAGCTTGGAAAACGACACACCTGAAATCCAATCACAAACAAAAAAATAATAAATAGAAATATAAGACAAAAGAAAATAATTTTAATAAAAAGAAGAAAACATCTTTTTTTTTTAACTGCGACCTTTAATCATTATTCGGAATGGAACAGGAAAGAATCATGTTTTTCTTCTTAGACTTTTTCATAATCTCCATTCAGACATTCTGTCACCATCTTATTTCCTTGTTCATTAGCTACCCGGAATGACACGAATTTTAACATTCATCTCCACAAGGATTAACATGTCAAAAAAAAAATCCATCTCTGGTTACGGACAGACAGACAGATGTAGCGCAGAATAACAATGGATTATTTATTCTTGTATTTCGGCAAACACTAATGATAATACCGCAGAGTAAGCAAAAAAGAAATAACTATTGTATCTGTGCTTGCTCGGGTTTGGGAGTCAAGAGTGGGATGTTGTTCACTCTCAACTAATCAAAATTTAACTAATTCGTCAATTTTCTTATATTTTTTGTTAAAATTAATTAATGGATAACAAAACTATAAAGTCGTTAAAGAGAAATTAAAATATGTTTAGTAATTAATGTTTAAAAGATTTTTTTAGAAAACAAATCATATTTTTAAAAGCTTCTATTGTAGATGTCTTTGGATGATTTTTTTTCTAACTTATTAATGGAATTTGTTTCTATAATAATAGTACTAAAATAAGAGTACACAACGAAATGTATCGTTACTGAATTTTTGCTAAGAAAATTTTTTTAATGGTAGTTCTTTAATATTTACACATTGAAGTGTTTAAGAAAAATAGATGTGTATAGATCCAATTAATATTCTAATTCTAAATATGCTTTGTTAGAACCTTGGCAACAACCATTTTGCTCGATGCAGAGCTTATATCTCGAATAACAATGTATAGAATGAAGGAACTTTGCGTTTTTAAACAACTGCGGTTCATCCAAGCTGTCCACATCAGCCAATTGGCTAGAATTTCATTAAAACAATAACTCTTAAACTTTTTCTCTTCCTTTGTTGTTATCGAATACCTAGGACTGCTTCTGCCCTTCCTGAGTCCCTCAACCCGAATTTCAAAAAACGCACTTGTTAGGACCCGATTAAAGTACTGTCCTGATTTTTATTAATATAATCTATTCAATTTTCTTAATTTGATTTTGGTATTATATTTTTTTAAAGTAAAATTAGTAAGTTCTTACAAGCTTTTTGTCAAATTTAACTTCAGGAACCCTTTATGTCAAGTGCTTTAACCACCTACCAACCGAAGCCAAAAACAAAACAAAAAAACTCAATCTAAAACTGTGAAGCCCCAGTTTAAGAAGTACACCTAGGCTATATATAAATTATTTTTCTTATTTATATTATGTGAGCTTTTTTTTTTTTCAACTTAAATATTTACATATCTTTTATTTGTGATTTTTCTCAAATGTTAAAAATTGAAGTTTCTGAATGATAAAAGAAGGCAACTAAATTGTAATTCGTTAATGAAGTATAAGTTAATTCCTTTGTTTTTCTTATTTATAAATGGAGGGAAAAACGCCAACCGGACAAATAAATATGCCTTCGCCCTTTGAGCCAACATCAACGAGAATTCTGTACAATTGTTTCGTCCTTATTGGGGACTCATCATTA
>JAFIDM010000003.1:11754210-11775048 GCA_023159025.1 Thereuonema tuberculata | reverse complement strand
TGTAGGTCACGGTCCCTTGACGAGCGTAATAACGGGGTTTTACTGTAATTCCTTAAGTGCTTGTATGAAGACAAAACGGAATTGGAAAATACAATTTTAGCTAAAAAATCTCGGAAACAAGAATTCCGCTGTTGTCATGGAAATATTGTTTATTCTTCTTCCACTTTTAGATGCCAAAATCGAAGCCGTCCCATCCCCACTGTAAATCATACGGAAGCCGTTTCAAATGGGACCATGTCATACTTTTTACATTTCATGTATCGTATGATCTGAAATTGTTTTCTACAAATCCCAAAAAAAGAAGAATTGTGTCAAAAGGAATCACACTATTTTCCTATGGACTTCGAATGTGAAAGTGCTGAAATGCGGAAATGGCACTTCCTTGTCAGGGAGATCTTTTTACTTCACTGGGGCGATTCCATTTAGGAGACAACCATATTATTTGACCTCAATTGCTTCCCACCCTTGCCTCTGTAAGGTCGTCCCTCTCCATTTTCGAAGTAATTCATTCGAATTAATGAATAATTCTTTCTAATAAAATCATTTCGTCGCCATCTTGCTAAGTTTTGTCGACAGAAAGTCTCTAAATAATTTCCGTATAAATTCAAATCCTCCGCAATTAAGAAGTAATTTCTAGAAACATATCAGTAAGGCATTAATCGTAATTCAAAAGTTAATACAGAGAAAAGGGAACGTTTATTTATTTCGATATTAAATCAATCGATTTCAAAATCTAATCTTCATTCAACCAAGGGACATAAACGGTATCAATAATACTCCTACATTTCCCATCACAATATCTAAAGATATCGCATCCTTCCCACCCTGATTACGATAGGCAAAGCAAAATTTTACCTTAATTTTTTTTTCAGCCTTCTTCAATTCTTCAATTTGATGCGAACTTTTACTTTAAAATACAGCTTATATTTTCTTCTTCATTGATCTGTAATTAGTTCTTTTTGCAAAAAAAAAAAAAAATAATAATATTTAGTTTCAATTTTGACATGCTTCATTTGAGGCTATATTAACTTTCTGTAATTTTTGACGTAATTGTTTTAGTTTTCCTTCCTTTTATCGAATTTGGCCAACTAGGGACCACGTAACTAGCTCAACCTGACAACGTCAGGGCGAGGCTAGTGAAATTCAAGAAAGGGGGGACGAGAATTATATCTGTTTTAGTTTTATTTTATTTATTTTTTTTATCTTCTACTCTTTGACATAGATAAATTTTTTGCAGCATTTTCAGAATAAGATGCTGTTGTATTTGGAAGATTCCTAAAAACATGAAAGTACACACACACAAAATGGAATTTTGCGTTGTTTAAGCAGGACGGAAAATTCCTGTATCCAGTTACTTGAATGGACCCTTTCTAGGATTTAGGGGACCTCCTGCCACCATTGGAAAACCCATTTTAAGCCAGAAAAGGGACAAAGATTTCATTAACCCATTTTTAGGTTCCGAGTAATTTATTTTTAGAAAATTTAGTACTTACAATAGACTTTTTTTTTTTTTTTTTAATATAAAATTATCCTTTAAAAGAAATTAGGGGAAACCTTTCAAAACATTAAAAAAAGAAATTAGTATGAAATTGGATGATGGAGTTTTTACAGAGACTAACTTAAAATCAGTTTCAATTTCTTCAGGTGAAATAAAAATTAAAAAATTAAAAGTAATGAATAAATAGAGATTACTAAATTCCCCAGGATAAATATTAAAAACGTAATCAAACTTTACGAACGAAAAAAAAAGCTGTCACACTTGCTTAAAAATTTAAAATTTTAAAAACTAAAAAAATCTTTAAAAAACATGTAATTGAGAAACCAAACCTGTTAACAGGCCTTCATCAGTGGATTCACTTTTTAAATTCGTCCATAACTGTAATCACACACATTAAAGTTTATCCGTAATCAAACGTTTTAAGAGCAAAAAAAAAAAAAACCGTTTTTTATAATTACGTTTATTTGTACGTTTATTATGGATAAAATATTTTAACACACTTCGTTATTTAATGAAGCACGATCTACAGAAAGACACTTAATGGAAATCATATTTCTATTAGAAATTTTTTTTAAAAAAATCAATAAAATCACCATAAAACAACCTCAGAAGGGAAGAGCAAAAAATGAATGGATAAGAATAATAACGATTTCCAAAACAAAGACCAACGAAATGTTAAAGACGAAAAAAAGAAAACTCTTAAATGTTGGGCAATTGTGAACCCACAATGGGATTAACCTAAAAACCAAACAGAGAAGTGAAAGAACAGCGTAAAATTTTGAACTTTTATTTCTATACATAAGCATTTTACTTGTTACTGGGGCTAAACTAATTGCCATTGGGATGTAATTATGTATGAAAATTTACTCTTTTTGAAAGGTGTTTTCATGATTGGTAAATAATTCTACCTATTTTTTTCCATTGAGCCAATGTGACATGAAAAGCTACAATTATGAACTTATTTGTTGAAAATAGCCGATGAGGTTAAAAGTGAAATAGAATAAATAAATAAATAAATAAAAATTAGAATAAAATTTTATGCACATTTTTTCTTTAAATTTTAATTTTCAGTGAAATTCACCCCTTTTAATCGAATCTCTTAATAATACTGTATAAGAAAGGCCTCTTCCGTTTCCTGTTTGTCGTTAGAGATTAACTTTACATATGGCTTATCACCATTTTCAGATTCGAACTTCTCAACAATTATTTCAGAGCTTATAAGATCCCGACACAGTAGTTTGAAGTGGTGTGCCATTAAACTCGATTCATATTCCTTTCTATAGTAGATGATGGAAGTCAGTGATGATGTTTAGAAATTTGAAGTGTTGTCATTCATGAGGACGGTTTCAATCATACTTTAAAAAACAGGACAATGCTTCTACAATAGCTCTGTTCTGTCTATTGAATTCCTGTTGTACCATGATCCAGTAATTTTAAAAATTTCCGTTCTACCCTAAGATTCGTAAATTATTTTCCAGCAAAAATATGTTTTAAACTTATAACCAGAAGAATTTTTGCATAGTTGAAGAACTTAAAAATTTCTTAATTGCATTGCTGAGGTAAATGAAATTTTAATTAAAGGACATGAATTAAAATCACTGTTAAAAATTGAAATACTTGTAGTATATCAAATTCTCTAAAGAGGATAAAGGTTAAAATATCCCGCCTTAATCCTTATAAGATAGAAAAACTTAAGATAAAGGTCTTGTGATCACCAGATGTTGCTACCACAGTGATTGTTAATTACTTGTTGCTGTTATAGTAATTCTTTTCTATAGTTTTTACTAAAAATAAATCTATTACTGGGCAAGAGTTGTAATTTCAGGTTTGTAACCCTATTAGTTACAAAAAAAAAAACATAAACTCCATGGAGGTGCTTAGAGCTTTCAATATTAGTTCAATTTGAAGATGAAACGTTCAAGTTTACCAACATCCTTATTAAAAATATGTCCTCTCCGCATTTCATACATCATAATGTAGCACAAACCTTAAAGTCTATCTACAACCCACATCGTTCACCTAAATTCGAAAAACCAACGGTTTTTGTATCGATACCTTATTTACATAAACTTTTTTACTCGATTAAAACTATACTTTTAAAAGTTCATAATATAGTGGTTATAGCTAAAGTTACATACAACCTTCAAAGGTTTTTTATATCGAGGGCTCTATGACATAAAGGCCTAAGTGACAAAATCTCCATTCCGAGTTATTAAGGGTTTTATGTTTGTATTGCCTTGCAGTTCTATGGAAGTAGCTTTTTATGGAAGCAGAATTCTACAAGTTGCAATGAAATTTTCAGTTAGGTCTCTTTTTCATATGAAAGATATGGTTCTCGGATTTCACTTAAGACATGTAACTCAATTTTTACAAAAATGTCACTTAGGCCTTTATGTCATAGAGCCCTCGATATCATCTACTCACCAAGAAGTTATCCTCTATTTGACAGATGTAATTTAATAAATGGTATTCGATATTGCACCAATCATTTTTGTATATACGTGAGACGATGAGACTTCTTGCTGCTACACTGAAAGAGCATGCTCAAGCTGATAAAAGATAATTTTAATACGACCACTCATGTAAAAAAAATCAGGGCATGTCTTCAACATAAGTGAACCCATTGTCTTCGATACCGAGATTTTTACTATTACTATTACTATAGGATTTTTACTATTAAGAAAGGATGAAGCCCATGTATCTGCTTAAAATGTTTATATACGACAAAAATAAAATTTTATACAATAAAAGAACCGACTTCCGTTCCAAGAGGGAACTTTCTCAAGCAATCATTGTTGAACCAATTAGGAAACAGTCATGTCCGTCCAACTGAGATTGCGGTTGGTCCAGCCCCGCGAAAAAGTTTCTGACGTTTCCTTCAGAACTGACATTGAGCTATACCACCCCTACTCGAGTAACAGAGCCTCTTCAACTATTACAGGGCAGATCGACGTTAACATTTGAATAGGAACGGCTATAAGTTACCCATATAATTCTAAAGAATTTTAAAATTGTAGTCGTACTATCTCAGGAATTCTGCAGCATTTTGCTGTTGAGTGGAAAACAGTGAAATAAAAACAATAACCAAAGGTAATTACAGCAAAAAAACTAAAAATAACAGATCCGTCTGAACCAATGTTGTTATGCAGTGGGGAGGGTATTGAGACAACAATAGCAGCACTGAGACTGATACCATCAGGACAGTATTGAAGAGTCGTACGACCGCTGAATGTAACTGCAGAGAAGAATTATCTTGAAGCACAATAACAATATTTTCCATTTCCTCCAGTAGTTTTTGTTTTACGATGGTTGTCCTGCAATTAAAAAAAAAATCAACCTCGTGAAATAAATTGTACAAGTGATGGGAAGATATGAATAAATAAATGAATAAAAGAAATGAATAAAAGAAGATACTCTCTTGAATTTTTAATTACTCCCACGTAACAAATGTTAATATTTGAGTCAAATAATTTCAAAACTTACTTTTCTTTTTAATTATACTTATTATTTTTCATCATAGTTTTGATATTTAATAACTGATTGAATAATGCTCCAATTCCTTATCCACTCCTTTTTCACTGAACACCCCCACCCACATAAATGAACAAATTAATTCTTTCCAACAAAAAAAAAAAAATTTTCGTCGATATGATGGAAAACTTTCGGAGCGTTCTATTAATTCAACTTTTGTTGGCCAATTTTTGTCAACCCCGAACCACCATGCAACTCGACAAGAAGTCGAGCAATCCCATAATGCTGGGCGAACACGTACCAATCTGCGGCAATATTGGTGGACAATATTGGTCCTTTTCATTGGTACCAACCGTTTCCAGCAATAAAAAGGAACAATATTGCCCAATATTGCCCATTGGCGATTGTCGGAAAAAAAGTACCAATTTCAGTTGGCGAGAAATATTGCTGGTGAGCGAGCGAATCACATGAACGGATGAAATCACGTGACAATGGTGACGTCGAAGGAAGGCGGGACTTTGAAAATCGGAAAATCACTCACTCACGCCGGCCATTTTGTTTGAGAAACAAGGCTTAAAATCAGCAAAATGGGTCGGCCCAAAAAAGAAAATCCAAACAACAACATTTATTCAATTGATCAGGAAAGACTTCTCATTGATTTCTACAGAGGGACGGCGTTTAATACTATAGCGATTCTATACGGAAACACGCTCTCTCTAGCTCTCCCTAGTGAGAAACGCCGTAACCAGGCCAATACTCGTTAAAGGAAAACCTGTGTGTTCGCGGACAATACCAACCGCCAATATCAATAAAGACCAATATTGTCCACCAATATTGCCGGAGATTGGTAGGTGTTCGCCTAGCATAATGCAATGCGTTTCCCCCAGCGGTTGTGTAAAATCCGAAAAAATCGATGTTTTGAAACCTCTCTGATAAATTCTGCCGCATACAATTATAGCATTTCAGTATAAACTTTATTTATGCACGAAAGAAACTCGCAATACTCTGATATTCATTGTTTACGCGCTTCTCTTCGAATCGAATCGGCGAACATCATTTTTGGACGCCATATCTTCCATGGGCGTGACGTCACGACTGACATGTTCCAACGCTGCCCTGCGATTGGGTAATTCCGAACGACTTCCCTGCAACTTTCCGAGTTACTGGTGTAGGAACTGCTTGAATCGGACGACTAAAGTTGGTGCCAAGTTGCTGAAAAACGGGCTCAAGACTGTCTCTATCAACTCATGACTATCAAATCTCTTCCCGAAACATGTCACGACTAAAGAACGACTAAAGAATCCGACTAAAAGAACACGTGACAGCTATGAATAAACTACATGAAATATCTCACGGCAGAACATTGCCGAAATAAAAGTCATTTATTGCACATTGAAAAGTTTTTGGTCAGCAAAGTAATACTTACTTCTGTAAACTCCTTGAAACTCTTGTAATAAAGACGGAAGCATGATATAATGTTGATGTGGCTGTGAACAATACATTACATTATGGTATTACAAAGAAAAGAAAGAAGAACTAATACTGATGCGTTTGAAGATTAAAAACATTTTTTGTTTTGTTTTAAAGGCATTGTTTATTTTTTTTCTCCATCCATGCTGTGGGAAGACTAGCGATCTATGGACATAGGTTACGAAAGAAGACAGTCAACATGATACAATGATTATTTTTCTTTTGTTTTTTACATCATTTCTTTTTCTATATTTATTATTTAGTTGTTTAGTATTGTTTTATCTTTCTTTTACTATTTTACTTATTTTCTTTTTATTATTTATTATTTTGGTTTTATTTTATTTGTGATAAAACTTATCACTTTTTTTTTCTACGGTCATTATTTAGTTATCATTTATTTGAACTTATATTTTATTTTATTTATTTTTTTCTCTATCAGTTTATTTTATTCTCTATAGTTTACTATTTACTTATTTATTTATTTATTTTACAATTATTTTTTTTTTTTTGGTCCACGTTTTTCTTTGTTTTAACTTTGTTTCTTCATTGCCACAGGAAGGCAACGAACCTATACCTTAAATCATAGGTGGATCGAGGCAGGGGCTAGTGGGGGCTAAGCCCTTCCCTTCAGCTGTTAATATAGATTAGATAAAATGGGTTTTACAAAGGCTGCTGCCTGTTAGACACTAAAATTGCCATGATGACGATTTCAATTGCTAAGAAAAAGCTGGCTACTAGCATGCGCTTCAGACTCTAAGGCAGCGTTTCCCAACCGGTGGGACGCAACCACTAGTGGGTCGCGGAAGGGTTACAGGTGGGTCGCGACTTGATCCTAAAACTATCAGAAACCTTCGAATAAACCATCAGAAAAGATCAGAAAAATCGAAAATCGATCATATATAAGGAAGGGATACGATACAAATATGGTTTTTATTCTACATTCTTCTATTCCTATACATGTGGAGGCATTCCGATAAGGAAAGGTGGGTCGCCAGCTGAAAAAGGTTGGGAACCGCTGCTCTAAGTTATAGTCAGCCCTTCAGAAAAGTTAGCTCCTCCCCCCACCTTTGAAAAATCCTGGATCCGCCAGTGCACTAAATGAATTTTTGTCGAGGCATCCCCACTACTATAATGGAGAACGCCCTCCGATGATTGGTTGGTGATGACGTGGGACAGCAACCCCTGTCTATTTTTTATTTCAAATTTTAATTGCATTGTAGTCTGATGAAGAAAGCCGAAAGACAGGCTTTCGAAACTGTCACTACTTTTGTATTTTTATAATTCCTTTTATTCCCAGTGCAATCTGATCGTTTTTATTAATTTTCTATCTGCACGTTAAACAGCTTCAACTGATAGAAAATTATCTAAAAAAACCCAGAGAATTCAGAATAAAATTAAACACAAAACAAAGTAAGTTATACAACACTAGCAGAAATACCCGTGCTTCGCTTGAGTTACGAAAAAGAGTTGTCATATGGATGGCAAACATTTGTCTCTCCCCTCCCCCTCCGTTTACACCCTTTAGGACCCAAAAATAGAAAATTCGTCGAATACGTATCTTATCGATATTGACAAAAAACATTTTTTTGTGAAATTTCGTTGTATATGATATATTATTTTTATTACAATACAACAGTTACAAAAAGAAAGTTATAAAAGACAGTTATAAAAAACAATTATATAAACAGAAGAAATACATTGTAAAAATTACCGTCTCCGTCAGGAATTGAACTCCAGTTATTTAGCACTGGACAAGCAGCTCCTTTAAAAGGGAATGAATAATTAGAAATGTGCAAATCTTGTCCGTCCTACTCTGAATGTAGAATGCAATTTAGAATTCTTTTCAAAAATGGCTCCGCATATCCCGATTACTTTATTATATTCTGATATTTTAAACAACTCTATACGCTCCCTATGCTCTCACAAATCCATATGTAGTCAGTCTTAATACGCTAATGCTCCATTCAATAAAGCCTTCATTACAAACAATTAATTTGAAGAAACCGCGTCAAATACAATATTCATTTTCATCAATTTTTCAAACAATAGAGGCTGTCTATATTTCCGTGATTGTTCTTCAGGTTAAAGAGCGGCTTAGATGCAATTGGATCGTAATTAAGTTGTAATCAACATTATACTACATTTTTATCAAGTTCGGTTGACATTTATAGTTTCCTAAACTTTCCAAGCAATTTTTAGGATAGTATTTGCTAACTTATGCTAAGAAATAAGAAAGTTTCAGAATTTACGTAAGTCATAAAAAAACTCTACACTTAGCTATTTTTCTATGTTTAATTTCATTGAAATAAAATAGTTCGCAAAATATGTACTCGTTTTCAATAAAAAAAAGCATCTTCAGAAATGGTTTATTTTGACGCATTAATGCCAACTTCTGCCAAAAAAGAATTCAAAGGAATTCATTTTCCTAAAACAAAAAACACTTTCCTCAAATTTACATGTTAAAGCATTATAGTATATTTCTTTACTGCTTAACACTCACGAAATTCAAAATTCTAAAAACCTATTGCTCTGAGTATTTTGTGAATTAGCAGTCTTTAAGATGCCACTTTGAGTCTGTTCCAAACCGGGTCATTTGGAAGTTCCTTATTACGTCAGAGAAATGACTTTCCCTAAGAAAAAATAAATTTATTACTTGCTGTTATTAATCCAAAATTATTTCCTTATAATTTGCATAGTTCTGTTTGGCTTAAAGTTTCTTAATGTGAATGTGTTTCGTTCTGTTTTTAAGAATGTATAAAAATATACGATGATGTAGTATTAAATTAATTGAACTAATCTTGCCAACGACAGAATTGCAAAAATATACAGTTTTTTCATTTTCAAAGAATTAACATAAACAAAGCAAAGATAAAAAACAAAAGAACCGTACCTGAATCAAATTCAAATTGCCTTTCCGATTCAATTATTAGAAGAGGAGTTGGGTACGGCCGTTTCGTCCTTCAACAAATTCTTCAGCCCAACCCTGCCTCTCCCGATAAAAGACTCGGAAAGGCAAGAGCCTATTGATGAGAGTCCCCGACAACCTGAAAGCGACCCCCAACAAAGGAAAAGCAAGAAAAATAAATTGTTGTGTCTCACGACATCAACGAAAGCCTTTTCCTACGTCTCGCAGGGATGAAAGGACTTTAAACACTGAACTGAATGTTCAAAAAATAATTACTTTAAAATTTTAATAAAAGTTTAACCTTTAAGTTTAATGTGAGACACAATAATTTATTTTTCTTGCTTTTCCTTTGTTGGGGGTCGCTTCCAGGTTGGCGGTGACTCTCATCAATAGGATCTTGCCTTTCCGAGTCTTTTATCGGGAGAGGCAGGGTTGGGCTGAAGAGTCCGTTGAAGGACGAAACGGCCGTACCCAACTCCTCTCCTAATAATTGAATCGGAAAGGTAATTTCTATTTGATTCAGGTGCTGTTCTTTTGTTTCTTATCTTTGTTTTGTTTATGTTAACCAATTTCGCAGCACGTTAAACTTTTGTTATTATTTTCAAAGAATTAAATGAATTTATTTATTTATTTTTTATATCCACAAAATAAGCTCAACTAAGAAAAGGTATTGGAGAATTTGCTCTTAAATATGTAGCACCCGTAACTACGAGGTGTAGAAAAAGGATTAGAATTAATAAGAAAGTTTTAAAATTCAAATTAAATCCATAGCTTTCTCCTTCTGCCTGTGATCAAGACACGACTACAAATCTATCACTTGAAGCTCAAATTTCAAATGTTAGTTTTAAATTAAAAGCAGTAAGACTAGGAAACATTCCAATCCAATGAATTGAGAAGGACGTAGAAAGACGATTGAAATTCTTCTGGGATTTTTTCTATCCGAAATTATATTTTGACTGCGCATGCGTTGTCTTACTATTCTGCTTGAACATGTTCTTCTCGGTTTGTTCTTTAGTCTGTTTGTATGGATTGATCGATTTCCATAAATGTTGGTAGCTCATAGCATCTTTATCGTATAGCTTAAGACTTGCATCCATTTATTGTGGTATCCATCCCTTGTGAAATCCCTTGCTAAAATGGTTAGGCCGATTTATTAAAAATCTTTTTATTTATAGTCCAGCAAAAAATGTGAGCACGAAGGCTTCCTCCCATCCTGTCCACAAAATTGATCTCAGTCACTACAAAAAAAAATCGGTTTATACGTTCTTTATGCTAGTGCTGTATTCTCATTCTCCACTACGCCATGAATAACTTAGCATATACCTTGTGTAAAGCCTTGAGCAAACCCTCAGTTTCCATGGCAATGGGCCTGAAGCTGCTGTGCTGGGAGGGGGAATGGAGACCAACCTAATCATGGTCACATTTTAAGTTCAAAAATAAGCAACGTATATAAGATTTTATGGAAATTCGTCCGAGAGTTTTCCTGTGAAACGCCTACAAACAAGTTAATAAACAAAGAAAAGAAATTCAAATGGAAATACTAAAATTTCGCATTCTAAGTATATGTTTCACATGTTAAATTTGAATTTATACCTGTTTGCTCCACTGAATACTGTATATAATTTTTTTTTAAGTGAGTTCTGTAAGCTAGTGTCGTAAGTAATGGAGTGCAGACTAAAGGAGCCCGATTCAATTCCAAGGGATTTTTTTCCTTGATCTCAGTCAATTTTTCCACAGTTGTTACTTCTCCAGTCGGGTTCTCCGGGAGGGTTATCTACTCTTCTGTCAAATGGGCATGGGAAGTTAAAGGAGGGCGGGCGTCGCAATGACCATCCAATCTCAACATATCTCATGGGGAGGATCGTTGGAAGCCTGAATTTCCCGCGCATCATGGACCTGTATGGCCTGTAATGAAACACCTTTATCTTTTTTACGGCTATACTTTGAACATTAGCCACATACATACATACACAACGATGTTGAAACAACGTATGTATTTATATAAGTATGCACGTATGGTAGAGTAAATGATTGTAAATATGCAAGCAGAAAAAAAAATGTCGGATAATAAGTTTCAATTGTGAAAATCCCTCCATTGATGTTGAACTATTCCGTTGGATGCTGTTTTATTCCCCCTATCCTATTACATAACGAATTGAACTTCTTGAGCAGCCGCCTCGTTGTGATCCCATCAACCCAATGCTTTCCGATGATTGGTTTATGCAAATTGTACCATCGCAGTTTCGATTACATTCGACCCCTACTGCATTGTAATCCTTGTTCACCTGAGGAGACCCAACGAACATCTCAGGCGAAACTAGTAGTGATTGTATATTTTTAATATATATGTATTCTTTAAAACGCACACACACATAAAACAGGCACAATTTAAAAATAAGGATATATAGCCCACCTACACATTTCATTTGGTTTCTTATGTGTGTGGTGATGTATTTCATGGAGGTGTGGACCTCCTTGACACACATCCCCACACATAAGAAACCAAATGAAATGTGTAGCATTTGCGAAACAACTGAATAGCAATTGCGGTTGTTTACAATAAAATAAAAATAAATGAATTTATTTTCATTTTTTGCATTTACACTGATAATCGTTACTACAGTTTTATTCAGTAGTAAGATTTGATTGGGAGAAAGAAAAAAAAAATACTCCAACTGTCGTACTTTTGATATAAAATACAAAAACAAAAATTGAATTTGGAACTAAATTATTTTGGATACCTTTATTTAGAATTAAAGAATTACTTATTACGAGATCTTTATTTATCGAAAGCACTGAATGGAACATTTACAACACTTTTTCTCTTTCTCAAGGAAACAATAAATAATAATGAAAAGCTGTGGCAATAATACTGCCCTTAATTAATTACTGAGCATGCGCAGTCGCACTATTCCATTTAAATTTTTCTGTCCTCTGTTTCTCCGCTTGTCGGTTTATTTGCGCATCACGTCGAAACGGATGGACGGATGCGTTTCTGTCAAATTTGGTGCCTAGCTTTTCAATGGTCCGTAGACTCTGCTTTCCTTCGCATTGTGGAGAATGAGCAGCAGGGGAGGAGGGTTCATTTCGAAAATGGGGGAAGGGGAACATAAAAATAACAGTACTTTTTATTTGGACCATCAATAAGCATTGTATCAAATTACAAAAGAAAAATTTCGGAGTCAGTTTTGAGGGACGGATGAGTGGAAATTGGAATAAAGGGCCTTTAACTGTAAATAAGCTGAGTTACGAATTTCTTGGAATTCTGGGTTTTTTTTTTTTTTTTTTTGAAAATCTGTTCAGTCATTTAAACATGACTCTTATACAAGGGAACAAAAAGACCAAAAAAAAAAGGAGAAGAATAATCAAGTGGAGTAATAAGACTTCTCCTGCTACGTGTGCTCAGGAAGGCGTTCAGATATTATTCATCGCATAGTGAAGGGTGGAGAACAAAATAATTGTGCTCGTATTTCAAGTTGTCTCCTTCAAACAGATAAACAGAAGAAAAGCACTCAAGTGGATTAGAAAGATTACAAACTGTTCAATCTAATGGTATTGCGACCAAATACAAGTGCGAACAATCAAGACTGTTCATGAATAAATTGAAGATGATAGAAAGGAAAGAAGGAGACAAACAACCAAGACAGCTTCGGAATCAAATTCAATTTCATGCGTAATTAAAGAAGTTAGCAATTCAATACCCAAACTTATCATCTACTCCTGAACGGTTGTATTAACTTTGAGACAGGCAAACTGAAAGACTTTCTTCCAATTTATCTGATACTACTCCAATTTAGTCACTGACTTTGAAATTGGATTGAAATATATGTTCTTAATTAGTGAAAATTCTGGACGTTTTAAGTGGCCGCGGGAGTTCCAGTAGATTTTGCATCTTTTTTTAAATTGAATTCTGTCTTTAAGACAAATTGATAAAACTTAAATTAACTGGCTAATTATACTCAGTCTTATGATTTCAACTGTTCAAATTGTTCTTCTCTGCATCACATTAAAACGGCTGCACGGATTTTCATAAAATAGGATACGGTAGTTTATTTATTATCTAAATACAAACATAGGCATATTTATTTTGGCCTGCAGTTGCCTCATTTCTCAAAAATAACCCCTGAAATCTCACGCTAAAATGATTAGTCTGATTTCTTTAAAATACAGTGCGATCCTTATTTAAGATCCAATTTAAAAAGGGTCACAATAACTATTTTTGTCTCAACCTAACATTCCTGCTCCCACGGTCCTTGAAATGAATCTCCCAGCGCTGTTGTTCAGTTCCCTTTAGCTAATGGATAGCTGAGCGTAGACATAGTTTATTATTTAATTGAAAATAAAACGTAAGTATACAAAAGTAAAGTGAGAGAGTAGGCTTATGCAAATAGGGAGGCTTAATATTAAAGACCACCCCTTTCTATCCACCCCATCTCGTATTGTGTGGGATCCCATTTCACTTTATTTATCTTAAATCTGATTTGTAACTAATAAGCAATCCTTTACTAAAGTTCTAGTAAGTGGATGAAACCTTTTATGATGTAGTAAACAAGTCGTTTCCTTCTCATTTTAATCAGATTTACTTTCGAAAAGCAATCAACAAATTCTTCAAAATTGGTCAAGTGGTCAGGGCGCTTGGCTGCGGGTTGGAGGTAGCGGGATCGATTCCTGGCCTCGGCGGAGGGCGGGATTTTTCCACGCTCCTTTCATCTCCAAACGGGTCCTAGGGTCTACCCAGTCCTCTATAAAATGGGTACCGGGTTTCTTTCCCGGGGTTAAAGGCGGGCGGGCGTCGGGTTGACCACCCGGCCCCAACTTCGTCCCGTGGTTTGATACGCTGGAGCCTGACCTCCTGCGCCCCAATTGGCCTGTACAGGCCTGCAGCGAGGGGTATTTTATGAAAATTTCACTTTTTTTTGTGAAAACTCAACCTTTAGGGGAAATTATTTTCGTAATGTTTGATCGTTTTTTGAACTTCCAATCGATGAGGTAGAATCATTTTGATAAATTGATGATTTTTGTAGTTATGGAATTAAATGCCCTGACAATATAAGACATTCATTTAGATCCTAACAACGTTTCTACGCTGACAGGATTACAGAATAAGAGCATAGGAAATTAGGATTGCAAAGTATAAATATCGTCTATGGAAAGAATGGTCTACCTCTTTGTTTCGCCTGGAACATATCTTGACGTCACAAGAAATATAGTTGTGAATAAAAAATGTTCCAGAATGTCACTTGTAAATAATTTGGTCTCATCCATTTTATTAATAATTCAAATGCGCAGTTTGAATTTTATTGCATTAAGAAAATTCATTGGGGCCTGCGCAATGCAGGCACATACTAATATTTCATTGCTGAATTTTTGTTTGTTTATTTTATACTTTGAGGCACCACTGCGCTTCCGATATATCATTCATATCAGCCTCAGTAGTGAGACCTTCTTGTTTACAGTGACTTCTCCTGGCTGATGATCGCCAACGAGCGTGAAACAGCTGTTCCAGGATGTCACTTGTAAATAATTTGGTCTCATCCATTTTATTTAAAGAATTTATCTAGTATTTCCAAATGGCTACTGCAACCTTAATATTGAGAAATAAATAACCAAATCTTAATATAAGTGTTTAATACAGCTATAATATTAAAAAAAATGCTTTTAATATGAATAAGAAAGTAAATACAGAATAAAACAATTTTGGATACAGCATTAACATTTAAATTAATTCAGAAAGTAATTAAACATTTTATGGTATGGGTCCATTCAAGAATTACGTAAGCACAAGTAAATACATTCAAGTATTATGTATTTTAGACCCTTCCCATACGCCTCCCCCCCCCCTTCTGCTTATGTAAGATTTGCCAAATCCTTAATAGTAAATACCACTGAACAATAAATTAAAAAACAGCCAAAATTATATGATATTCACTCCTGGATTAAAATGTAACAAATTAAATATAAAAGTACGCATGAAATACTGAGGAAAAAGTCTATCATTACATGTTTGTCTGTCTTAAGTAATCATTGCTCTGTCCCCCCCCCCCTTTGAATGTTTACGTAATAGTTGAACGGCCCCTATTCGAAAATCAAGCCGAGCCTGTCCTTCATATCTGTTTTGAAATATTCTTGAAAAATAAACACCCCTATTAACACTTCTCTGTGAAGCTAAAGAGTTATACAGCAAAGCCAGCAAAACGGGCTTTAAGAAGCCATGAGCACTCAAAATAGGTTTGTTTATCTTTCAGAATGGAAAGGAAAAGGACAAATGTAATGATACATTAGAAGGACAACTAATACTATAATTTTAATCTGAATTAAGAAGATTATTTGCCCGGTCCAGAATTCTCACGTTCAGTGACACAAACTTTTTACTCAAAGTTTAATTTGATTTCTTGGTCATTATTTCATATTTTCTTGTTGCTTTCTATTGTATTCAAATTCCGTTTGAATCATCCGTTTGAAGGCTGAGGATTTACATACATTTGTTTTGCTTTAATTAATTTTTAGGCTTATTTAACTATTCTTTTTAAGAGGAATTATTTTTACGTTTTTTTTAATTATAATAGATTAAAAATTAAAACTGTTATAAAATCGCTAAACTATTACCAATGTTTAGAACAAACTAAATTTTAAAAATAATTTATACTGAGAAGAATGTTGATGTGATTTTTATTTTTGTAAAATGAAACAAAAGAAATCCTAAAAGAACTACGTGAAGTTAAATATCAGACTCTTTTCTATTATTGATGTTTTGGGGAGTGTATTCTATAATTACTTATCCCACAAAACATGTTAATAATTTTTACCATGAATTTGTGTAATAAAAAAATAATAATAAAAATGAATAAAAAAACAATAAATTAAAAAAAATATAAAGACATGTATTTAATATTCTATTATTTAATTTGATAACAAAATGGAAAGGAAAAGGGCATAAGGTATTATTGTTATTATAAAATAAAATAAAATAAAATAAAATAAAAATAAAAAATTATTATTATTATTATTATTATTATATACATGCACGTACACATGCAAATTGCTCCACAAACTTCATCCTCTTTCTGTGATAATTTTTCTTTAAAAACCTTTTTTTTTTCTCTTAAATTACAACGAATGAAAGAATGAAAATTAAAACAAATATTAAAAGCATCAATATTATATAATGATATAATTAAAATTAATATAATGGCTCGATAATAATTTTTAAAAATGTATTGTTTTGTACTAAAAGCTTTGTACTGAATAAATTTATAAGCTTTACTTTGGTGTATTTTGCTAGATTACGAGGTCAAGAAATACCACAGAAAAAGAATGAAGCATTAATCTTAACCCTTTTTTATGAAGAAAACGTGTTGCAGCAGTGATGTCATGAAAATAAGTTTTGTAAATCAAAATCACCATTTACTCAATTAAAGTCCGGTACTCATAATCATTTCTTTCAGTAGGACTTCAATGGGTATTAATTCAAAATATTTCATTGTAATACAAACGTTTATAAGCATGAGTCTCACTATAGTTTTATTTATTTATTTGTTTGTGAACAACAACAGCTTGAATCTTTTAATCTCTTTTGGGAAAAGTTTAATAATTCTTCAAAAATGATGCAGCAAATTACAGAAATACTGAGAAAATTTATGTGAAAAAAAAAATGAATGACGTTGATTAACAAGTAAAAAAGTTAATATAGCCTCAGACAACTTCCTCTAAATTAGGGTAAAATGTACAAAAAGTAAAGTCTCACAACACTATTAAACAACTGCACCCGTGAGCATAAAAATGTTAATGTTTTTAAGAAGTTTTATCGATTTGAAATCTAGGTCAATGCTAGCGTTGCATGTTTGCCATCCATTGAAGTTGACTTTGAAATAACGGAGGAATATCCTAAAATAGCCTATTTTTATTAATAATAATAAATAACAAACATTGCATTTAATGATCGAGGACCTTTGAACAGCAATAAACAAATAAGTGTATTAGAAGAAAAGAAAAATACGCATTTTTTCTTAAATTCTTTTTCTTTTGGACGAGAAAATAATAAAAAAGAATTTTGTTTATTTGTGTCTAGAGATGAATACTGATAAGGGAATGATTGGAGGGGGAAAAATTATTTTTGGTACGATCAAATATTTGGACTCAATCGATCTTATTGTGTTAATTACATTAAGGTTAATCTGTATTCGTATCAAAGATAAGCATCAGAAACCTTGTCAGGATTTCATATCTTGAAAATTTATCGAAATTTTAAGGATTTTTTTTTTTAGCAAAATTAATCAATCTTCATTTCATTGATTGAAATAAAAAAAATAATCTTTTGTGGTTCATAAAAAAATTGAGTTAATAAAATTGATTAAAATTTTCATTAATTCGAATGATTTTAATTGATAAGGGATTTTATAAAAAAAAAAAAATTGTAAAAGAGAACTAGTATTAATAATTATTCTAAGAAAGCAATAAAACAACACAACTTACCAATCATTTCACTAATTATTCATGTTTTTAAGAAATTTAACTAGAGAAACGTTTTACGTTTACTGGATGTTTTTAAACACATTGATAAAGCCATACACCTGATTAGTTTAAACATGCAATTAATATATATAAAAAAACAAGATATACAAAGGAATCGACTAGTTTCACTGCCGAGATACGATTTTTTTCAAGAAAAATAGGACGGTTGAAAAAAACCGTCTCTCGGCGGTGAAAGTAGTCGATTCCTTTGTATATCTTGTTTTTTTTTATAAAAATAATTGCATGTTTAAAGTAATCAGGTATATGGCTTTATCAATGCGTTTAATAAAAAAACTACCTTCTGTAAATACGAAGTTCCCGCTTTCTAATAAGTAGTACGATTAGCTGAAATCGTAAAATTTTTCATTTTTCTCTTTTATATATAAAACATAACAATATTATATTTTGATTACTTCCTGTATATTATGTATCTACTGTATTAATATTGATGTTGAATATTGTGTTAATCTTTTCAACGTTATCGTTATCTTAGGCCAGGTCCCATTTATAGAAATTGCACCAAAACTATTCAAGAATAAATATTGAAAAAAAATCCTCTCATTTTCTTTTTTTTTTAAATTCAGAGTTTTTGTGAATGTATATGTTTGATTCTAATAGAAAGTTCTCTTTTCATTCAATGTTTGCTCAAAAAGCTAGACTCTCAAAATCTTCCAATTTGTAGACGTCGAGGAGGTTTTCATAAAAAGTTAGCAGTTACGAGTTAAGGTAAAAAGTAAGAATCTTCCATTGTTAATGAATTTAATAAACATACGATCAAAAAAAGAGGGGTTTATTAAAAAAAAGTTTTCCAAATGATATCACGTTGAAGCTCATACTGCAAGAGTAGCACCTTTACATGATGGTATAGTAAAGCCGAAATCTCAAACGATTTTTCTGTTTGATACAAGGAAACAACACTTGTCATTATTGAATAAACTGTTCTTGCTTGTAGGAGTGTCGTAAATATTTTGTGAATGTATAGCCACTGAAGGAAAATGATAGATTTGGCAGCAAAGCAAAATTTTCATCAAAAAGTATATCGGGACCTGGAAAAAAAGTGCCATGAAGGTTTTATTGAAGAAAGCATGTTCTAATAAGCTGGACATAAGATTTCTAGAAATTTCCTAAGTGCAGTGACCTCCAGTGAAGATTTGAGCTCTCTGAACATTCATCAACGTGCAAAATCGACACCAATGTGAATCGGTTAAAGAACTCACTGAAAACAGGAAAATCACCTTTTGAGAAGTGTCTGCATGTTAGGAATTTCATTTGGGCTAATTCTGCAAAACAAATCTCATCACTAGCAGATTACCGCCAAATTCGTGGCTTGCATTTTGAATGAATTTCTGCCTAAACGTTATTCCGCATCTTCTTTCGTCACTCGATTTAGTAAATTTTTTTCTCTTTCCGAAATTGAAGAAGACACTAAAAGAAATAGAAGGATATAAGCAGGATGCAACAAAAGTAGATGCTTGTAATAGTGGAATTCGAATTGCCTCTTCTAAAAGTACTTTTGTAAGAGATATTATAATTGGTGGACTCTCTATTACAGCTACCAAGGAGGCTAGTTTCAACGGGAAATGTGAATTGGAAGGAGATGTTGCGGGAAAACAAACTCAATCTCAGTTCTTTTTGATCGCTCCTCCGATTATCCGAATTAAAGTTAACAGAAGCAGTTTGTTTTATTTTTATTTAAATTCAAAATTATTTTACTTTTGAAGTATTTCTTGCTTTTCATCCATGAACTGTGTTTAAATGTTTAATATTAGAGATAAAAAATATTGGTAATCAAATACGACAGAAAAAAATACTTTCTATTTCAAAATGACCAACGGTGTCGTAAATAATGACAACTACAAGATATATTTTAAAAACAAACACAGACGCACATAGAAAACACTAGAAATCGATTATAAAAAATGGGTCCCAATAGTACGTAAGTATAGGTTTTTCTATTAGCAAACACGAGACCTAGTTTTTAGTATATTTAAGAAAGTCAAGTTTACTTGAATAATGAAAAAAAAGTCATCTAACCGATTTTGAAAATAACAGTGGATTAAAATTGTTGATTTCATTTCTTGACGATTTCTCAGGAGAAATAATAACGTAGACAATGTCCAAGTTGTGGTTCTGTTTTTGTTTTTTTTTTTTTTTTATCTTTCTGTAATGATATCTACTTATTGTATAAATTTATAAAAAAAAACATTGGGTTTTTTGCTGGCCGCTACTCCTTCGAAACCATAAGACATAGAAATACAAATAAATTTTAGATATACTGTACTATTGAGGATGCCTATATTTTATTTTTCATCGACATGAGTCAACCATTAGTCACGTGAGTGAAGATCAACTACTAATCTATTCATAAGAAGCAAATGGTCGGCTTCCCTGCCACCCACTTTCATCTCTCACACACACACACACACACACACACACACACGAAGGTCACGTGATTGAAAAAGGGACCTCGGAATCCAAGGTCACGTGATCACTAAAAATTTAGGCGGATTGCTAGTATATTAATAAAACTAAAATTTTGTTTTACTTTTCCTATTGTATTCTGTCGGATTGTAAAGCTAATTAAACTGGTTATTTGATTTGATCTTCGTTAGAATCTCTTTCGTAGCCGTTTTCAGAAAAAGAAAAGAAACGAAACTAAAAGAAAAGTGGTCCTTTTCTTTAAAATAAAAATAAAACAAACTTCAGCTTCACGATTTGGACGATTTTATTAAACGTGATAATTATTCAATAATGGTTTAAATAATGATCTGTGTATTCAGAGGCAAAGGATCTCGTTTCAAGATGTCAATCGTCAAAATTAATCTTTAAAAGCACAAATAAAATAACTATGCTTTTCTTTATTCGTTAGCTATTAACTGTTAGTGATGATAATAATCTACTTTCCTGTACAACATACAAGATGGACAGTAAAGCTGTTTTAGGGGTGTTTTATTGACATAACCACTTCTTAAATTAATTTATG
>JAFIDM010000003.1:11705169-11754200 GCA_023159025.1 Thereuonema tuberculata | reverse complement strand
ATTCCCTAATTCTCTTCACTTGTTCCGGAACAAACAGAAGCTATTTTTGGCAGCAAAATAAAAACAGAGAGAAAGAGGAATGGAATTCTGGAACATTCGAACCCATTTCGCTAATTAAAGTAATGATTTACTTCCGTTTGAGTTTTAAATGCAATTAGAAACTCTCCTATTAAAATACAATCGAAGCTTTATGATATACAATGTATTAGAAAATTTAATTGCAATTCATAGGTTTCATTCTCAAAGTTAAAGAAAACAAGTGAATATAATTTTGTGCTAAAGCATAAATTTAAGGGCGACCCATAAGAATAAAAAAAATTTAAAATTAATAATAAAAAAAAGAAAGTACAATAATGTAAGAAAAAAAATAAAGTAGGAAAAAAAGGAAAAAAAAAAAAAAAAACCACGAGAACTTTGAGAAAAAAAAGATTAAGAGGGAAAAAAATAGATACACGGATTCAAACCGACAACCTCCAGCATTTGAGACCTTATCCATCAAACTGTAACTGACTATTCAAACAAGATGGTTGCATTTCTAACATTTAGGCTAATAGAGGAAATCCAATGAAAACAATACCAAATACCTCGGCATGGGGTGCGTTGTCCCCTGAAAATACCTATTCCTCTGAACACGATGGGCCTCTGAACACGATGGGGATGTTCGTCAATCCGATCTTCCGTTCGGGAGTTGCTAGCGGGAAAGACAGATACGGATGGACAAGATAAAAGCAATAGCTAACATATTTGGTCGCTAATAAATTAAATAAATCTTTCTCATTATTTCACAATCTACATAAAATGAATAAAAAATGTTTAAAAACCTCTTGTGCCAGCATTCCGCAGGCCTCTATGAATTTTAGCAGCTCATTTAAACAATAAAAAGCGCATAAAATTTTTAGAGGCTCCACTTTAATTCCCACGATTGTTAATGCTATACTCCGTACTGAAACCTCGCAGCGTACTAATGATCGCCAAAGAGCGTGAAACAGCTATTCTAGGATGTCATTTACAAAACACCTTGGACTATTTAAACTTTTACTTTCTAGGTAGCTTTTCATGATTTGTTTAATCATTCAATGGAGATACTGGTAATATTGCGGAAACTGTTTTTGGTTAAAAAAAAAGCAAACAACAGCTGGATTTTTTGTTTAGCAAAGCGTTGAATTTTCTTATATGTTAGTTAGACTACTTATGAAACTTATAATCCTACTCTGTATTTTTAGCGGCCCATTTTGGAACTGTTGTGATAGCGACCAAAATCGGTAGCTATTGCGTTTGTCCTGTCCTTCCGTCCGTGTTTGTCCACCCCTAACAACTCCCGAACGGAAGGTCGGATCGTCAAACGGACTTCACCATCGTGTTCACAGGCCCCAATATTGTAGGAATGGGGTATTTAAAGGGGCCAACGTCCCCCCCCCCCACTTTTTCCTAACTTTTTTTTTTAATTTTCTTTTTGTTATTATACTTTTTTTTTTATTATTAGTTTTAAATTTTTTTATTATTCTAAGTCGCCCTTAAATTTATGTTTTAACTGACAATTTGTATTCACTTGTATAATTAGCAAATCCTATTCAAATCTTCGTATTTAACATTTTTAGGTCCATACCAATACCAAAATCTAGTCAGGACTGATAATAAGACTAACATCCTTAATAATAAATTCAAAATCAATCAGTAAATTGAGTTATTTAAGTAAAAGTATTTTTAGTCCACCATTTTACCTTTTTGTGACCTTTTTGTGAGTCCAACAAACGCCAAAATTTGAAGAGATAACTTACATAATAGGAGTAGATTTTTAAACATGAAATTCCATATAGAGCAATGCTTTATTTTTTCATTTTATTTTTTAAGGCCGTAACTTGATAATGGTTGGGAACAGCCAAATATAATCCTATGTATATCATATTGAAGACTGAAGTATGAAATTTGATATAAAATAATGTATCGTTGTTTGAGTTATTTAAAGGCCCACGAGATTTTCAGTAACAGACATCGTATCAAGAATAAAAGAATAGAAATTCCTGTGCCAGTCTCCGCTGGCCTCTATGAATCTTCTACGCGCATCAGTTAAATAAAACGCGCCTAAAAAAAAGCTTAAACACATTAAAGGTGGACCTAGTGTTTGTAAGTGCAGTAGTGACATCTCCAAACAGCTGTTTCTCGGTCAGTTGCCGATCATTAGTGGAGAGTAGTCACTATAAAACCCCTAGGTCCAATTACGGAGGTTAATGTAAGGATAGGATGGGAAAAAAATGGAACCTTCAAATATAAACTAAAAAACAAGAAATAACAATAAAAACCTAAGGGTTTTTTAGTGACTGCTCTCCACTGATGATCGGCAACTGACAGAGAAACAGCTGTTTGGAGATGTCACGTTGCACTGATAAACGCTAGGTCCACATTTTAATGTGTTTAAGCATTTTTTTAGGCGTTTTTATTTAACTGATGCGCAAAGAAAATTCATAGAGGCCAGCGGAGACTGGCACATAAATTTCTATTCCTTTATTTTTATTGTGTATTTCTTATTTTTTAGTTTATATTTGGAGGTTCCATTGTTTTCCCGTCCTATTATTATTATTAATTTTTTTATGTCATTATGAGTCTTATTTGTGCTTTAGCACAAAATTACATTCACTTTGTTATTTTTTATTTTCTCGACTGACGAGAAGTAAAGTATTTGGAAACAAATCTGTCCTGGGATACTTAAGCATTTGAAAATAAAGCATTAAATTTTACCTTTTGACTTAAAATCATGGTTTATTTCTATCCTTATCTAATGATTCTGTGTATTCTTGTTGTCTTATTGTAATAAAAGAGAAAAAAATCAATTACCCTTTATTATCTTCATTAATTACTGTTGATCCATTGTTAGAATTTTTTTTCCATTTACTTTATAGACAAGTTAGTTATGTAAATTCCCTTACACAAAACAAGTATTTCTATCTACAACCAAACACGACTGAGCTTCGATATATCACTTTGTTTTCTTCCCACGGCTTCAATATCTTTCGAATGTAATCTGTATTTAGTATTTATCGATTTCAAATATACATTCGATCTAATTCAAAGTTTGCTGAAGTCTTAGAACTTATCGCCATCTTTATTGGCATGATGCCTCATATTTTGACGGGAGTAATAAAATATTTCCAAAATCTTTTTTCTGGAAGTCTTTGTTATTGCTACCACAAATGTAATCGTCAAAAAAAATTCAAGTCAACTGATTTTGGTCAAAAAAGTATTTCAAGATTTTTCTGATGTTCGAGTTCTAAGATCGATATCCAACGTAAACAAATCAAGAGACAGTTTCGTGTTTGCTTTTCTTGATAAAAAAAAAAGTATACTGCCACCAAAGGTTTCTAAAAACTTGGATTAACTTTCAGTTCAGAAAGCCGAATTGTTTTTCAAAGAATAACATCCCTCGTATTATCACTATCAATCTTTTAATAATCGATTGCCTTTTGTTCATATCTGGGGAATTTTTAGAATTCAGCGACCCTAACGGTAAAATTTTGCAGTTTTACCTTTAATAATAAGTTACTGATTAGTGATTGCTTCAAAATGTTATTTTGGATCTAAAAGACATCAATTTTATTGCTGAAATTTGCATAAAGCCAAACAAAATAAATGAATTCTGAAGAATTCTTAACATGTTTACATCACATCTTAGATAGTTGATTTAAATTCTTTTTGGCGAATCAAAACGTTCTATTCACAGCTTTTAGCTATCAACGAAGTGCCTTTGGAGGATCTAATTCAACAGCTTGGAATTCCCAAAAAACTTAATTTTATTCAGAAGTCATAACTTAAAATCAAAATTTTTGAATTGGTATAAAAGAAGGACAATGATAAAAGCTGAACTATTAATTGAATTCTTGTTTGAATTAACAAAGAAAATAGTTGCTGAAATAATTGAGAGCAAAGTTAGAATACCTAATTATGAATATTGAATAGGATCAAATAATTATTCAAACAGAATTTAATTACAGTCCAAATTTACTATTAAACTTTCAATTCAACTAAGGAAGGGTTGAATTAATGTATTGTAGTTTAAAGGCTTACATAATTAACGTCAGTAATCTTTTCATTTACGGGTCCAATTTTTATCAATGTCAATAAGAAAATCATTTTCAGTCATTTACATCTGTACAAACGTTTCCGATTTGTAAGTTAACTAATTTTTGGCGCCATAACTGGAAGAAGTTAACGAATATTGGAAGTTTTTTTTTATCTTTTATCCCAGTTTGTATGAAAGTTATGAACAGCTGTATTTTAAATACTTCAACCTCTCACTAAAGCTTAACGTATGTAAAATTAAAGGTTTTTTGAGTTACATTGATCAGAAAAGGAGTGGATGAATCTGAATATTTTGACTTATTCTAAAATGCTTTTTTTTTCTTCTAATCCTTTTTCCTCTCTTATTTTTATTAACGGATAATATAATTGTTATAAATACAGACCAAGCCTATAGAATTACTTTTGGCAGCTGCTCTCACCATAGAAGAATTGCAGATGGATTTATTAATTGAGTTAAAGAAATTTGTAAATCTCATTAAAGGCATCTCTTTAGAGATGTATCGGAAAAGAAAAAAAAAATGGAATAACAATAAAGGCATCGTATCCGGTATCTTCCGCAAACAAATTTTCTTTTCTTCTGTCTTTCTTATTGGAACAAAGCATTTCTTTACTTTTTCTTCTTGTATGTTTGCTTAAAATATTTTGTAAAAATTCATACCGATTGTACAGGTTCTATATATTTATGGTTGTAAGATCCACACGCGACGAAATGTTTGACTTTTCCCTTAAATCTGTGAAGTTAAAAATCAAACTAAAGAGTGACCGGACTGCTAATAAATTAACGAGGAGGGTGCGGGGCCTCGGGTGAGATGAATTTTGCGGGGCCCTTGCCAATCCTATTTTAACAACCAAAAAAAAAACGAAAATCTTACTTTAACAACCAAAAAAAAAAACCGACGATCCTATTTTATTCTCTTTCCAGAATCCTCTATCCCCCGCGCCAGAAGACCAAGCGCGGGGCCTTGGGCGGTCGCCCCATTCGCCACCCCCTAACGCCGGCTCTGCTTGTCGTTTACAGCTCGGATGATGATCGACGATTGACGGTTCATTTCTTTTTCACCTGAATAGGGTGGTGGAAACTCACACTGCCATATTGCAGTTTTAGTTCATTAAAAAATAAATAAAGAAATTTTTTTTGCATCAACCATAAATCAATGTGGTGTGGTTTCACGGCATCCTTTATCGTTGAACCTTATTTATTTGAAGAAAACCCTGCATGGGGGTCAGTGATATGTTCTGTTAATGCCTCTACGTATGGAGACTGCTTCAAGACCTTTCTCTACACTTCAGCAAAGAATTGTGTGGATACCACAATATTTATGCAAAAGGGAGCACCCCCCCCTCATTTAGGCTTAAAAATCCAAAGGCTATTGCGTCACCTCTGACAGAGTAATTAGCCGTTCATTTCCAACAGCATGACTACTCCGATCATCAAACTTGAGCCCTTGTGATTTCTGGTTAAGGGATTACTTGAAGGGACTTTTTTATCAGGGCAATGTTTCTAACATGTCTGTCTTAAAAAAAGAATTTCGCCACATATGAGACAACTGCACCCAAGTCAGTTACGTTCTGCCGTCGAGTGCGTTGTTCGTCGATTGCAGGTTTTAGAATATGAAGATGGAGGACACGCAGAACCCTAATTCTGATTTATTGATTACTTACACTTTTTTTTAATGTGCGCAATTTGATAACATTTGTAAAATCACAATTTGTAACATTGTAACCTATGGACAGGTAAAACTAACGACATCTGTCATCTTCACACTAAATTGCAATAAAATCATTGCAAATTGTTTCTCAACTTCTCTGTACTGCCAGAATCCATTTGAAAACCTATCTAATATGCAAATTAAAGCGACATTAACGCCAAATTTCACCCTCCCGGAAAATTTCTGAACTACGTTTTTTTACTTGAGAAATCGAAATCCCATGATCATGAAAGTATGCGCACCAAATTTGGTTGAATTTTGTTCAATAGTTCTTTCAACACAGAGCTGTAAACACCTCCTGCTTAATTGTAACCATCCTATAACAACATCACTGCTAGGCCTATTTGCTGAAACTGATTAATTAGCAATATTCTAGGTTTCAATTATTTTAGTGTTCATTTCAGATCTTATCCAATCTCATTTTATCAATTCTCAGAACAATCATTTTTGTTTCAGATTCCCTGAAGAACGTTAGACCGTTCAAATAAATAAACAAAAGATCTTAATTTAATACACCGCTCAGTTTAAGTATACTGAGCACTGGATTTAATTTTACACAATAATAACTAACTAAATAAATAAGATTTTCCAAGTGTAAAGCTTAATACGATTTTTCATGAGCTCAGTAAAACGAAACAAACCAAATTCTAAGCTATACAATAGTCATAACAACCGTCCGTGTTTACAATACAGAATCTAAAATATGTATTGTTTGTAGGTGTAAATTAGAAATTGAATTTATCAGTAAACAAGTTAAATAGTTCTTTACGTAGCAATAATAGAATAAGAATTGGGGATTTCTGTATTGTAAACATGGACGGTTTATGTATTGTTGTATTGTAAACATTTTTTTAAAATGTATCACAACGAATTCAGCTGAGGAAGAAGAAAGAGATTTCTTGTGCTCAGTGATTCAACCTGAAGAAGTTTTCTCTTAAAGAAAACGAAATATCGTTGTTGTGATTAAAGAAGACATTTTAGGAGTATTGTGTATCTCATGATTAAAGGAAGTATGAAGATTTAGATTAGAAGCTTTTGTTTGTTTGTTGCTTATATTTTAATATATGAGTAAGTCAAAAACATTGATCAGAAAGATATACGTGTCTTCATATCAATGATGCATAAAATTCTCACTCCTAAAACTACTATGGTATCACTGGAAAAAAAACTTCATTTTTAATTTATTACGTTTGAATCAAATTGCTTGTTGGGAAAATTTATGCTTATAATTCAAAGATTCGTATTTCGTATTTTACTGTTATTGTTAGTCAAATGTTTGTTTTGTTAATTTAATAATACGAAAATATGAATTCTCTTTGTAGATCTAGTAGTTAAAACTTAAATTATTCAGATTCGGAAGGTTATGCATAATTTTAATTTTAATCCTTATAAAAAGTACGTGTTATTTCAGATTCTTCAGTTTATCCTTTATAAAAGGTTTAGGCAAAAATAAATTATTAATAAAAATTAATCTTTTTGTAAACTAAAAAAGAAAAAAAAAAACTTACACGAATTGTTCTAGAATATTTCCATTTCTCAAGAACTTATTACTTTTTTTTTTTTAATTACAACCGATTTCTCACTGAACATTTATTTTATAACAAGTTTAAAAAAATGTAACGTTCTAGATAGAAACATAACGTTTTTTCGTATTAAATTTGAAACAGTTCCAATGAGCAATCCGAATTGTTTTCAATCTCGTCTTCCTAAAACAGCCCTTCGAAATTGTGCGTCTCCTTCACCTACTAGGCCTAACGGTTTTAAAAGGCTTTTATAGGAAGCATTGACTCTTCCCCTTTCATCTCTTCTCTTTACTTTTATTTTAACAATTGTGGGTGGTAGGAAACTGACGGATGAGTTGCTCAAGAATGTTATTATTGTGCACTCTCGGAGTTTCCGCCTTTGCCGTAAGTGACGCTGCAATCGAAAAGAAATGGCCTCGTCATCCCAATCAGCTTCTTCCTTCTGCATTCGGCCATTAACTTGTTCATTCTTCTCCTCCTCCTCTTCTCTTTTTTCTTCTTCTTTTTTTTTTTTTATACTTCTTTCCTCTTTTTTTATTATTACCTCACATTTTTATGGCTGTATATTAAATTCCAAAGTGTTTAGATATAAAATGTATTGAAACACAATGGTCATTTTATTTTAAGAAATAAAGAATATTTTAATTATATAAACCACATAAATATTACTATATTTCGCAGAAAGTAACTTATTATGCTTCTTCAGGCATAACTTATCGTACAAAGCGATTTAAACAAACAAATACAGGCAATGTTTACAATTTTCGAAATGCTTCATTATTTTTATAATATTTCTTGAATAACTAATAAAAATGGACTTACTTACCTTTTTGTTTATTAAAACAATCAAAGCTATTGATAATACAAACTTCCATTATAAATCTTGTTATATTAAATATATTATTATATAGCACTGTTACTAATGGGTCTGGATTATGTTCAAGAGTTATACAATGGTTTGCCCAAACAGATAATTCAGGGTGTTTATTTCTAAATGCGCTAATATGTTCTTTAACTCGTTCACCTAATGGACGTCTAGTATTACCAAAATGTTTGGAGAGGAATTTGTATCACGTATACTAGCTTATAAATCTGCAAAGTGAAAAGTATACCGGTATCCTTGCTTTCTCTTGGTAATAGTTTTACAAAAAATACTGGTTAAAATTTACGTGAGATATATTTCATATTTAAACCTTAAATAATGCTTACATTTTGATTTTAAGTTCGTCTGTAGGCTTCAAAAAAAGAAAGTAAACCAAGGAATTTTGTGTGTGTAAAAGCTGATTAGGGAATAAAAACGTTGTGGAGATTAAAGCAGAAACATAATTGAAATGTTTAAATAAACCCGACAAATAATGCTCGAATTCCCGAGGAGAAATTGCCTTTCCTCTCGTTAACCCAAATTGATTGATTTAGAAAATGACCGATGTTTTAATTCACAAACACAAACTCTTGCTTTTGTAACACAAGCTCACCTGCTATCTATTTTCATGTAGAATCAAACTAATGTGATGAAGTAATTAAGTTAAAGACAAATTCACGAAGAAATATACAAATGGATATCTATAATGAAATGGAAGACATCTCATTACGACATGAGAAACACCCTTTTTTCCCCCACACTTACTAAAGATGACAGCATACTGTCGTTTAATGTCTTTTTATTTTTTTTTAAATTCTCATAAAATATTAATAACCAACTTTTGTTTTCTTTTATTCAAAGGATAGTTATTTTTTTTTTTTTTTTGGTCATTATGATTTTTTTTTTTTAGTTTCACGATAAATTAAAACGAAACAAATCTAAGCGAGTGAGAGAAAAGACATTAGATTAACATTTTTATGTTCGCTGGTGACAGTTGTGTTTTCTCAATGTATGTCTTCACGGCGCAGAGAAAGAAAGAGAAAAAAAGCTGTTGGCCGTTGTTAATCCCACCTACGCCTCAAGTGTGTTTTTGGAGTTGGATCGTTGCCGCTTTTACGACTCGGAAACAGGTTTTTCTTCTTTTTATTCGAAAGGGGCTAAATTTCCCAATATTTCTTTATTCTTTTTGTTTTATGTTAACGAATGTGAAAGTGACATAACACAAGACCCCTATTTCTAATGATTTTCATTTGTAGAAACCCAGTTACAAAATTTTTCTTCTTTAATTTAAACAGAAAAAAATACTAAATGCATCAGAGATATTATATTGATAGATATATCGTTACAGTACTAAAGGTTTAAAATTATAGAAAACATTTATTCTTTTTAATTTTCTTTCCGAAAGAAAAGAAAACCTTACATTATCATTGTGTCGGTTGTGTGTGTATTAATGAGAGTCTCAATTACTTTCTGAGCGGACATTCCTTCATCTGAACATGTTAAGGAGAAAAGACCAGATATTTTTTTAATACATCTTCTTCTAATTTTGATGAATTCAATACGAGGTCAATATGAAATCATGATATTGCTTATGAGAATAGCAATTTGAAAATCGCTATCGTAATAATCCTTTTAGAAATACATTAAGCTAGTGTCTGAAACATTTTCTTTAGAAATTTAAATAAAAAGGAAAATATTTCAATAAATCAACGTTGTCGGCTTCCAGATGCAACAAAGATGATGAAATTGGTGAGGTCTGATTTGGAAAGTGATAAACGCATATTCTATGGAAGTAGCTTCAAGTTTATTCTGAAGACAAGTTAAAATAATTGAAAGTGTTTGCGTTATTAAATGGGACAATTAAAAAACAAAAGTCTGTGAAGTTTTTAATTCGTCCAATAGAAGTATGTTGAGAACATTGAAAAAAAATTATCATGTTTGGAAAGAACATTGTTTTTTGTCAGATAAAGAAATAGCACAACAACGATTATTAGACACACATTAAAGAAATACATATTTAGTTCCTCAGGAAAAAATCACTGTTTACAAATGAATATGATTCAGTAATTAGGCCTAAATTAGATGGACAATAACACACAATGAGTTAGTTAATGAATATAAACATTTTGTGTCTCAACTGTCAGTCATGATAAAACGATACAAATGAATTTAGAATATTTTGATAGCCGGAAGAAGGACAGTTAACCCCACCCACATGTGAGGTAGATGCGGAAGTACTGAGCAGGTTTTGGAATGTGGTGAAGCTACTAGGACTCAACATGGCGACTACCTGGGCCAGTGAACTGTGCCTGTGGTCGCAGCAACCACCCGTCCCTTCATTATTCCCATTTGGCAACAGAGCGAACCAACACCAGAACAAACAGGGATTAGCCTCGTGAAGCAACAAAGAAGATCAAATTAGCTAAGAAATTTACGTACGAAACATATTCAAATCGATTGACAGTTGAATATCCATTCTGGAAAGGAGACTTATACAAAATTGAAAAAAAAATATTTGATAGCTAGTCGAATGCGAAAGAGAAATAAATATAAATAATCTTTGATTAGTATGTAAACTTTTAACGTGTGCATTAATTAATTATTGACAGTTGAATTGTGGCCAACACACTTTAAAATTCAACTATAAACTTATGTATATAGTAAAAACACAAGTACTGTACTTTCAAAGTGGTCTACACTTCTTTGTCAAGTGGGTGATACTGAAAGTTACAGAAGATGAAGATCAGTGGGTAATGTGAAATGGAAGGAACCATTATTTTGGGGTAAAAGGAAACAGGTTCTTGATAAGAGGGACTATTAAGGGTTGAACGTAAAACAATAAAATTTCAAACACTTCAAGGAAATAAGTTTAGAACTTTAAGAAACAAAAACCCTAAGCACATTTATAAAACCCATACTGTGAAATAGTGAGAACAGACAGATTATCATTGTAACAATTTTTATCAGTAATAATGGAAAACGACTTCTTACATTTTCCTTTAAAGTCGTCTTTCTCACAACAAATAATTTCAGGATGATCAGTATTCAATGAATGATTCTAATCACACGTATGTCCCACAGTAAAATAATTATAATCCTTGTTCTTCACAGCCATGGGATGCTGTGCCATCCGATTCTTTAACGCTTGGCGCGTTCACTCGCTTGACCACTTTGAAAGTACTTGTGTTTTTTAAAATGTATATAAGTTTACAGTTTAATAGAAAAGTGTGTTGGCCACAATTCAACTGTTAATCTTTAATTATTACTTTTCAAATATTTGAAAGTTTTTGACAAATTCAGAAATTATTTATGATGAAATGCGATTAAGAAGTCCACAGTCCACAAATCTCTGGTTTAATATTTAATCACTCTGTAAGAGCCAAATGGATTTTGGGCTTTTTGTAAATTTAAATGCAGGTAAGATAAAGCGCAACTAAAATGAAATAGAATTTAATCACAAGTTTCCATAATTCCTAATATATCCTTATCATGGATGCACAAGGTAGGGGAGGCGGGAAGAAAGAGCCGTGCCCTCCTCCGCTTTTGAAATTATAGATTAGTCCTACTTTCTTTAGTTTCTTTTAATTTTATTTTAGTTCAATAGAAAGTTGTTCCTGCCCCCCCCCCCCTCCGAAATAAGATGCTATTTACTCTCCTGTTCTAAAACCTAAAATAAATTCATTGTTTTCTATAGAAGCATTAAAGTTAAATGTACAATCAGATTGACTTTTTAGATAAGTTAAAAAACTGAACCACATAGTAGAAGGAAATAATGAAAAGACATTAAGTAAAGACAAGATTCTTTAGTTTTCAAAACTACCTTACAAAATTATAGGCCTATAACTTACATATCCAATTCTAATGTGTTCCTTGTCTCCTGTATCTGAACCGCAACAGCGATTTGCAGTTCTGCCAGTTCTTATGTAGCTTTCACCTTTAGAAGTCATCTAGAAAGAAATTATTAAATCGCGGAGTTAAAATTTGATAAAACAAACAAACAAGAAGAAGAAAGAGAACGAATACAAAGGAGATGAGCTTTTAGGATAAAACACTTTTTCTCTTAACTTTTCGGTACTGAAATAATATTAGTTTGTTAGAAAAAGAACTAATTGTAATCAATTCTTCTGTTGATTGGAATCTGATCGCCAATTAAACGGAAGGTCAACGACTTCCTAATTTTTATCCAATCAATTCACCAAAAGAATAAGATTCCTTCGGTAGTTTGGTCTTTTTTTTCTTTTTATTAAGAAAGAGAAAAAGACGATATCTTTGCAATGGATTTATGCTCTTTTTTTCTTGTGCTTTTTCTTCGTCGTGTCATTTCCTTGGTTTCCGCCTCCGTTCTTTGTTGTATTTTTCTGTTTTGGCTCTTTGACAACAAGTATGACATCGAAAGATGACACAAGACATACGCCACCACAATCGGTGGAAATTTTGGAGGCACGTGATCAAACGCAGTCTTGCTTAGATCCTCCAGCTGGAAATTACTCAAATAATTTTTGTGCCAAATTCTAAGATCGACGAAGAACTGCCACCATTTTTTATTCCCCTAAGTAAATGTTTATCGATTTATTTTTATTCTTTTTAACAAAACAAAAAAAAAGTCTCGAAATAAGTTTTTAGAAAAAAGAAAAATTGTAAAAAATAATCTTACCATGTTGACTTTGAAAAATTGGCGCCCTACCTATATCTAGTTAAATACTAATGTTGAATAAAATCATTTATATATAATTTTTTTGGTAGGCCTACTTTTCGATTATCTGAGGCCAGTCATATTGCGCATGCGCCGAGTTTATGAATCGCAATAGGCGGGAGGACACTTTCGACAATATTTTGGCTGCAATTGCTGAATTATATCCCCTTCTCCTTAACCGATAATGTTTTTTCGTTTAAAGCAACTGAACATTGTTACATTTACTACCCTTGTTACCACCCCACAGTGCTCGCTACGACAGTAGGGAGCAAAATATGGGTGGCTTCAAATAACAGAAAAGAACCCATTTTTTTTTTCTTTTTAAGTTTCTCTAGTGTAACTAAAATTAAAAAAATGGAATGGTGGTATGCTATTTAAGTAATTTTCACTGAAACTTCAGGATGAAGACTCCCAATGCCCGAAGAAAACACTACAATTAGTGAAACATCTTGATTTTTAATATTATTTTTTTCTCTTTTAATTTTATCTATTGCAAAAAAAAAAAAACCAAACAGATGGGGGCGTGGGTTGTCTGATTCTGCTGGATTCAATCGAGAGCAAAAAAAAGGTGCTTCTGAAAATAAATTGTCGCTTATTTCCTATTTTCAGTCCGCAGATAAAAATTACGGATCGTTCATTAAGAATGTTGAATATAGGGAAGACACAAAGAGAATAAGAATTACTTGTGATTTTATTTTGTAAATTGTCTGGAATTCCCTAAAACAATTTATTTGTAATTGATAGTGTTTAATTTATGTTTGGAAAATATAGCTTAAGTAATTTAAATTAGCTCATATAATAAAAATGAAGTTATTTATCCTTCAAATTCAAGTACTTCTAAATACTAAATTTCTTGACATTTTTGTTTTTTCCTCTTCTCTTTGCAGGCTGAAACCTGTTTTAATAATAATTCTTTAAAACCAAATTACCAGATGTAGGTTGTTGGTTATTTATTCTTTAACTCGGATGTTTTCTTTTTTTAATGTATGTTATGGAAGGATAGATGAAATTCTACGTCTTTCTCCCCCCTAAATCTCGAATAATAGATTAGACTCTATTTTCCTTTTTTTTTTTTTTGGTTGTATGTCTGTTTAGAAAGACTTTGAATTCCTCCAAGTCCGAAATAAACGTCCTTCCGAATGTTGCATATAAAATACTTTCACAAAATAAGAAATTACTTCTGATTTCATTTCAAGTTTTAGTCAGTATTGAAATATACAATTTGCTTTCGATTTATAGTAGATGTGAGTTCTTAAAATAATCGTATAATCTTACTTTTGTACGAAATGTTAGGAGTAAGAAAGTGTTACATAAAAATTCTTATAAATTTCCGTGTTTCTTTTTTTTTTTAATCTTTTCACTCACTATCTTCAGTTGTAAGTAATAGTAACCCCAAAATAAAAGATCTAATGAAAAATAATTTGATATGGTTAGGTTTGAAGATTTAAATGCCTGTAGTAAAAAGCGGGGGTCGTACTCTATAGTTTGATAAATAAAATAACTGCAGCACAAATTTTTATCATCAAAATATTCAGAATCATAAAGGAAAAAAAAAATTAATCTATAATCACCATCTACAGGAATAATCCGCGATTTTGCAAAATGGCGGCGAATCATGGCTGCCTCCACTAGCTGACACGTGTGTCCTCAAATGTACTTTATAGCTAATCGTAAAGGTCAGTCTTTGCATGGTCCTGTGATTTGACTGACGAGAATAAAATTAAAATATGTGTCATTTAAACAGGATTAATTAAAAACTAAAAAAAAAGCTGGAGAGGGAGAAAGAAAACAAAACAAAAAAAGGCATGTAGGAGAATCGATGCAGCGAACCTTAGCATGAAAGACGGATGCTTAGACCATCTCGCCACCACAGAATAGAGATTCCTATGCCTGACGTCACTCCCGATCTTTTTCTGAAACTGACTTTATATTACAAAAAAACAAAACAAATTACATATTTTTGTTCACTTTTAAAATGTATAACATTCCGTTACTCCAAGTGAATCTTTTTGTGATACTGAGACGACATCTCCGATGTTCTGTCCTTTTTTCAGCAGGAAATATTTTCCACTTCGTAATTCAAAGGTGTAATGAAGGAAGAAAGTATCCGCATTTTATTGATCACGAAGTAATTTGGGAAGAACACCAACGCAACTTTTAGATATTAGAAAAAAAGTAATCTCGAAATTACCGTTTCATTTCTGTCTGCTACGATTCTATCCATCACAATATTTTAATTCATGGTAATTTTGGAGAAATAATTATTCTTTTAGGAAAGAACCGATTCAACAAAAGCGTAACATTGGGAACTGAACAAAGACAGTGAAAGAAACAATATAGAGGAATATCATGTGTTTGTGATTTTTATTCCATTTTTTTTTTTTTTGTTATTGAAGTATCGAACAAGATTAGTCGAGAACATTCCACAATTGAAGAAAAAAGATAATACTGTTCAACCAGTAGGCCTACAGAATTACTTTTTTCTTATTATCGATTTCTTTTAAATATGTGAGATTTTGAAGAAAACTTTCCACAAACACTAATGTTATAGATTAAAACAATAACACTGACACTAAAAGTGAGTGTTTTAATTTAACTTCCAGGGAAAAAAAAAGGTCAAAAATTATTTTTGTCCTACGAGCCCTAAATTCACTGGTGGACTAACCTGCGATGTCCTCCAATCTTCATGATCATAAGGGATCCATGGACTTAACTTAATCAATGAAAAATAGTTTACTAATAGCTATTGCAAAGAAGATATCGAGGAAAAGAAAACCCTAAATAAAATATAATATTAACAAATATGCTAATGAGAATTTTTTTTTATTGTAGTTTTATTTTCATTTTTTAGATCAAATAAAAATAAGACGGGCATACGAGAAATAAATGTTCAATCTGGACTATTTATTTAAGCTTTAATATATTTATATAATCACCTAATATTTTTTTCGTTTCGTCAATTTCAGAGTAATTTCTATTAGCAAATTAAATACATAATTTTTATAAATAAGCAAAATCGTATTTACATAATAATAAATAAAAAAAAAAATTGAGTATTGTCCATCGTCTACTTTTAATTTTCTTTAATGTTTCTTTTCTTAAAGCAACTAAACAGAGAATAATTCACTAGATATTTTTTAACTATCTAACGGAAATGGGTTTGTGGTGGGCGCGACCCCTTTCCGAATGTTCATTGAATGTTTTGGCTTGAACATTACAAAATGCGCGTTTCTTCTTAGATTGGTCGTAACTGTTTGTTTGTTTTTTATTTTTTTCCATATTTGCTGTTTTTTTTCTTATTTTTGATATATCTCATATCCTATTTGAAAAATAAATTACAAACAAATGAAAAGACAACGAAAGGAAAACTCTATTTCTTAAATAAAAAGACAATTTTGTTTTATTATTATGTTTGTATGTTTCAAACCTTGGGTTTCTCCAGCAAAAACAATATGGCGGGTCAAGGACCAAAGCACATACTGCCAAGTGTAAAGACGTGTGCGAGAATGATTAGGGATGTGTGGTTGTGTCCATAAATTTCCTAACTATGCTTGTTGTGTTGAGTACCACAGCCTTCTGCAGTTGTACATAAGTGTTTTTGTGAAGTCCTAGTGTGCTGAGACTGTGGTGCAATGTGTGAGGCACCAGACCAGTGGCAGACAGAACGATGGGTACAACACGCACTCGATCCTGCCTCCACTGCTTCTGGAGCTCGTGTGCTAGATCAGTGTATTTACTGATCTTGTCTGCGTGAGTTTTCTGCATGTTCTTGCTGATAGGCACTGCAATATCAATTAGATAGGTCTGTTTGTTGACCTTCTCAACAAGTGTGATGTCTGGTCTGTTGTGATGTATGGTTTTGTCTGTGTGAATGGGGCGGTCCCAGTATAGTTGATATGAGGGTGACTCTAATACGCTTTGTGGTATGTACTTGTAGTACGGGACACTGCTCTTAATAAGTGAATGTTTGTGTGCTAGTTGTTGATGAACGATCGACGCTACCTGATTGTGTCGGTGGAGGTAGTCTGTTTGAGAGAGAAGGGGACAGCTTGATATTACGTGGCCGATCGTCTCATGCGTAGTGTGGCATTTCCTGCATTTGTCATCATGTGTGTTTGCATCGTGTAGAATGTGTTTCTTGTAGTTGCGTGTGGAGATGACTTGGTCCTGTATTGCGATCATGAACCCTTCGGTCTCCCCAAACAGCTCACTACTCGTCAGCCATCTGTTCGACGCTTCCATGTCGACATGAGGCTGGCTGAGTTCGTGATGATGTCTGCCATGGAGTTCCTTACGAGCCCATGATTCACGCAGCTGCTGAGTGTGGGTGTCAGGGGTGGTGAGTGTTGGAGAAGAGTTTTCGAGGTTCAGGGGTGTGAGGTGTGTGTCAGCCTTGACAATGGCTGAGTGAAGTGAGGAGTCTTCTGCTCTTTGGTGGAAATGTTCCCTAAGTGTATGTACTTGTTTTTCGTGTAGGGTGATGAGGTTGATGAGTCCTCGGCCTCCCTCCTTGCGGGGAAGAGTCATCCTTTCCGTAGCGGACTTGGGGTGGTGCATGTTGTGTTTCGTGAATGTAGTGCGTGTTGTGCGTTGTAGTGCTTCGAGTTCGGTGTTTGTCCATGGAATTATGCCGAACGAATATGTTAGTGTGGGAATGGCAAAAGTGTTGATAGCTTTAATTTTATTTCTGGCGTTGAGTTGTGTTTTGAGGATTTTGTGAACTCGAGCAAGGTATGTGTTCTTCAGTGCATTTTTGATGTTTGCGTTGTCAATGACGCGCGCTTGCTGGAAGCCCAGATACTTATAGGTATTATTATTATTATTATTATTAAGTTAGGAATGTCTAAAACATCCTTTGATATCTCAATTTTCTATTTATTTATTTATTTATTTATTTATTTATTAATTTTTTAAGCAATAATTAGCTTTCGTGATATTTTGATGTTTTTCTGAAGTATTAGGAAAGCCTTCTTTTGTTTTCTCCCAAACGAACTATTCACTGAAATAGTGAACTCATCCGATCAAAGGATTGTGTTTTGGCAAAATTAAAATTCTTCTCACGCGAATCCCTTAAAATTCCTCCCAAAGATCTTTTTACCGTTTTATTCTCAAGGCGTTGTATTCAATGTCAAGTGATAATGATTGCAAATTGGCGTAGAGAAAGTTTAGGAAGATATCAGGAAGTGCGTCGCTTTCTTTATCCTGTCATTAAAGGCTTTTATGATAAAGTGGCTTTTTTTAATATCACTTGTTGAATTTTAATTATCTTCTTAATTATGATTATAAATATTATAATCCTAGCTATATAACCTAATTTTATTTCAAAAATCCTGAATCAAAACTCTTTACATTTAACAATTAATATCGAATTTCAAATATAACAAAGTAATTAATGCTTTTAGACAGTTTTAAAAGCAAAGCGGTCCCATAATATACACAACTGTATAAACAAAATAATTAAAAGCAAGAGCATATAAATGCAAGACCGTTCCTATATGTTTTACGGGCAAGCTGTAACCTAGGGGCAGCTAATACAATGCTTAGTGCATCATTTGGATATGTTAAAGAATTTATGAAACAGTACCTTTGTAAATATTAACAATAACGTCCTGTTGGCAATTGTTAGTTTCATATTATTATGAAGCAACAGTATTATTACTGTGTTAATTGTTATCATTATTACTAACACTGCTACGGAAAACGTTAATTTTGGGGGTCAGGGAGGGATCCTACAGGTCTGATTTTTTTTCCACGTGGTCACCTCCTTTTTGATGCTGAACACAATGGTGAAGGTTTCATTCTAATATCTCGAACCGTTCGGCCGCTACAGAGTGTGACATACAGTGTGAAAGACAGACAACACAAAGCAATAGCGGTTCCTATTAACTGTAGCATGGTCCCACTAAAAATAAAAAAATAAAAAAGAAAAAAACGATTGGTAGAGATTCTAAAATAAATGTTAACAAAAGTTCTTGAAAAAACTTAAATCTATTATCCTTAATTTTTTTTTTTTTTTTTTAATTCTTGAAAACCACAAGAAATTCTACGTTTATTTTTGAATTCTGATGTTTGCTGAACACAAACAGTAGATACTTTCCATGTAATGAATAAAAAGGATGAATTATAATCCTCATCATTTGCTTAAATCCGGATAATTTTAATTCTATTTTAAAGCACAAGGAATTAGTGGATTAGCTAAAAGAATTATTTTCAGTTAGCCTAGTGATTGGGATGATTAAGGAAAAAAAAATAATAAAAAAAATGAAAGGACAATTTTTAATTTATAAATGTATAATAGTTATTTTACTTTAAAATGTAAGTAAATACGATTTTACTTATATTTTAAACGTTTTATTAGCTTATTTGAGGCAATGGCGAATTCTTAGGTTAGTTGCACAAATGTCAGATATTCAGTTTATTTTAGAAAAACTTTTTCATTAAATGGCGATCGAAGTACATTAAACTCCCGATTATCCGCGCACACCTCGGAAACAGGAGAGGTATTTTTTTTTTTTTTTTTTTACTATTTAATAAATTACGGAATTAAAAAAAATAAATAATTCTAGAATAAGGTAAACAATAAAAGAGGCTAACAAGGTAAGTGAAGACAGTTATAGACAAACAATTTAATAATTTTAAATAATGGGTGTGTTTTTCGTATAATCATTCAGAAAAAAGTTTAATATAAAATAGCCAATATTATTAATTTTATATTAAACTATCTTCTGAATGATTATACGAAAAACACACCCACTATTCAAAATTATTAATAGATCTTTAATTGATCTCCCTTGTCCATCTAATATCTCCTCCTGATGAAATTTTGGCTCATTATTGGGAGAATGTTTAGGGACTTACTTAGTTTATTTTTTTAGCAGAAATTAGGTTTATTTTTAGCAATACACTATAAGAGTGATATCAATTTAGCTTTTCCAGCCATTGATCATATTGGTCGAGACGTCAATAATGGTTGAATTCTCCGATTTATTCATGCTAATGGGGCCTCTTTCTTTTTTATTTGTTTTTATCTTCATATTGGTCATGGTATTTATTATGGTTCATTCAATTTACATTACACATGAAATGTAGGAGTAGTTTTATTTCTTATTACTATAATAACAGTCTTTGTAGGATACGTATTATCACGAGGACAAATATCTTTCTGAAGTGCCACAGTAATTACCAACTTATTATCCGCAGCACCATACATTGGTTCCAACTTAGTTCAATGAATATGAGGAGGATTTGCAGTGGATAATCCTACCCTTATCCGATTCTTTTCATTTCATTTTATTCTTCCATTTATTATCTCAGCTCTAGTAATACTTCCTTTACTCTTTCTTCACCAACCCTTTAGGTATTAACAGAAATTTCGATAAAATTTCTTTTCACCCTTTTTTCTCCTTAAAAGATATACTAGGTATTTTAATTATACTAGTTTCATTAATAATTATTTCATCCCTTTTTCCTTATTCCCTAGCTGACCCAGAAAACTTTACTCCAGCTAATCCCTTAGTAACTCCTATTCATATTCAACCAGAATGATATTTCCTATTTGCTTATGCTATTTTATTAATACGATCTATTCCTAATAAATTAGGAGGAGTAATTGCTTTACTTATATCTATCTTAATTCTTATAATACTCCCATTTTCACAAACAAAAAAATTCAAAAATATTGTCCATTACCCCTTACTCAAATTTTATTTTGAAGCCTAAACTGTTCTAATTCTTACATGAATTGGAGCCCGAGCCGTTCAACAACCCTATGAAATGGTAGGCCAAATCTTCACTGTTATATATTTTCTTTGATATATTTTTATCCCTATATCTCTGAAAATTTACTAAAAAAAAAAGACCTTGTGGGCGGAGCTTAGGCCGGCAGGTTACACTAAATTACGGGAGAGCCTTCCTCTTCTATGTACACGTCAGACAGCAGACTTGTCAAATAAGCCATCAACTTGAATTTTTTTTATTATTATTTTGTTAAATTTGTGTTACATTCTTTCATTCACGTACACTAATTCGTAAGTTGAGTGTTATTTGAAACAAAACTTGACATCTGACGCTTGAGGTATTAGTTGTAGTTGTACATGGAGAGGTAACGTCCCCCCCCTCCCCTAAACTAGCGCATGCGCACTAAAAGGTCGTTCCTTAATCTATTTACATTAATTATTAATGTAAATAAAACATGCTAAAAGCATTTTTAAGTTCATTTTCGTCCTTTTTCGTCCTATTTCGGATTATCCGCGGTTGCCGCGCTACCAATTCAACGGATAATCGGGAGTTTACTGTATTTTTGTTTCTGTTCTTCGGTGTTTCCATTGATATTTTCCTTAGCTTTGCCCAAAGAAACCGATTTTTGAAAAGAAGTAGATTTGAAAAGAAGTAGTGATTTTGAAATCACAGTTTCAATTCTTACTGAGTTAGATATGTACATTTCAATGAATTTTCAGTTGGATATGCTTTGTCACCAGTGCACAGTGCGTAATTCTGGCAATCTAGATGGAAAAAATTATGATTGCAACAAAAAAAAAGATATAGTGTATATCAAATGCATATTAGTAAAAAAATAATAATAAAATACAAAAAGAGTAAATTCAACAAGGGTTTTGCTGCACAATATGACAATGGCATGTACAGTGGCATTTCGTCAGTATTGTATTTAAGTTAAGAAAATAAAAATAAAAATTTACAGCATTTTTAACAGTGCAAAAACTCAAGAATCAGACAATAAAAACTAAAGAATACACATGTTAGGAAATAGAAACGAACAAAATATTGTTAATGTAAAGAAAAATGTATTTTTCATAAAGTTATACGGAATCACTGAAGACACTGCTCGCATCGAGTGATTAAACGGAAGCGTTCCTTTTGATTTCTAACAAATTATTGTCTTTAGTGAATTTTACAAATTTATCTAAATTAATTTTCTGGTCACAGTTTATACATTCAAGAATAACTCTTAAACGCTTAATGAAGTCCATGTTCCATCCAGTTATCTCTGCAGCATTCTCGGGTTTCTAAAAAAACTGCGGGCAGAGTTGCCGGCATTTGTATTGCCACTTTGCTACTTAGACATGTCAATTAAAAGACCTAAATCACATCTGAACCTCTCCCGAACTTCTTTCTTCTTCCGAAAAGCCTTTTCTTTATTTTCAGAGCCCCTTGCTTGCCAGGCTTCAATTTCTAACGGTACGAAATATGGAGAAAGCATTGGAACAGCCTGATCCAAGAGTGAAGGGATGATATACCAAATGAAAAGAATTCTATTTTTTCTTGTTTTCTTGAGATGGCTTTTAAGTTATTATGTCTTTGGGTTTCGCCCCGCACAGATAACATGTGTGGATAGAAGAGCATGCTGATACAGAGCCGTTTCTAGGTGTTCTGCCACTCTAGGCGAGAACTGAAAAATGCCGCCCCCACCAAAAAAAAACAAAAAAAAACGACAATCCTATTTTAACAACCAAAAAAAAATGGAATCCGTCCTTCGGCCGGCCTAAAATCTTGCCGCCCTAGGCGGCCGCCTAGTCTTGCCTAATGGTAGAAACGGCCCTGTGCTGATACTGCATTACAAAGTCCGTGTTATGGTAATTCCAAATCGTCCAGTGTGATTTTAGTGGGCATGAGAGCAAGTGTTTTTATTTTATTTATCTTATCAACTTCAGTGGTTACTAAATCGACCGATTCTTTGGCAAACAAAAATTTGACAGGGCGGCAGAACCTAATTGAAGATGGGACAGGGTTTTTTCCAAATGACTATTCTCGAATCGTCTGCATCACTTTAAATTTGTAAAAGAACCACAGAAATACTGAAAGACTTTCATTACTTCATTGTTCATCGGAAAACTTCTGTTTGTACCTATTCTGCTCCGATTCATCACACCCCCATTTCGTGATCACGTTTTAAGCATATGCAATTTCTCGCTGACCTCTTCAATTTGACATAGTCGGGAAACCGTGTAGTCAATGAGAGTCTTCACAGGTATTTCCGCCGATATTTTCGATATTGAGTCCTTAACTCTGTGGTAAGGTGGATATAATTTGCAATTTAAGTTTTCGGCTTGCTCGCGTATTCGTTGGTAATTAGTCTATACCATTAATGTAAACGATTGCTGAGGTGATAAGGAGGTAGGCTTTTGAAGCACGGACCTTCTTAATAGTCCTGCCCCTCTTCAAAGATGTAATACAGAGTCAATTGCTGTAGAATCTCTTTTCCTTTCCTTCCTGAACTGAATTTCAGCTCTTCGCTGGTTGATTGTAGGAGGTGTTGTACTTTTAGTTTTTTAGTCTAGGACCACAAGCACTGATAATCCAGGTCAAATCATGGGGTACATATATTATACTTAGGACAGCCGTAGATACATCTTTAGAAAAAAAAAAATATTTTCATTAGGCCAATTGTAATGAAGAAAGCGATCTCTGTTCCTTCCTATTTTTTTTTTTTTTCCCATTTGCTACTAACTTTCAGGCAGAAATGGTTCATATTAGTTTTTAAGCACTTTACTTCAGTTCCGGAATTCACTATATGAGGGGGCTAGAATCAAAGGCAGCTAAATCCATGTTTTGAAATTTTACAATTTTTTTTTTTTTTTTTTAAGGTGGTAACGTTGTATGAAGAAATCTTTAAAATACTTAGAGTAGGAATTAGAACTCAATGGATAGCACACTGAACACCTATAATGACAGGTTATTCTTTTATTGAATAATTTCTTTGATTCTAGCCCCCTCACATTTCCCATTACTTGCAAAACATATGCGATCGCAGCGTCTAACTCCGACTCTTCAGGATTTTCAACCCATATTTCAAAAAGTGTCCTCCGGGAAATCGAAGGTGTCATTCTGTACTCAATTAAAAAACAAAATAGTTCGCAAATATTCGCGAAACTTCTTTCAAGATTCTGATGACCAATAGATCTAGCTTTAATAACTGCATCGCCACAAAGCGAAACTCGGTGAAACTCTGCACTGAAAACTTCGAAAAAAACTCATGCAATGGCTTCTACGTTGAGTTCAAATTAATCACCTTTTTTTCAGGAGACTTCTACAGGCCGACGAAAGCACCTTTTTGTAATACTGCAGGCACTAGTAACTTGGAAAAGATCTAAGGAATTACACTTTCAAATTAGATAACGCTTTAAATGTTGCTTGGGATCCACACAGGTCAAACGAAGTCCTGACATAACTATGATTCCGTACTCAGACGACGGAATCATAGTTATGTCGGGCACGTTCAAGTCTCAACATGTTTCGGTACGCTCTACTGCTACCTCTGGGGATAATTAGAGACACTAACTCCTTCTCATGTGCTGTAGACATTCTACTATCGAAATACAAAACAAGCTAGAACTTCTGGACAAGTTGAAAATTTGAATTTTTTTCCAATAGATGGTCAAAATTACACACTGTGCAATGTAGCAATGGTGGACCAAGGAACAGTCTGATAACGCTGGTACTTAAATAAATAAACAAATAAATGTGAAGTAGTTAAGAAAAAAAAATAATTAAGGCTTCATAATTTTATTTTAGCAGCCTAAAAAAATGAAAAGCATAAACATTTTTATATTTATATAATTAGAGAATAAAAAAAAAAGAAGTTTTTCATGTTGAAACATATCTTAATAAGTATCTTTGATACAGTATGTTATTTATACTTTCTGATCACAATAAGAGCACGATGTAGACAAAGTTTTTTTTACATAAGTTTATTGATTTTACGAAAAGGTGAAGTAGCGTTTTGAAAATGTACGAAGGGTAGATGAAGAAGAAAAGAAAAAGAAAATCCTACTTGTGCTTTAGATACTGAAAAGAAGTCATTGATTTTATAGAATTCTGATAAAGAATTGGTGCAAATCTACAACAGAATTTGTTGCTATAAAACAGTCTCTGCACAATGAAGTTTGTGTTGACATAACATTGAACAGCGTCAGGCCAACATCCCTTCCATAAGATCTTATGTAGGGGGTGTGGGTCAGGCACGTAACCAAGGGTTTTTTAAAGGGACGGGGTGGGTTCATTACTTTAATTTTTTTATAAACGACTGTGCTTTCTTTAAATGAAACTTTAAAAGTAAACTAATCTTAATACTAATATCAATGGCGAGAATAGGCTCTTTGAATTCATATTTACACGTACACAATTGAACATATATACTTTCTTTTCGTTTTTTCTTCCCTGAAGAGGGGAAGGGACTATGTGCCCGACAGTGTAGTTCCATTTTGAAATCTAATGACACTACAATGCTTAACAACAAAGCTTTACAGAGACAATCACATCATTAAACAGAAACAAACAAAACAATGACCTGATGAAGATGGAGTCTATAACGATGCATAAATTTAAATTTGCCTGTGATTCTTCTACGAAAGGGAATTCTACAGATAAATCTTTGGCAGAGAGATTTGATAAATACGATGATAATTTTGTTTGGTGCCTTATATTTGTTTGTTATTTTTTTGAAGAAAGTATTGTGAAATATAAATAGGATCTGAAATGGTATATTTGAATAAATATACTTGACATTATTATTATTAACCTTATTTTTATTAAACAAAATAATCAGTTAGTTTCGAAACATCCGAAGTCCACCATTTTTAGATATCCTTGTGTAGTTATACAAGAAATCTTTTACTGAAGCAATTCTAGTTTGGGAATAGTTTTTCTAATTTGGAAATATGTTTTTGCTTGGGAAAAATTTTGATTTCTGGATTTGGGATATTTTCAAAATCATAGTATCAATTGTAATTTTTTTTTTTTTTTAATTAAAAAAAAATATTTTAAGAAAAGTTAATTAGATTCTTACGGTAACAAAAAAATAATGCACCACTTTTATTGATTTCGCAGTATCTATGCATAATTATATTCGAACGGACGAAAGTTTTTAAATGTTTTATTTATATCTAGCAAAACTTCGGTCGGGTAACAAAAAACAAATGTCCTAATGTGGATGATAAAGAAATTGCAATTGCGAGATCACTTGGAACTTTTCCGGTTGGTATAAACAAAACAAAAAACAACAACACCTCAAAACGTCTGATCTCATTACAAATCTATATCTATCCCGGAAACCTCGTAGAAGTATCTTTGAACCATGTTTGCCCATCCACTCACCGTCCTCCCAGTGTACACCCCTAGTTCCAGGTTATTTGAATTTTGTAAAGTCATAACCCTATCACTTCAAATCTTTCCTAGTCCGTAAAAAATCATTTGATCATTACAAATCTATATCTAACCCGAAAATCCCCTCGCTATTATGCACAACAATATTTTAGTTCCAATTGTTGCACAACAGTACTTGTATAGTTCCTTTTTCGCCACCGGATGCATATGTAGCGCTATTGTGCGGAATAATATTTTAGCTCCAATTGTTAAATAACAATATTTGTGTAGTTCTCATTGTCAAGATAACAAATCCTAAAACCTAACAATAGTAACGGAAGCAAATTTTCAGCTTTATAACTTAAAGCAACGCTTTTTATCCTATCCCGGGGAATTTCGAAACATCCTGAAACAGGGTTTTAGTGATTATAATTACCTACTTACATGCCAAATTTAAAGTCTTTACTAATTATAGTTACGGAAATATTTATGGAAGTAAGAAAACTTTAAAGCGACAATAAACCCTCGTTATTCCCGAACCCGTGGGAATTTCGCAAAATCCGGCCTTATTCCTTGTCTACAACATAAACGGAACGTCTATGCAAAATTTCAGCTCTATAGGTCCAACGGTTTGGACTGAGCGTTGATCAGTCAGTCAGTGAATGAGTGAGTGAGTGAGTCAGGTCTAATGTTTTTATATACTTAGATATCGTAAATAAAAAGTTGAATTTTATTTATTTATTTTGTTAGAATTAAAATTGAAATAGTACATTTAATGGCTGTTTTGAAAACGCTTTTATTTAATCTTTCTCTTAAAAAAGTTACGAATTTCAAGATCGAAGAGAGACTGAATCTTTTGTAGTATCTCCGCTGAAAGATAAATTTGGAACGGAAATTCAATTACTCTACTCCTACGTTATTTCTTATTTGCATAATCATATTTGCATTTCTTAGGTGCTTTGCGGCATTTATAAGAACCAGGGGAAAAAGAATCAAATTTAAGAAGTTTAAAGTAGGTAAAAATAAAATAAAATTGAAACAAATAAATTTTTAAATTATATAAAATTTTATTATTGAGATTTTTATTTTCGGTGAGGGGGGGGTAGAGGCTTTAAATTTTTTATATATTAAATTGCTGTATTTTAGACAAAGCACCAAAATCTTATTTTTTCCTAAATTATCTTGTTTGAGTGAGGCTTAGGATATGGCGGAGAAGACCTATATAACAATACGAAAATTAGGTCGAAAAACAGAAAAAAAAGCCTGACCTACACGAAAAAGCAAAACAAAACAAAAAAAGAAAGCAAAATAATAATAAGAAAATAAATCATTAGAAAAAAAACCAAAAGAGATCTTCACTTTTTAGGTAAATAGGTTTAATAAAAACTCAAGACTCGTATCGTCGATGATGGATCTCATAAACAAAAATAAATAAATAAATAAATAAATAAATAAATAAATAAATAAATAAATAAATAAATAAATAAATAAAACAAAATAAAATAAAATAAAAATAAAACCATTTTTATTAAAACATTTCTTGGACTCTTCTTCGATGTGATAAGGATATAAATGGCAAATTAAATTGCACTTATCATTTCATATTTAGAAATGAGATAAGTTGTCAAAGATGCACAAATTTCATCCGTAATTCTTAATTGATAAAAGAAAATTAATAATAATATGCAAAAAGAAAAACAAAAAACAAGAAACTTTATTAAAAATAAGGATAGGAAGCTAAATCAATAGCAGAGATTTTAACTTTTAGATCATTTTTGTTAAGCGTTCTAAAAAAAAATTCTGAGATTAAAAAAATAATAAATAAATAATAAAAAATTCGTTTATATATTTCGCTCATAACGTTTTACAATTTCTTATTAGTAAGATGTTTTCTATTTAATTCCAAAATCGATTTTAAAAAGATTAAGTAGATTAAATACATTGGTTTTCCTTATGAAAGAAGATTAGAAATTTGAGAATATGGGCAACTCAAAAAAGTTCCAAAGCTATCGGAGTTTAGTTCTGTATTCATTTCTTAATTGTTGATTAGGTCAACTCCTTCCGTTATATTATAAGAGTATTTTTTTTTTAACTTTTCTTATAAAAAGTTTAACGTTTGTTATTTGCTTATTTATTTTTTTTATTTTATTTAAACAATATTTAATTTCTATTACAATGTCAGCTCCTTAGTTGTCTTCCAATTCTGTTTCCTGACTGATGTAAAAAAGTGGGTCAACCATTCTACAAATTTTGGTGGCAAAAGTTGAGGACATCCCCACAAGTGAAAGGAACGTTTGAGTAGAAACAATAGTTAGAGTAAACAAAATCAGATAAAAAAAAGAAAACGCGTCTGATAGACATCAAATAAAAATTGGAATAACATAGACCAAAAAGATTCCACATGTACCTCAACTTATAATAGCAACCAAAAGTAAAATACATGGATACATCGAATATGCAGTAAATAAATAAATAAATAAATAAATAAATAAATAAATATTTTCCAGTTGCCACTAAAAGTTATCAAACAAATAGAAGTTTATTTTTGCATGCTTGAGGGTTATAAATAATATTGGAATTAATAGAAATGATGAATACTTATGATAATTTTCGTAAATATATTTGGCTCTGAATAATCCAATTTTTCATAGTCCAAGAGCAATTCTATTTTGGTGCGAAGTAGTTTTGAAGGCGTCTCTTGTCGTTTTTATTGACATTAGAGACATGTAATAATTAAGATATTGTTTTATGTGAATTGCTTTATTTTATTAAGCAGAAAATTGTTAAAACATTTAAAATAAATAAACTTAAAGTCCCAAAGGGAGCTTCATTCGCACCCGTCTTACTGTGACTCTGGAGGTCAAATACAAATTAAACATTTTTTTTTTTTTTTTGCATTTACTTTTAGGTAATTAGGTAATTACTTTGTCGCATGCTGCTTTTTTAAAGAAATGTAGACATAATTTCGAATGCTACTGAATGATTTGTTTTCATTGATTATAAAAAATGTTATTTTCGGGTTTTATCAAGGAAATTAATAAAAATGAGGGGGCTAGAATCAAAGACAGCTAAATCCATTTTAATTATTCAATAAAAGAATAACCTGTCACTATAGGCGTTCAGTGTGCTATCCATTGAGTTCTAATTCCTACTCTAAGTATTTTGAAGCTTTCTTCATACAATAATACCATCTTAAAAAAAATAAAGTGTTTGTAAAATTTCAAAACATGGATTTAGCTGCCTTTGATTCTAGCTCCCTCAAATGTATGTCTTTTGTTCTTTTAGTTCTTGGTTAACGCTATCTAGGCCCAATAGAATTTGTTCCCAGTCCAATTTAAAACAAACAAAGAGGATAAGGTAAGTTTACTAAAACTTACCTTTTCATTTTAATCTTGCGGGAATTTATGTTAACTATTTCTGTTGTGTTTAATGTATTTCATATAATTTTCATAAATAAAGATTATTCCCACCACATTATACTCAAAGCAAAATCCATCGTATATGATCTGAATATGTGTACAAAGTGAAGTTAAGTAGGCCTAAAGTACAATTCCAAGTGAACAGATACCATTCACGTGATCAGAAATTGTTTTGCACTCATTTCAAAATTCTTTTTAAAAGAATATTCACATTTAAAAGATTCTGACATTATTCAAAAATATGGTTTTTACAGTCTAACAATGGCCTTAATACTTGCTTTTAACAATTAATAATAATAATAATTGTTATTTCCTTAACTATCGTTCACGGAAACCTAAGACGGATTGTGGTCGTTCTTCAGGTTTTTCTTCTTTAACAATAAGAAATTACAACTGTTTTAATTATCCGTTTATGCTGCTTTCTTTTTCTTTTTTTTATCTCCTTACGTTCAAATGAGAGTGAAATCTCTTAGGGTAAATACTTTTCTTTATGAAACAAGTATAAAATATCAAAACAGCTCAACAGGAGTATTTAAAAAGAATGAATAAAACTGTAGATGCAGATTATGGTTCATATAGGGAAGATGTAATCCTGTGTCTGTTTGTCCAGAGAATAATTCTCAAATATTTGAACTTCTCAACTCTTCTAAGCCTCAAACACTTTTTGAACCTTGGTGGTTTTCTCGGTCAGTCACATCCAAAGTTTACAAAAAACATCGCATAAAGAAAACATTTTATTATTATTATTATTCCGAATTCAAAGCAAATTCTTCTTACAAAAAGAATGCCAAGTCACATAACAAGAATGGGAAAAGAGGACGGTAAGGATTTTCGGTATATTTACATTACATATTATTTCCATGTGCCAGTGAAACAGTATATATGTAATTAAAAACAGAAAGCAACTGCCAATTAAAAAAATAAACCTTGTATGAAGAAGAAAAAAGTTCACACAAGCTTGCATTTTCGTAGAGAAGTTTTGAGTAAAATGAAATACAGAAATAAATACTTATAGAAAGTAAGGATCGTTTCTGGTTTTCCAACGGAATTTATTCTAGAATGTACAGTAGAGCCCCGATTATCCGCGGAAAGGTATGGTGAAAAGGTATCGCGGATAGTAAAAATCGCGGATAACCCGAAAAAAGACTAAAGTGAGGTGTAAACACACACAAAAAAAAAAAAATATTTCAGCATAAAAACTACGTTTTATTATACAAAAAACATAATACGCAAAACTTTTAAAATATGTACAGTACAGCAGAAACCTTTCTGCAGAGCAAGAGCCTGCCACTCATCCACAAATTCCGAGAAGGCCTGTAGGATTACGATGCACAATCAACCTGTCAATAATTTTCGACCTTCGCACTGTAGGGCCTATTGTACTTTCCCTGTTGTTGGCTTGGATTAAAATTGGTTTTTTTGAGGTTCGTAATTAAAAAAATTTTTCGCGGCACTCGCGGATAATACGCACCGCGGATCATCCACTCGCGGATAATCGGGGCTCTACTGTATTAGTTAACAAAATTAAGCCTATGCCAGATTGTAAGATATAAATTTAATAAAAAAAAATATTAAAAATTAGGCCTAATTACAGTAATTTAATGTTTACAATGCGATATTTTTTGTTGTTTAATTAGAAAAAAAATCTGGGAAAGATTTAAGTAATCGAATATTAAAATTAACTTACTTTCATTTGCATTATACGAAGATTAATTGAAAAAAATCTCTTAAAAAATCGTAGTTAATAGATGGAATTTGGAAAGAAAAAAAATAGAAGAACTGATCATTCATCTCCGTATTCTAGAATCTTCTTCATAAAAATAAAACAAAGATCACTATTACCAAAGAACGTGCTTTGCTATTTAGGCTACTCCCAAAATTTGGAGTTTAAAAGTCATTCCTTTATTGTGTAATCAATTCTAAATTCCGGAAATAAGGAAATTTCGGAATTTGAATAATAATAAGAATTCTTTTTTTAATTATCCAATGGTAAATATTGTTGTGAATCTCTTTAATTTTAAATCTATGAAGTAACTTATCCTTAAGGAAAAACCAAAGAGGATAAGCATTAATTTCAAGAATAATTGTAAAAAAACAGGTCCCAAATCCAAAAGTTCTTCCATTTTCGGATGGACGGGAAGGAAGGATCTAACCCCCACCAACCGCTCGACAATGACTGCTATTATGAAAGATGGAGGCCATTTTGTTTTTTGTTTTTAATTTCTTATACAGTAAAACCCCGTTATTACGCTCCCGCTTATAGCACTATCCCGTTCTTTACGCTCCTTTCATGCGGTCCCTGGAATTTTCTATATAACTCTCTATACTTTTACCCTCTTATAACGCTTCAAATCCCGCTTGTAGCGCTTTTTTATATCGGAAATTTTGTATCGAAAAGAAATGTAACACTGTAACGATTCTTTTCTTTCCCTGGTAGGAGGGAATCTTCGAACTCTTTGAAGCGGAAATCCCTTTCTATAAGTGAAAAATTGCAAATTCTTCGTTAGTACGACGAGAATTCTACACTAAATCAGAAGGTTTTCGCAGAATCTAAGAATTCCCTGATCCAGTCTGAGAACAATAATAAAAAATAAGAATGGAATTATCAATTCAGCGAAGGATGGTTGCAAACGTAAAAAAGTAGTGTGGAAAATGTGAAGATGCCGAGGAAATTCTAATTGAATGGATTCATCAGTCCCGTGATGCATCAGTGCCATTAAATGACCCAATCATTCAAGAAAAGGCGCGTGAAATAGCGGGCAGTGCACTAAAACTGCTCCGAAAATATATTTGTATTGCTCCTAGTGGAGTATTAATTGATGTTAATAGTTTCTTGAACCGCATTGAAAATGTCGTAATTTATAACAGTAGCATACACACACGGCAAACCACAATCAAAGATTTTTTTAATAGGAAATAAGCTCACATTTGCACTATATCTATTTCAAAATCAAGTATCTTTCCTGTAAAATGGTGTCTAAATGTTTCCCCATTATATAAATCATTCCCCGTTTATAGCGCTATCCCGCTTATTACGCTTGTAAGTCACGGTCCCTTGACGAGCGTAATAACGGGGTTTTACTGTATATATTTTATGAAGGTAAAAATTAAAAAAAAATGATCATTTTGAAATTTTCTTTTAATAAATCTAATTTCATGTTCACCTACCAAAAAACCAAATGCTCTTCAGTTTTAAATACAAAAATAACTACTTTTCATTTGTGTTTCACCACAAAATGGGCAAATACAGTGAAAGAGAAATAACTTGTTTATTATTTTACGTTTACGAAGACAGAAATTTCAAATCCATCCCTTTTAGTAATTAAATAATTACATCCTTTTAAAACACGTTTTGCAGACACATTTCGTGCCATGATTATGTACTCCAAAAGTAATCTTATTCTAAGTAAGTTTGATCCAATTCCAAGAAAGGATTATATTGTAATCCTTTAATGACTTACTTATCACTGTAATCAGGTGTATTAAGAATATACTAAGCATTACTTAAGCATATATTAGCTTAGCTGAGAATCTCATCTGCATCCTAATACTTGGATACTCAGTTTCATCAGTGAGACTACATTGTCTACTCAATTCTGGGAATTGTTCAGACACTAATTAGGAGATCTGTATAGAATTGACGGAGACGAAGATCTGGATTCGTTAAGCAGTCCATAAAATTTATTCTGACTTTAACTGTTAAGTAAGATTCTAATATTCATTTGATTGCCATGTAATGCATATTAACATTAGAGAATATAAATAAACTGATTAAGAAAATTAAAGTTACTGTCGTTTTTGTTTTTGAGAAGCTTCAGCGCTTTCGCGCATGCGTCAGATCTGCTTCGATTTCATCCAAATAGGGGTGAGGAGAAATAAAGAGGGGATATTTACTTCTTATCAGTGTTAGTTTACTAGTAGCTGCATTCTATTTGCGCTTTTCGGGAAAGAATTATGGAAAGAATAAATACTATTGCAAAAATGCTTCTCCGTTATTTTTTTCTTAAAGAAAAAAACAGGTCTTAGGAAAGTGCCCATCTCAGCGTATCACTCCTCTGCTGAGTAGGATCGTCAGCGAGTGATAGGTCTGGCTTTTCAAAACGAACAGTAAACAGTTTTCAGTTTACTCAAGTAAAAACCAAAACAGAATCATTGAATCCTATCAAGATAGGATGTGATAGATTTGTATACCTTCTTGTGCAAGAAGTTCTTCAAGTAATAACAGTAGAAATACCGCACATAAATTTGTTTATTTATCATCAGAAGGAATCAGAAACGGTCGTTCCGTCCTTTTAAAGGCCTCATCAGCCCCATCCACTCTCCTTGATGATGAACCAAGAAAAACGTGAAACAGAAATGGAAGTCATGTTAGCACTGAAAGTGATTCCCGAACAAAATAAACAACGGTGCTTAAGTACACTCAAAAAAACCTTTGACCTAATGATCATTAGGAACAGAAAGGCTTTTGATTACAAAGAAAGAAACCAAACCAAGCAGACATAAGTCATGGAAACAACAGTGTTTTTTTCCACTTTATATTTAGGTTTAACTTAGACAACTACATGTATGGATGATAGAAAAAAAAATTGAATAGGAATTGTAGGAGGAAGATACAACAACATCTTTATGCAGATTATCACAATAGCTAAGAACATTTGAACGTAGTTGGCTTGTTAAATTAATTGATGTCATATAAAGTTCAATCACCAATTATTAAATCGCAACGGAGGATGTTGGTGATGCTAAAGTTGTCATTATTTTCTGAGTCGTTGAAGCAGAGACACGGTGAGATGGATTTTTTTTTTATCATTAGCATTTGGATAGACCCGGAATCTTCATCACCGGAAATTATCAGGAGATTGAAGAAGCCACTTCAGCACCGGTCTCAAATTGCTCTGATTAATCTTGCACCCAACTTGAATTGTTCAGATAAGAGTTATCTAGATATGGAAAACAAGTCACTGACGGATTTCTAAAGGTCAAGCTTTAGATATGTCAAGGGCAGAGGACAAATAAATAAATAAATAAATAAATAAATAAATAAGCATCGTACATTGTTTCTGTAACTTCTTCTTTCCTCCATCTTCCTTTCTTAAGACAATTAAGCATAAATATAATACCAACATTAGGAGCGAATTTCAAGATTTCTTTCCTGTCTCATTTATCAAAAGTTTACATTTTACTGAAATCTCGAAGATTTGCTACTTCCGTTGCTGTGATGTTTTGGATTGACTCAAAGAAACAATTTTTCAACTCATATTTATAATTTATTGCGGTTATCTTTAAAATACCCTCAATTCGAGAATTTTAAATTATTTTTAAAACTTTTACTGTTTGAAGCGTTAGATTTTGATTTTTATTCTTAACATAATGTGGACATTTTTCATCTACCTAAGAAAGTAAGACTCAACTCAGTCTACATGTGTGGGTGGATTTCCTCCAAATAACTCTGAATCACTTGATGGTTCTTCTTGCACCTTGGTATGGATATTAATGGCTTTAAATCTTATGATTTAAATACAAGATTGCTTCGATTCTTTGTAGAGAAATTACACAAAAAAATTCCCTAAAGAAAACCATTAGAAAATAATTTGAATCGAATGAATTTTCTTCAGGAAATAGAAAATTATACTCTTGTATTTCAGCAGATGTAGTAACATTTAAGTTAAACTTCTCTGTTTTCTTTTCAAGACTTAAAAAGAAAAAGAAAATTAACATTTTAAGGAAAGTAGATTTTAAGTTCTTTTGATTTTGCAGAAGAAATAAGTCTAATTTTTTTTTTTCTTTGAACCTATGTTTTTTTGGTTTTTTTTTCCACATTGATTAAAAAAAAAAATAGAATAATGTAAAAAGAAAAAAGAAAAAAAAAAAGCTCCTTTCTTAATAAAACAGAATGAAAAAAATGCGTTCCACAGCCAAGTTTTGTGGTTCTTTTTGCTTTCAGACAGAAGCTAAAGCCGCAGGAAAATGCAAAGAAAATTATCAGTAGAAACAGGAAAAACGACTTTTGTGAGAAAATTACGTTTCCGGTTTATGCAAGTTCAATCAACATTTTCTTCATTGAAAATTCAAAGTAATTTCAAAAGATTTATGAGACATTCATAAAGTGTAATTATATCCACAATTATCATTCTCATTTTATTACTTAACCATTTAATTATTTCCGTAACAATAAAATTTTCTTAGAAGTTATATATGTTATTTCTGAATACCAATTATCCATCCTTTAAGATTTTTATTTGTCGATTTATATAATCTAATAATCTTTAAAGCAACCAATTTTCAGTAATTCAGCTAAAATGCGTTTGTTTGTTTTTTAATTGTAATCACAATATGTGGCATTTTACTTTTATTCTTAACTCGAAAAAATTTTCGTCCTTGAATAAAAGTCTAAAAAAAAAAATTGGAAGAAAAAGATTAGAAACTGATTAAGAAGGAAACATAATCTATAGTTGTATATTTATGGGAAGTTTTTTGCTTGATGTCACCCAAAAATTTCTTTACCCCAACCTTTTAAGAGCTATTGTAACAAGTAAGTACTGTAAAGTTAGGCGAACATCAGCCAACATTTGTCGTGCAATTAGATCGACATGCTGCACGGGACGTGCTACATGGATAGAACACAATCCAACGAAATGTTTTGTTCCAACTTGCTGGCTGCGAATTCAACCAATTAAAGTGAAGGACTGAAACATGTGACTAATGACATCATTCATATTTCGCTGCTTTTGTCCCCCTGATAGTTCTCCATTCAACTGCACTGAAAGCCATTATAAATTTATTATTTCAATAATAAGATTATCTTTCGAAAAAAAAAATTTACAATGAAATTTATTAATTCCATATAAGAGAATGCGTCAGCAAACATTAAAAAAAAAAAGATTTTCGAATGATATTTTGCGATACAGTTCTGTGAATCAATCAGTGAAAAGATTTTAAAAGTTTTGTGAATTTCATAATTATTGAAGCCTTTAAGGTGATAAAATTCACATTCAGAAACTAAGAGAAATTTAGCAAAATCCATTCTGAGGCATTTTTGTTTTTCAATTGTCTTCGTTTCATTAGGAACAATTCTTCAATTCTTTATCAGCGGTAGATCGAACAATAGCCGAAACGAAACGAACAACAGCCAATAGTTTGCAATTATAAAAAAAAAAAAAAAAAATAAATACAACTTTCTGATGTAATCTAACAAATAAATATAATATACTTAAGTGTAAGCTTTATTTCCTTTTAAAAGATAATCTCATTATGGTAATAATAATTTCGTAATTGCTCTCCGTCCAGTTGAAGTGAAAACAATGAGAGCTACAGATTGAACTTGGAGATTATGCATAACATCACGACTGAAACGTTCTAATGCTTCATTCTAAGTTGTTGTTAAGGTTATTCGGGACTAGAAGTAGAACATTCACAATCTGGTCGACCCAAAGCATTTTCGAAAAGCATATCGCTTGCAACCAAAGTCGGGTCACAAATGGGCTTTGTCTCATCGTGTCGCGAGGCTTAACCTAAAAATCATCGATAATATAAGATAGTTCTCATTCCTCCAAAACGAAATCGTAAATTTGTTATTGGTTAATCATTCGCAGAAATGAAATATTAAGAAAGGCTTAATTGCTTTTGACCAAATTTGATAGTAATCTGCAATGTATGAAATTAAACTTCAGGAATTTGATTTCTTAACAGAATTACAATGTTCTAAATAAGTCTAAGTTAGAGTAAAGATAAAAATACTAAATAGCCAGGAATAAAAATAAATTTGGTGTCTGTTAAATTCTGTTGACTGGCTGGTTGAATATTAGCTCCTCCTCCCCCAACTTCCAAAATAAAATATTATATACCATCGTGGGAGGAACAGGGCTTCAGGGAAATTTCTTGAAAAAAAAAAAGGGGGGGATCGCCGCTGAAAAAGTTGAAACGCTGTAACTGCCAATATCCACATCTTGAACTTATAAAAAGGTAACTTAAATTTTTGCTGAAGCGTCCAAGAGTCATTGATAATGGAGACAAAGAGAAAAGGAAGACAAGCATTTTCTTCGTCTTTAGGATCTTTGAGAAGTGTCAACCTTCGCTTGTGAGATAGATTTTGATCGATATCTATCGATGTTTCCCAATATGACCCTCGTTGAGTTCGTAATCAATTGCTAAACGCGGGTCTACGATTTAGAACCCCTTGGAACTGCTTGTCTACCTATTAACTATAAATGATTTCTGTATCATCATGCATAGCCAACATTACATTTGATTACAGCCAACTTTAACAGATTGGCTGTTATGAATATCGTCCCGTAACCTTAAGATCACCAGATATTAAACCCATCTGGTATAAATATAAGTCTGGGATATGGTTAAAAGGTTTACAGCTGAGCTGCGTATTCAAGTAACCCTGCAATTCGAACAAAATTACAACAGAAGCGGATATCATCAGATGTCTTTTCGACATCCAGAATCGTGACGAGATCTTAGTGTCAATTTTCAATGAGATAACGTGCTTCGCTGGTGTCTTACTAAACTTAATGGAAATCAATTCGATTTTTAAGTATTTATTCCTATCGTCTAAAAGTATATTACCATTAATTTAGGTCCCGGTTCTAATTCATAACCGTGTAAGGGCTTACCATTTTGGCGAAGAGAGTAGGCAGTTTCATTCCGAATTTATTTTCTGAAAAAAGTTTTTCAGTTGTGACTTTCTGGAAGTAACAAGTCCCACTGAAGGTCTCAAGGATACGCGATATTTTAATGCAAGATGTAATGATTCCTGGAAAGTGAAAATGAAAGAAGCTGTCACAATTACAACAGAATGCTACGGTAATTTATAAGAAACATAATTTCTTTTGGTGAGCATACCGTGAAAAAGTTGCTCTTCGCAAGTTATGGTTTACCCCTCACCAAACGAAATTATCATTGTAGTTCTTTGTAAATTGCTTCCGTGATATTTGATTTCTCATTAGGGCTCAATCGACAAACTGTTTCTGACTGACCAATATTATCAAAGCAGAAATGTGTAGTTGAGATTTTTAATTAAGATTCTGTTTGTTCTTTTGTCTAATATTTAATTTTTATTCACTCCAGTTGACTTCCATTAATTTACTTAGGTTATTAATATTATAAAGAGTTAATGTTTATGAATTTATTTGTCCACGATAAGTTCAAAAATTGTTGAATCCATTTTGATGAAACCTTGATTGGTGTATTCCTTATAATCTCTGGAATAATATACGCTATGGTTTTATTAAGAGAAGATAGAAGTGAATAAAAAAACACCTTCGCTTCACATAAAACTCTATGCTAAGAGACAAATCAGAACCATTCATGTAAGAGTTTGAGCATGAATTAGTTTACAATTCTCGACAGTTTAAATCTAAATTTTATAAATAACTCACAATAAGCATTTTTAGGTTTTAATTTTTTTGCAATTTCCACTTTTGTGATGAATGTAAGTCAAAATTTTAAAGATAGATACAAAACAAACAGAAGCATTATTTACATCTCTGTATGACTGAGAGGTACACCAGAGATAAAGCGCAATAAAATGCGTTTTAAATTAAATGACCTGGAGGTGGACTGGTCGCCGCGCACTTTCTTTTTGTAAGCAGTTTCTATAAACTATCTAAAAGTCGATCGCACTTGTCACTAAAGAAAGTATGTCGTAAGCCTCAATGAGACAGAGGAGGAGCATTAAGCTCACATGTCTCAAGTCACGTTCTCTTGGCGTGCTCGACAGAGTAGTATAGAACGAGAATTATGCCAGTTACAGAAAACACGGGTCTGCATCCAGAGACCTGAGCCTGGATGATCAACGCGCGCGGACGGCGGAGAGCCGGGAACGTGAATATAAATCTTGGAATAAAAATTATAAACATTCATGATAACATTTCTACGAAACAGCTGTACCGATTTTAATGATTTTTTTTTTATTGAATTAAAATTTTTATAGATGTTTTAGGTGTCATTTTTATTTTTGTTTTAGGTGTCATTCCTCTAAGATCCATAGGCTAGTTTATTAGCATTTATCACAAGTTTCACGAGACTTGTCTGCCAGATCCTTCTTATTTGAAAAAATATAAAAAAAAAACCCCAACTTATATAATACCAAAAAAAAAATTCTTAAAAAAATTGCTCAGAAGGCTTTCTGCTTTACGAAATGTATTAGATGTTCTTAATGACCAGAGCTACGCCCAGGGGAGGGGTATTTTGGCCACCTCGTTCAAGCCCCCGGCCAAAAAAACAACAACAATATTTTGCATCTGTTTATATCCTAAATTGCCCTCCAACCAAAAAAAACTCGAAAACATTTAATTACTTTCCTTTTTCTGATGCAAAGGAAGGGGGTGGAGTTCATGGTCCTTAATTCTCCCTCTTTACGCCACTGAAAACAATCCAAGACGCAGAAAGAGATCAATTGTTTAATCAGGTCTTAAATGAAATGGGTTACGAAAACTTAGGAAATTTAACTAAATGACTAACTTGTAATGGTGTTTGTGAGAGAGTCTTATAGGAGTGAAGAAACAACGAGTCAAGTTTGAACTGGCTTGAACTAATTTTATTAAACATAAAACATGGGTTTTTATAGATTTTACAAAGTTGAATTTCATTGGATAAGTAATTAAAAATATACAAAGTGATTGGACAAGAAACATTGCCGTTAGAAACGGCTGTAACGGAAAAGAATTTAAAAATAAACAGAACAGCAATAACTAGGAAATAGAAAACGAATGATTTAAAATAAATAGCGGTAAAGATTAAAATGAATTAATTACAGATATATATAGATAAATACAAATAAATGATTTCTAAAACTATTTACATACAAACTGTTACACTATTAGTAAAGGGAAGGAAAGTTCTGGAAGATACTACTAAGAAAAAGTATTTCTTGACGAATGACAATGATCAATTAATTCCAATTCTCCCCCAACATCCAGGAGAGACAGTACAATGTACGGAGATCTGCGTAAAAATAAGAAATTATAAATTCAACTTTAACGTGGATGCTTATCAAAAACCGTATTAACCTTTAAAAGATGGCCTTGCAGTATTCCTCAGTTCCTCCGTTATTATGGTGATATGCTTTTTTTTAAGTATTTTTTAAATGAATGCGATATTCTTTAAAGCTTAATGCATAAAAATACTTTATTTTCAATGCAATACCGTAATTAGTTATTTTAAACCAGAGATTCTCAACCTTTAACCACTTGTATCCTATTTCCATCTTTTTCTTCCAACTACTTATAATTAAAAAAATATTTTTACATAAATGTATTTTTACATTCCTAGAATATAATTAACGATTAATAAATGGTTTAAAGATTCCCTAATTTTAACAATAAAGTGAACATATAAAATTGTGAATAAAATAAAATTTAAGTTATTATTAGAAATAAAAACAACAACATCTTTTCTTCTTAAACATAGCTGTATTTCGCAGATGACACTTGATCTGCTTCTTCAGGCTCATTGATACAAAGAATGTTCTTCATAAAAATATAAAAAAAACAAAGTATTTATGAATTGAATATTAACAATATCAAATCATATATGGTAATTATAATTAGAAACAATATAGAATCATTAAGCATCATCTGCGAACTATAGCTATGTTTAAGAAGAAGAAAATATGTTGTTGTTTTTTTTTCTAATAATAGCTGTCACATTCGTATTATATATGGATACGCCTAAAATGTAAGTTGTTTTCTAAATAGAAATATGCAAACCTTTTTATTAACGAGAAACCTAAGATTGTCTTCATTTTTATTAATACCCGGTACAATGTTTCTTAATGTAATACAGGAATTAATATAACTTTCTTTCTTTCTTTTTTCAACTTGATTGTCCAAATTCTGTTTTAAATTTAAGTCAGGTTTCAGAATACAACATAAAAATCTCTGCTAATTTAATCAAACAGTCTTCTTCTGAGTCTTTGTAGCTCATTTATTTTACATCAAAACGAAGAGTAAATGTCTTATTTATTTCCTCTCCAAATTTATTGATACTTCTGAAGCTAGGGTTTGAACCCTGCTGCTTCGATTTTACTCTTGCGTATTCTATTCCTTTCAATACGATTCCTTGTTTTTAATGAAGCTAGTCTCTTGCTTTGCGCTATTGAAAAGTCTCACATTGACATGTATGTGTGAACAAGCCAACAATCCTCCTGCTACCTTCTCCCTTACAAAAACAAAACATATCTCTGGAATGTCTTCATACGGAAAACAAGTGAATTCGGCCTCCATTCCCACCCTAGAACTTTATTTAAGCCACAATACAGTCACTTTTGTAGACAATACAAAATGGCGGAATTTTTACCTCATTCCTACATAATTCATTATTTACGAGCCTAATATTTCATCCTCAGGATTCTAAGCTAAATGTTTTTCAGTGTTGTTGTAAGATGTCTATTCTTTTACGATTAGCTTCCGTATCTTGGTATTTATTAGTAGCTTTAGGCCGAGTTGGCCTTGATTTCGACCTTACAAAGTCCCAAGATCAAAACACTACGTTTCGGATGAGGCTCTGAATCAGTGTTGCTTCAAGAAAATGTAGCTGTTTATCCAGAAATATGGAGACACATTTATGGGCTTTAAAAGGATCAATCTATGCTTCTATCTATATGTTTAATTTATTTGCTTAGGTAAATCACTACAGCCCTCGAATTTTTAATAATGCACTGTGGATTTAACATGGGGACTTCCAAGAGAATCTTATAAATACTAAGGTTAATTTACATTCTTTCATTTTTATTTATAAATTTTCACACGGAGCTTCGTGACTGAACGTGCAATCACTTAGGACTAACAAAATCTTTGTACTTCCTCAAACAGAAAGTTTGAGAATTACTGCTTTATTTCTGCATCAAAGCTGATTTCAAGAGATTATAATATGCATCTTTTAAAAGGTCCTATTTGCACAAAAATAATACATGATATTTCAGTATTCACTTTAACAGAAGCTAGAGAATAAAAAAATGCCCATTGAAAATTTTATTGTGCAAGCAGAAGTTTTTTAATTTTTTTTTAGTTTATTTGATATTTATCTGAAATAGTTTAAAAACCAAAGTCTGATAAAAGAAATTTATTAAAAAAAACTATAAAAACAAAAAATTGTGAAGCTTATTATTTCATTTTCGACTGTCATTTAGAGTTATATTACAAAAAAAATATTTATCTTAGTTTTAATGTAAACAAAAAAAAAAAAAAAGGAAAAAAAAAAAAAAAAAAAAATCGCATTGCAGCTTGTCATACAAAATTAAAAAAGCTTTCTAAAAAGTGCCTGCGAAAAGCTGAAGTAAAATAGCACGACTGAGATATTAGAAATTTTCATCTGAAATTGGAAATAGGAAAATATCAGCTCTGGGATCATCAGAAAGTTGATATGAAAATCATATCTTTTTCAAACAAATAAGGTTTGAAATTAAAAGAGTTAAGTATTAATTTAATTAGATTTCTTATAAGGACTGTCTTTCCTATCGCGTAAACTTTTGATCAATGAAAGAGTAGGTTTCTTGTCCCAATGCAGTTTCCGCTGCGAGCGCTCGACTTTAACCGGCTACTGTGGTGCAGTCACCGCAGTGTGAGAGTCTATGGCGGCATCCGATGTTCAAAATAGAGGATTGTTTTCTAAGAGGTCAGTTTGATAGGGATAGCTAAAAGACAGACAGGGGTAATATATATCTTCGAAAAAGGGAGAGGGGGGCTGCTATCTCTCTCTCTCCTGAGGTAAGAAGTCCTGGGAATTTGCTTCCCGGTTCAGATGCTCGGCGTCGGCGGCACTAGGTCAGGTGGCGTGACGTCAGCGAATCATGGTCCGCCCATTCGTTCACGTGCTTGCCGACCTAGCAGGTTAGTGCACCATGCGAGCCGAGTGCCTCCACCTCCTCTGGCGCGAATGACGAGGCAGTGTTGCGAGTCCGACCACCGATCGCTACCTTTTCGCCCAAGTTTCTGAGGAATAAGCGTTGTCGCTCGTCCTCTGTGGATTACTGTGCAGCGTTCAGTGCGCCTTCTAGTGCGTTGGTCCGCATCGTATCAGGAGGGTCACGGCCAGGGACGCCCAAACCACTCAACACGGGAGCATCTGGAATCCCCCCGGACGGTCCGCATTCCGAGGTAGGTCAACGGAGAATTTTCTTGTTCATTTCCCGGCTACTACTTTTACAGAAGATCGCGTGAATATCAGAGCAATCTGTCATGAGTTTGACAGTGCTGGTCAAACAACCCTGTCCAATACTTGTGTATCTTCATTGGAATTCCGAAACCCATGATCAGAATTCTTGAAGCCTACAATAAGATAAGAAAGTGGTTATCCCGTTCTTCTATTTTGTGTTTCCAATTTCAATTTGAGAACGTGACGAGTGTAGAGATAAGTTTGACAACACACAGGGTTATTTCGTAAGTATCCTAACTTTTATCGATTCGTGTGGCTTCTGCGAAAGACAGCAGATTTATGTCTATTTCGCTTTTTTAATTTTTCTAAACAGTACCCTGATATTCAAGACAAAATACTTTATAATCTGATAGAAATTTATTTTTGCATTTCTATAAATTTAGCAACAACAAAACAAAAGAACTATTTAACTACTACGAATAAACTATAAGTGTAATAATATCAGTATCTACAATTTCTACTATTATTATTACTTTAATAAATAGTTAAACTGTCAAAACCTTCTGTAAGCCTTGTAGAATTCTATATATTACAAAAAAACAAGATTCTGCTTTATTTAGTGAGAAATAACCACACTATCGCTTGTTTGATACTATTTTCGTAAATTACCCGAACCATTAAAGTAGGTGGTCTTTGCTTCTTACGTCACTTACGTTGGATATTGATTTGGCCCGTTAAATTTTGAGGCACAAGATATCGATCTCTGCAACAAATCTCAGCAAAAATACAATATTTACCAGTGAAATGGTTTTATATAAAAAAATAATTCTCAACTTTATTTCAGATACTAAGATTTCCTTGCTTACTTCAACTTTTTATTGACTTTTTTCTATTTAAAATATTAAAATACTACTACTAATTATAAAAACTTTATGATGTAGGATAGATTCAAGTCAAACTTCCGAGTTTTTCTAAGTTGTCGAACTTTAAAAAATTTGAATTGATAATGGATCATATTGTTTAATAAATATAGTTAATAGTTAGCAGTATTAGTTTATTTGAAAAGTGATTAAGGTTATAGATTTGTTTTAATTTTTCTTACAATTGAACTTTGTGAGATTTGTGAACACGATTGATGCGCATTTTACACCGCTCTCTCACTACAGAAGAAAACCTGTGACACAAGGAAATTCCTTTGCATTTCTAAACCATCAGCAGAAAGTAAAGAGATTAATTCTTAATCGTATTTTCTCTTTTTTAAACCCTGGTTTGATGTTGTAACATGGGATGAAAGAGCATTGGTACATAATCTCCATGTTGAGGTAAATTATTCAGATCTAAAAGCTTAACATTTCCGTGTAGACGTTAATTACAGTTAATAAAATGGAAATAAATCAGTTCCAGTCTATTAAGTTCGTCCAAGAAATGGCTCGGAACCAGTTTACTAATTGCACGTGGCTTCTACGTTTCACAGAAGAGTTTTGGAAGAATATAATTATCTGAAACAAAGTCTTTTCTAATATTATAAAATATATTCGCCTAATTTAATTTAGAAGAAAATGTCTTCTAATTAATTAGAAATTAACAGAACAGTATAAAATGAGTAATCAAAAAATATTTATTAATCTTTAATTTTGTCGTTATTCCTTTGTATTTACGTTAGCTATTAGAGTTATTGATAGAATTCTTGCCTGAGGACTCAATCGAGGATTTCCCAATTTTACTTCTCCAAGTGAGTAACAGGGTTCCCCTGTCAGATGTTCTAAGAGTATCGGACTGGCCCTTCGACTTCCAGTAAATTCGCTTATGTAGTATTCCAGTCCACGTTTATATTCTTTTTTATTTCGTGCACAGTATTTAAAATCTTTTGCAGCAACACAACAAAAAATAGAGAATAATTTTTACCAGATTCATAAAGATCCGGCTAACCCCATTCATAATAAAAGTATTCAGTCTTTGTCACTAACTAAGCGCAATTCGTCTTCTCTTATCCTCTTTCTCTCTACATAGATCGAAAGTGTTCTAATGATATAATCAAAAATCTGCACGAATTATGAAAGTCAAAGATGCAAAATATCTAATGTTTTCCGCATTTTATAGGAAGTTTTCATCGTGGTGACCAGAATAAGCAAAAAAACCCGCTAAAATGAAGAAGCGTTTGTTGATTTGAAGTCTGTTTTTGTTTTAAAACTAAAGCTTTGCAGCGAAGTCAGACTGAGAATCTCAGGAGAAAAGAGGAAATGTAACATAAAGACGACATTCGTTCATTTACTTTAAGATTTAAGATAAATAACCACAAAATAACATAAATTGTTTTCAGCCATTTGTCATCATATACGTCAATGCACTTAATTTCTTTTCAGTTTAATTAAATTTATTTAAATATTTTTTTTGTGTGTCCATGGCTTCTTCCGAATAATCCTTTTGCATATCGTATATCTCATGAAAATAATTTCAGAATTAAACATTCTTTTCGTGTAGACATTTTTAATTTTTTTTTGAACATGGACATTCTCCACCATTTAAGCAGTTTTCAAATTAATTTGAGAAGTGATTCCAGTTTCCCCGAAACTTATGTCGTTGACTTTCTCGAAGCCTCTTTGAAACTATTTCCATTCAACACTGAGCAAAGTTTTAGTTTCGTTAAAAATGTGTTAATGAATTTTAAGTTATCACAAAGTAGATGAAAGACCTTAACGACCGCGATTATGGTTTACGGTAACAATGAACATCGGTTCAGTAGAAACATATATAGTAACTTACTTCATAAAGTAATAGATTATGTAAAAATTATGACTTAGAAACATCAAATTAAAACAGGAAAAACAAATGCTTAAAAGTACCGGTACTTCAATGATTTCACTTTGCAGAAAGAAAAAAAAAATTACTAAAATCATAAATTTCATTTCATTTTTATGTTTATGTTTAATTTCAAGTTTATTTCAATTGTTTTAATTTCGATTTAAGAAGTTTTTTTTTTTCGCTGTACTTTTTTAAATTTATATTAACAAAGGTCTGTTATTATTATTATTATTATTATTATTATTATTGTTGTTGTTGTTGTTGTTCAAACCCATGGTTTGAAACTAATAATAATAATAAGTTTCCCCAGCAAAGACAATATGGCGGGTCAAGGACCAAATATTGCCAAGTGTAAATAAAAAAAAAAAATATGGAAGAATGGTTAGGGATGTTTAGTTATGTCCATAATATCATTATTGTTATTGTTATTATATGAAAATATAAGGGGCATAATTGATCCTATATTCATATGGAATGAAAATATCTTATCTTCTAAATGCTATACAAATTACTAGGAATTTTAAATATGGTAATGTAAGTTTGAAATTGTAACTTGTTATAATTTTTAATTATAAGAACCTATCCAGAATTTATTCCATCGTATTGAACCATTTAGAGATTATAGAGGATTGTTAACTGAAGTACTTTCAGTAATCCTTTTTTGTTTTTAAACCCCTTAAATATTATGAATAAAGTAATTTCTAAATATTTTCAAATCTGCATCGAAAGAGTTTATTATACATGACCAACAATTGTAAATTTTTGTATAAACAATATGAAACTTTTACCACAAGGGAAAAATAGCTTCCAAAAGTAAATTTGATGCAAATTCTATCATCCTATAATAAAAGAATAAAGGATGAACAAAAAACTTTACTTTAGATGAGTTCTCTTGTGTCAATATAACCCAAACTTTGTTATTCTTGGAAATTGAAAGTACAAATCTCAAACTCACATTTCTATTGATTTTTGGAAGATAAAATACACCCACATACAAGAAGCCAACTAGGAAGTCTGCTTGAGTTCCTTTGGTCGCGATAAAATTAACTATAATATGAATTTTAATGGTAGATCTAACCAGTGAACCCTTAATTTTTCTTTTTAGCTTCCGCTAAATCCTTCTCAATAGTGGTTTCCATGGATGGATGCTTTTGTGTTACATTAAAAGAAGGTGTTACCCATTTTTCACTTAATTTTGTATTTTATTTTATTTTTCTTTGTTTAAAAAGGAAAAGAAATTGTCCAACTCCAAAGAACATCTTGCACTCTTGACCAGGAACCATTTTTTTTAGCAAATTCGTCGTAAATTCTCCTTTTGAAAGAAGATAAACAAAAAATGGAAATTACGAATTAAAAAATATAAATGTAAATAAATAAAACAAAATAGGACAAATACAAAAAAACTTCTTGCGGTTAGTTGACTATCTTGTTATTGGGAGCTGTAAAGAGATTACAACATTTTTTTAAAAAAAAGCTCGATTGAAACAACGAAAATGTCAAAAACTAAACTAAAGAAATTTATTATTTTTATACAAATACTTCTGTATCATAAACTTCAAATTACACACAAGAATTAAAAATTTAAATCCAAATTTCATGCCGATATTATTTTTATATTTTTTCTCGAAATATTTTTTGGGATTATTTAGATATGTTTCAGCTAATTACTGTAGTGTTTTTTATTTCCTGCTTAACTCGATTTCTAAATCTGATTTACAAAGCTGATTATTTGTACAGGAAAGGATTAAAGACTTTTTCTTAGAACAGAGGGTTTTAATGCGGATTATTTCCTTCACTGTTTTTCAGAAGTAGCCCAGATAAAGACACATTTCTTCCTCAACAACTATTACTTCCCGGTGGAAATGGGGATTGTGTCACAATATATCAAAATAGTCCTGATTTCTCTCACTATGTAGTAAAAAAAGATAAACTCCTAAAAGAGACTAAATTAAAGAATAATTTTAGTTCATAAATCGTACGTTTCGTAATAGTAATTAGTAATAAAAAAATTGATTTTATTTCATTCCCACATATTTTTTCGTGATTTGAAATTTCCTCCATTGTTCTATCCTGAAGAAGGCGACGTGTGACTGTGTAGATGGACTTTTGTTGCTTGTGGGTTAAGAGGGGATGGAAGAACTGTTGACCCCATTATTCACCTGTTCATCCTCACCCGGAAGTCAAAAGAAAATCTTTTAAACGGTTTAAAAGAAGTGTTAACTTAATTTTTTTTGTTTGCTAATGTTTTGAATGAAAAGAAACACAAAGAAAAAAAAAAAAAAACTATTTTTTTTTTTTTTTTTTTTTTAAGTAAATACAGACTTATGGAGAAACAAAATATATTATATCCTAAGACAAACAAAGTGAAACAGCCATAAAATCAATATATCCAGTTAAATGATTGTTTTACTGATATAGTGAGACAGAAAGTGACGTGTCGTTTTCTTAAAGTTTAATTGTACCAAAAGTATTAAAAAAAAATAAGTAAATAAGAAAAATTCAATAGAAAGCAAGTTTAACGTCCGTAATCATTTATAAATGGAGGGAAAAACGCCAACCGGACAAATAAATATGCCTTCGCCCTTTGAGCCAACATCAACGAGAATTCTGTACAATTGTTTCGTCCTTATTGGGGACTCATCAGCAGAATGTACTCGTTGATGTTTTGGCTCGCCGGGCGAAAGCTCTACCCAAAGCAAATGCGATCCCGCGAATGGCTCGCCGGGATAAACAACAATGAAATAAAAA
>JAFIDM010000003.1:11670261-11685169 GCA_023159025.1 Thereuonema tuberculata | reverse complement strand
TTCCTTTGGTATATCATCCCTTCACTCTTGGATCAGCTGTTCCAATGCTTTCTCCATATTTCATATAGGTTAGAAATTGAAGCCTGGCAAGCAAGTGGCTCTGAAAATAAAGAAAAGGTTTCTCGGAAGAAGAAAGAAGTTCAGGAGAGGTTCAGACGTGATTTAGGCCCTTTAATTGACATGTCTAAGTAGCAAAGTGGCAATACAAATGCCGGCAACTCTGTCCGCAGTTTTTTTTAGAAGGATGCAGAGATAACTGGAGTGAACATGGACTTCATTAAGAGTTTAGGAGTTATTCTTGAATGTATAAACTGTGACCAGAAAATTAATTTAGTGAATTTTTCAAATTAATCTAAAGACAATAATTTGTTAGAAATCAAAAGGAACGCTTCGCTTAATCACTCGATGCGAGCAGTGTCTTTAGTGATTCCGAATAACTTTATGAAAAATACATTTTTCTTTGCATTAATAATATTTTGTTCGTTTCTATTTCCTAACATGTTTATTCTTTAGTTTTTATTGTCTGATTCTTGATGTTTTGCACTGTTAAAAATGCTGTAAATTTTTATTTTTATTTTCATAACTTAAATACAGTACTGACGAAATGCCACTGTACATGCCATTGCCATATTGTACATTAAAACCCTTGTTGAATTTATTGTATTTTTTATTTTTTTACTAATGTGCAATATAATACTATATCTTTTTTTTTTTGTTGCAATCATAATTTTTTCCATCTAGATTGCCAGAATTATGCAATGTGCACTGGTGACAAAGCATCTCCAACTGAAAATTCATTGAAATATACGTACCTAACTCACTAAGAATTGAAATGTGATTTCAGAAACACCTCAAATCTACTTCTTTTCAAAAACCGGTTTCTTTGGGCAAATGCTAAGGATAATATCAATGAAAAAAACCGAAGAACAGAAACAAAATACAGTAAACTCCCGATTATCCGCGGAATTGGGTGGCGCGGCAACCGCGGATAATCTGAAATAGGATGAAAAAGAACAAAAGTCAACATAAAAATGCTTTTACATGTTTTATTTACATTAAAAATTAATGTAAACAAATTAAGGAACGACCTTTTAGTGCGCATACGCTAGTTTAGGGGGGGGGGGACGTTACCCTCTCCATGTACAACTACAACTAATACCTCAAGCGTCAGATGTCAAGTTTTGTTTCAAATAACACTCAACTTACTCAACACTCAACTAAATTATTAAATTGTTTGTCTATAATTGTCTTCACTTACTTTGTTAGCCTCTTTTATTGCTTACCTTATTCTAGAATTATTTTTTTTTTAATTTCGTAATTTATTATATAGTAAAAAAAAAAAACCTCTCCTGTTTCCTAGGGGTGCGCGGATAATCGGGAGTGTACTGTACTTGGACCGCCATTTGGTGAAAAAGTTTTTCTAAAATAAACTGAATATCTGACATTTGTGCAACTTGCCTAAGAATTCGCCATTGCCTCAAATAAGCTAATAAAACCATTAAAATATAAGTAAAATCGTATTTACTTACATTTTAAAGTAAAATAACTATTATACATTTATAAATTAAAAATGGTCCTTTCATTTTTTTATTATTTTTTTTCCATAATCATTCCAATCACTAGGCTAACTGAAAATAATTCTTTTAGCTAATCCACTTATTCCTTGTGCTTTAAAATAAAATTAAAATTATCCGGATTTAAGCAAATGATGAGGATTATAATTCATTTTTTTTATTCATTACATGGAAAATATCAACTGTTTGTGTTCAGCAAATATCAGAATTCAAAAATAAACGTAGAATTTCTTGTGGTTTTCAAGAATAAAAAAAAAAAAAAATTAAGGATAATAGATGTTAAGTTTTTTCAAGAATTTTTGTTAACATTTATTTTAGAATCTCTACCAATCGTTTTTTTATTTTTATTTTTTTATTTTTAGCGGTCCCATGTTACAGTTAACATAGATAACCGCTATTGCTTTTGTGTTGTCTGTCTGTTACACTGTATTTCACACTGTACGTCACACTCTGTAGCGGCCAAACGGTTCGAGATATTAGAATGAAACCTTCACCATTGTGTTCAGCATCAAAAAGTAGGTGACCACGTGAAAAAAAAATCAGACCTGTAGGATCCCTGCCTGACCCCCAAAATTAACGTTTTCCATAGCAGTGTTAGTAATAATGATAACAATTAACACAGTAATAATACTGATGCTTGATACATAACAATATTAACAATTGCCGTCATTGTTAATATTTACAAACGTATTGTTTCATAAATTCTTTCACATATCCAAATGATGCACTAAGCATTGTATTAGCGGCCCCTAGGCTACAGCTTGCCTGTAAAACATAAAGGAACAGTCTTGCATTTATATGCTCTTGCTTTTAATTATTTTGTTTATACAATTGTGCATATTATGGGGCCACTTTGCTTTTGACACCGTCTAAAAGCATTAATTACTTTGTTATATTTGAGATTCGATATTAATTGTTAAATGTAAAGAGTTTTGATTCAGGATTTTTGAAATAAAATTAGGTTAAATAGCTAGGATTATAATATTTATAATCATAATTAAGAAGATAATTAAAATTCAACAAGTAATATTAAGAAAAGCCACTTTATCACAAAAGTCTTTAATGACAGGATAAAGAAAGCGACGCACTTCCTGATATCTTCCTAAATTTTCTCTTCGCCAATTTGCAATCATTATCACTTGACATTGAATACAACGCCTTGAGAATAAAACGGTAAAAGGATCTTTGGGAGGAATTTTAAGGGATTCGCGTGGGAAGAATTTTAATTTTGCCAAAACAGAATCCTTTGATCGGATGAGTTCACTATTTCAGTGAATAGTTTGTGTGGGAGAAAAATAAAAAAAGGCTTTCCTAATACTTAAGAAAAACATCAAAATATCACAAAAGCTAATTATTGCTTAAAAAACTAATAAATAAATAAATAAAACAGTGAGATATCAAAGGATGTTTTAGTCATTCCTAACTTAATAATAATAATAAAACAAAATTGTCTTTAAGAAATAGAGAGTTTTCCTTTCGTTGTCTTATTATTTGGTGGTAATTTATTTTTAATGTAGGATATCGGATATATCACAAATGAGAAAAAAAAAAAAAAAAAACAAAAAACAAACAAACAGTTACGACCAATGTATGAAGAAACGAGCATTTTGTAATGTTCAAGCCAAAACATTCAATGAAAATTTGGAAAGGGGTCGCGCCCACCACAAACCCATTTCTGTTATATCTAGTGAATTATTCTCTGTTAAGTTTCTTTAAGAAAAGAAACGTTATCTATCTTTTTGATTGAAGAAAATTAAAAGTAGACGATGGACAACACTCAATTTTTTTTTTATTTATTATTATGTAAATAAGATTTTGCTTATTTATAAAAATTATGTATTTAATTTGCTAATAGAAATTACTCTGAAATTGACGAAACGAAAAAAATATTAGGTGATATATAAATATATTAAAGCTTAAATAAATAGTCCAGATTGAACATTTATTTCTCGTATGCCTGTCTTTATTTTTATTTTATCTAAAAAAATGAAAATAAAACTACAATAAAAAAAATTCTCATTAGCATATTTGTTAATATTATATTTTACTTAGGGTTTTCTTTTCCTCGCCATCTTCTCTGCAATAGATATTAGTAAACTATTTTTCATTGATTAATTAATGTTAAGTTCATGGATCCCTACGCAAGATCAGGAAGATTGGAGGCAGGACATTCCCAAACGCAGTGGACATCGCAGGTTAGTCCACAATTTTCTGCTTTTAACACAAGGGATGGGTGAATTTAGGGCTCGTACGACAAAAATAATTTTTTACCTTTTTTTCCCCCTGGAAGTTAAATTAAAACACTCACTTTTAGTGTCAGTGTTATTGTTTTAATCTGTAATATTAGTGTTTGTGGAAAGTTTTCTTCAAAACCTCCCATTTTAAAAAGAAATCGATAATAATAAGAAAAAAGTAATTCAGTACTGGTTGAACGGTATTATCTTTTTTCTTTAATTGTGGAATGTTCTCGTTCGATAAATCTTGTTCGATACTTCAATGTTAATGTTTCATATTTTTAATAATAATAAAAAAAATGGAATAAAAAACACAAACAATGATATTCCTCTATATTGTTTCTTTCACTGTCTTTGTTCAGCTCCCAATGTTACGCTTTTGTTAATCGGTTCTTTCCTAAAAGAATAATTATTTCTCCAAAATTACCATGAATTAAAATATTGTGATGGATAGAATCGTAGCAGACGGAAATGAAACGGTAATTTCGAGATTACTTTTTTTCTAAAATCAACGTTGATGTTCTTCCCAAATTACTTCGGGATCAATAAAATGCATATACTTGCCTTCATTACACCTTTGATTACGAAGTGGAAAAGATTTCCTGCTGAAAAAAGGACAGAACATCGGAGATGTCGTCTCAGTATCACAAAAAAACTCACTTGGAGTAACGGAATGTTATACATTTTAAAAGCGAACAAAAATATGTAATTTTTTTTTTTTGTTTATTTTTTGTAATATAAAGTCAGTTTCAGAAAAAGATCGGGAGTGACGTCAGGCATAGGAATCTCTAGTCCGTGGTGGGAGATGGTCTAAGCATCCGTCTTTCATGCTAAGGTTCGCTGGATCGATTCTCCTACCTGCCTTTTTTTGTTTTGTTTTCTTTCTCCCTCTCCAGCTTTTTTTTAGTTTTTAATTAATCCTGTTTGAATGACACATATTTTAATTTTATTCTCGTCAGTCAAATCACAGGACCATGCAAAGACTGACCTTTACGATTAACTATAAAGTACATTTGAGGACACACGTGTCAGCTAGTGGAGGCAGCCATGATTCGCCGCCATTTTGCAAAATGGCGGATATTCCTGTAGATGATGATTGTAGATTAATTTTTTTTTTCCTTTATGATTCTGAATATTTTGATGATAAAAATTTGTGCTGCAGTCATTTTATTTATCAAACTATAGAGTACTACCCCCGCTTTTTACTACAGGCATTTAAATCTTCAAACCTAACCATATCAAATTATTTTTCATTAGATCTTTTATTTTGGGGTTACTACTACTTTGAGTGTAACAACTGAAGATAGTCAGTGAAAAGATTTAAAAACAACAAAACACAGAAGTTTATAAGAATTTTTATGTAACACATTCCTTACTCCTAACATTTCTAACAAAAGTAAATATGTTTGATTATACGATTATTTGAAGAACTCACATCCTACTATAAATCGAAAGCAAATTGTATATTTAAATACTGACTAAAACTTGAAATGAAATCAGAAGTAATTTCTTATTTTGTGAAAGTATTTTATATGCAACATTCGGAAGGACGTTTATTTCGGACTTGGAGGAATTCGAAGTCTTTCTAAACAGACATACAACCAAAAAAAAAAAAAAAAAAGGGAAGTAGAGTCTAATCTATTATTCGAGATTTAAGGGGGAGAAAGACGTAGAATTTCATCTATCCTTCCATAACATACATTAAAAAAAAGAAAACATCCGAGTTAAAGAATAAATAACCAACAACCTACATCTGGTAATTTGGTTTTAAAGAATTATTATTAAAACAGATTTCAGCCTGCAAAGAGAAGAGGAAAAAACAAAAATGTGAAGAAATTTAGTATTTAGAAGTATTTGAATTTGAAGGATAAATAACTTCATTTTTATTATATGAGCTAATTTAAATTACTTATGTTATATTTTCCAAACATAAATTAAATACAATCAATTACAAATGAATTGTTTTAGGGAATTCCAGACAATTTACAAAATAAAATCACAAGTAATTCTTATTCTCTTTGTGTCTTCCCTATATTCAACATTCTTAATGAACGATCCGTAATTTTTATCTGCGGACTGAAAATAGGAAATAAGCGACAATTTATTTTCAGAAGCACCTTTTTTTTGCTCTCGATTGAATCCAGCAGAATCAGACAACCCACGCCCCCATCTGTTTGGTTTTTTTTTTTCTGGCAATAGATAAAATAAAAGAGAAAAAAATAATATTAAAAATCAAGATGTTTCACTAATTGTAGTGTTTTCTTCGGGCATTGGGAGTCTTCATCCTGAAGTTTCAGTTAAAATTACTTAAATAGCATACCACCATTCCATTTTTTTTATTTTAGTTACACTAGAGAAACTTAAAAAGAAAAAAAAAATGGGTTCTTTTCTGTTATTTGAAGCCACCCATATTTTGCTCCCTACTGTCGTAGCGAGCACTGTGGGGTGGTAACAAGGGTAGTAAATGTAACAATGTTCAGTTGCTTTAAACGAAAAAACATTATCGGTTAAGGAGAAGGGGATATAATTCAGCAATTGCAGTCAAAATATTGTCGAAAGTGTCCTCCCGCCTATTGCGATTCATAAACTCGGCGCATGCGCAATATGACTGGCCTCAGATAATCGAAAAGTAGGCCTACCAAAAAAATGATATATAAATGATTTTATTCAACACTGGTATTCAACATTAGTATTTAACTAGATATAGGTAGGGCGCCAATTTTTCAAAGTCAACATGGTAAGATTATTTTTTACAATTTTTCTTTTTTTAAAAAACTTATTTCAAGACTTTTTTTTTGTTTAAAAATGTTTATCGATGTTTAAAAAAATAAAAATAAATCGATAAGCATTTACTTAGGGAAATAAAAAATGGTGGCAGTTCTTCGTCGATCTTACAATTTGGCACAAAAATTATTTGAGTAATTTCCAGCTGGAGGATCTAAGCAAGACTGCGTTTGATCACGTGCCTCCAAAATTTCCACCGATTGTGGTGGCGTATGTCTTGTGTCATCTTTCGATGTCATACTTGTTGTCAAAGAGCCAAAACAGAAAAATATAACAAAGAACGGAGGCGGAAACCAAGGAAATGACACGACGAAGAAAAAGCACAAGAAAAAAAGAGCATAAATCCATTGCAAAGATATCGTCTTTTTCTCTTTCTTAATAAAGAAAAAAAAAGGCCAAACTACCAAAGGAATCTTATTCTTTTGGTGAATTGATTGGATAAAAATTAGGAAGTCGTTGACCTTCCGTTTAATTGGCGATTCGATTCCAATCATCAGAAGAATTGATTACAATTAGTTCATTTTCTAACAAACTAATATTATTTGAGTTCCGAAAACTTAAGAAAACAAAGTGTTTTATCTTAAAAGCTCATCTTCTTTGTGTTCGTTCTCTTTCTTCTTCATGTTTGTTTGTTTTATCAAATTTTAACTCCGCGATTTAATAATTTTTTTCTAGGATGACTTCTAAAGGTGAAAGCTACAAAAGAACTGGAAGAACTATAAATCGCTGCAGCGGTTTGGATAGAGGAGACAAGGAACGCATTAGAATGAGATATGTAAGTTATAGGCCTATAATTTTGTAAGGTAGTTTTGAAAACTAAAGAATCTTGTCTTTACTTAATGTTTTTTCATTATTTCCTTCTACTACGTGGTTCAGTTTTTTAACTTATCTAAAAAGCCAATCTGATTGTACATTTAACTCTAATGCTTCTATAGAAAACAATGAATTTATTTTAAGTTTTAGAACAGGAGAGTAAATAGGATCTTATTTCGGGGCTGGGGTGGGGGCAGGAACAACTTGCTAAACTAAAATTGAACTAAAATAAAATTAAAAGAAACTAAAGAAAGTAGGACTAACCTGTAATTTCAAAAGGGGAGGAGGGCACGGCTCTTTCTGAACTCTTCCCGCCGACCCCCCCCCCTATCTTGAGCATCCATGATAAGGATATATTAGAAATTATGGAAACTTGTGATTAAATTCTATTTCATTTTAGTTGTGCTTTATCTTATCTACATTTAAATTTACAAAAAGGTCAAGTTCCATTTGGCACTTACAGAGTGATTAAATGTTAAACCAGAGATTTGTAGACTGTGGACTTCTCAATCGTATGTCATCATAAATAATTTCTGATATTGTCAAAAACTTTCAAATATTTGAAAAGTAATAATTAAAGATTAACAGTTGAATTGTGGCCAACACACTTTTCTATTAAACTGTAAACTTATATACATTTTAAAAAACACAAGTACTTTCAAAGTGGTCAAGCGAGTGAACGCGCCAAGCGTTAAAGAATCGGATGGCACAGCATCCCATGGCTGTGAAGAACAAGGATTATAATTATTTTATTGTGGGACATACGTGTGATTAGAATCATTCATTGAATACTGATCATCCTGAAATTATTTGTTGTGAGAAAGACGACTTTAAAAGAAAATGTAAGGAGTCGTTTTCCATTATTACTGATAAAAATTTCTACAATGATAATCTGTCTGTTATCACTATTTCACAGTATGGGTTTTATAAATGTGCTTAGGTTTTTGTTTCTTAAAGTTCTAAACTTATTTCCTTGAAGTGTTTGAAATTTTATTGTTTTACATTCATCCCTTAATAGTCCCTCTTATCAAGAACCTGTTGCCTTTTACCCCAAAATAATGGTTCCTTCCATTTCACATTACCCCTGATCTTCATCTTCTGTAACTTTCAGTATCACCCACTCGACAAAGAAGTGTAGACCACTTTGAAAGTACTTGTGTTTTTACTATGTACATAAGTTTATAGTTGAATTGTAAAGTGTGTTGGCCACAATTCAACTGTCAATAATTAATTAATGCACACGTTAAAAGTTTACATACTAATCAAAGATTATTTATATTTACTTCTCTTTCGCATTCGACTAGCTATCAAATATTTTTTTTTCAATTTTGTATAAGTCTCCTTTCCAGAATGAATAATTCAACTGTCAATTGATTTGAATATGTTTCGTACGTAAATTTCTTTGCTAATTTGATCTTCTTTGTTGCTTCACGAGGCTAATCCCTGTTTGTTCTGGTGTTGGTTCGCTCTGTTGCCAAATGGGAATAATGAAGGGACGGGTGGTTGCTGCGACCACAGGCACAGTTCACTGGCCCAGGTAGTCGCCATGTTGAGTCCTAGTAGCTTCACCACATTCCAAAACCTGCTCAGTACTTCCGCATCTACTCACATGTGGGTGGGGTTAACTGTCCTTCTTCCGGCTATCAAAATATTCTAAATTCATTTGTATCGTTTTATCATGACTGACAGTTGAGACACAAAATGTTTATATTCATTAACTAACTCATTGTGTGTTATTGTCCATCTAATTAAGACCTAATTACTGAATCGTATTCATTTGTAAGCAGTAATTTTTTTCCTGAGGAACTAAATATGTATTTCTTTAATGTGTGTCTAATAATCGTTGTTGTTCTATTTTTTTATACGACAAAGAACAATGTTCTTTCTAAACATGCTAATTTTTTTATCAATATTCTTAACATACTTCTTTTGGACGAATTAAAAACTTCAGACTTTTTTTTTTTTTAATTGTCCCATTTAATAATGCAAACACTTTCAATTATTTTAACTGGGCTTCAGAATAAACTTGAAGCTACTTCTATGGAATATGCGTTATCACTTTCCAAATCAGACATCACCAATTTCATCATCTTTGTTGCATCTGGAAGCCGACAATGTTTATTTATTGAAATATTTTCCTTTTTATTTAAATTTCTAAAGAAAATGTTTCAGACACCAGCTTAATGTATTTCTAAAAGGATTATTACGATAGCGATTTTCAAATTGCTATTCTCATAAGCAATATCATGATTTCATATTGACCTCGTATTGAATTCATCAAAATAAGAAGAAGATGTATTAAAAAAATATCTGGCCTTTTCTCCATAAATAAACATGTTCAGATGAAGGAATGTCCGCTCACTGGTTCAAAAGTAATTGAGGGACTCTCATTAATACACACACAACCGACACAATGATCATGGAAGCTTTTCATTTCTTTCGGAAAGAAAATTAAAAAGAATAAATGTTTTCTATAATTTTAAACCTTTAGTACTCTAACGACATATCTATCAATATATTATCTCTGATGCATTTAATATTTTTTTCTGTTTAAATTAAAGAAGAAAAATTTTGTAACTGTGGTTTTTTTTCCCTCCATCATCTGTAAGTCGTTGAGATAAAGACAAGAAATGAAAATCATTAGAAATAGGGGTCGTGTGTTATGTCACTTTCACATTCGTTAACATAAAACAAAAAGAATAAAGAAATATTGGGAAATTTAGCCCCTTTCGAATAAAAAGAAGAAAAACCTGTTTCCGAGTCGTAAAAGCAGCAACGATCCAACTCCAAAAACACACTTGAGGCGTAGGTGGGATTAACAACGGCCAACAGCTTTTTTTCCCTTTCTTTCTCTGCGCCGTGAAGACATACATTGAGAAAACACAACTGTCACCAGCGAACATAAAAATGTTAATCTAATGTCTTTTCTCTCACTCGCTTAGATTTGTTTCGTTTTAATTTATCGTGAAACTAAAAAAAAAAAATCATAATGACCAAAAAAAAAAAAAAAAAATAACTATCCTTTGAATAAAAGAAAAAAAAAGTTGGTTATTAATATTTTATGAGAATTTAAAAAAAATAAAAAGACATTAAACGACAGTATGCTGTCATCTTTAGTAAGTGTGGGGGGAAAAAAGGGTGTTTCTCATGTTGTAATGAGATGTCTTCCATTTCATTATAGATATCCATTTGTATATTTCTTCGTGAATTTGTCTTTAACTTAATTACTTCATCATATTAGTTTGATTCTACATGAAAATAGATAGCAGGTGAGCTTGTGTTACAAAAGCAAGAGTTTGTGTTTGTGAATTAAAACATCGGTCATTTTCTAAATTTGTTCAATCAATTTGGGTTATCGAGAGGAAAGGCAATTTCTCAAATCTCCTCGGGAATTCGAGCATTATTTGTCGGGCTTATTTAAACATTGAAATTATGTTTCTGAACTCTTAATCTCCACAATGTTTTTATTCCCTAATCAGCTTTTACACACACAAAATTCTTTTGTTTACTTTCGTTTTTGAAGCCTACAAACGAACTTAAAATCAAAATGTAAGCATTATTTAAGGTTTGAATATGAGATTTATCTCACATAAATTTTAACCAGTACTTTTGTTAAACTATTACTAAGACAAAGCTTTTCCACTTTACAGATTTATTAGCTAGTATACGTGATATAGGAAACACAAATTCCTCTCCAAACATTTTGGTAATACTAGACGTACATTAGGTGAACGAGTTAAAGAACATATTAGCGCATTTAGAAATAAACACCCTGAATTATCTGATTGGGCAAACCATTTTATAACTCTTGAACATAATCCAGACCCATTAGTAACAGTGCTATATAATAATATATTTAACATAACAAGATTTATAATGGAAGTTTGTATTATCAATAGCTTTGATTGTTTTAATAAACAAAAAGGTATAGAAGTAAGTCCATTTTTATTAGTTATTCAAGAAATATTGTAAAAATAATGAAGCATTTCGATAATTGTAAACATTGCCTGTATTTGTTTGTTTAAATCGCTTTATACGATAAGTTATGCCTGAAGAAGCATAATAAGTTACTTTCTGCGAAATATAGTAATGTTTATGTGGTTTATATAAGTTAGTATATAATTAAAATATTCTTTATTTCTTAAAATAAAATGACCATTGTGTTTCAATACATTTTATATCTAACTTTTGATTTATATCTACTTTGGAATTTAATACACAGATATAAAAATGTGAGATAATAGTAAAAAAAGAGAAAAGAAATACAAAAAAAAAAAAAAAGAAGAAAAAAGAGAAGAGGAGGAGAAGGAGAATGAACAAGTTAATGGCCGAATGCAGAAGGAAGAAGCTGATTGGGATGACGAGGCCATTTCTTTTCGATTGCAGCGTCACTTACGGCAAAGGCGGAAACTCCGAGAGTGCACAATAATAACATTCTTGAGCAACTCATCCGTCAGTTTCCTACCACCCACAATTGTTAAAATAAAAGTAAAGAGAAGAGATGAAAGGGGAAGAGTCAATGCTTCCTATAAAAGCCTTTTAAAACCGTTAGGCCTAGTAGGTGAAGGAGACGCACAATTTCGAAGGGATGTTTGAGGAAGACGAGATTGAAAACAATTCGGATTGCTCATTGGAACTGTTTCAAATTTAATACGAAAAAACATTATGTTTCTATCTAGAACATTACAATTTTTTTAAACTTGTTATAAAATAAATGTCCAGTGAGAAATCGGTTGTAATTAAATAATAATAATAATAATAATACATTGCACCACAGTCTCAGCACACTAGGACTTCACAAAATCACTTATGCACAACTGCAGAAGGCTGTGGTACTCAACACTACACGCATAGTTAGGAAATTTTTGGACACAAGCATACATCCCTAATCATTCTTACACACATCTTTACACTTGGCAGTATGTGCTTTGGTCCTTGACCCGCCATATTGTTTTTGCTGGGGAAACCCAAGGTTTGAAACATACAAAGTAATAATAATAATAATAAATTCTTGAGAAATGGAGATATTCTAGAACAATTCGTGTAAGTTTTTTTTTTCCCAAAAGATTAATTTTTATTAATAATTTATTTTTTCCCAAACTTTTTATAAAGGATAAACTGAAGAATCTGAAATAACACGTACTTTATAAGGATTAAAATTAAAATTATGCATAACCTTCCGAATCTGAATAATTTAAGTTTTAACTACAAGTACTAGATATACAAAGAGAATTCATATTTTCGTATTATGAAATTAACAAAACAAACAATTGACTAACAATAACAGTAAAATATGAAATACGAATCTTTGAATTATAAGCATAAATTTTCCCAGCAAGCAATTTGATTCAAGCGTAATTAATTAAAAATGAAGTTTTTTCCAGTGAAACCATAGTAGCTTTAGGAGAGAGAATTTTCTGCATCATTATACGAAGACACGTATATCTTTCTGATCAATGTTTTTGACTCTTACTCATATATTAAAATATAAGCAACAAACAAACAATAGCTTCTAATTTAAATCTTTATACTTCGTTTAGTCAAGAGATACACAATACTCCTAAAATGTCTTCTTTAATCACAACAACGATATTTCGTTTTCTTTAAGAGAAAACTTTTTCAGGTTGAATAAATGAGGACAAGAAATCTCTTTCTTCTTCCTCAGCTGAATTCGTTGTGATACATTTTAAAAAAATGTTTACAATACAACAATACATACACCGTCCATGTTTACAATACAGAAATCCCCAATTCTTATTCTATTATTGCTACATAAAGGACTATTTAACTTGTTTACTGACAAATTCAATTTCTAATTTACTACAAACAATACGTATTTTAGATTCTGTATTGTAAACACGGACGGTTGTTGTGATTAAAGAAGACATTTTAGGACTATTGTATAGCTTAGAATTTGGTTTATTTCGTTACACTCTTGAAAAATCATATTAAGCTTTTCAATTGGAAAATCTTATTTATTTATTTAATTATTATTATATAAAATTGAATCCAGTGCTCCGTATACTTAAACTGAGCGGTGTATTAAATTAAGATCTTTTATTTATTTATTGAACGGTCTATCGTTCTTTAGGGAATCTGAAACAAAAGTGATTGCTCTGAGAATTGATAAACTGAGATTGGATAAGATCTGAAATGAAAATGCCGTAGTTCTGTTTCAAAGACTTAATAATCAAATTGGTCCGTTCGACGAATGTAGATTAATAAACTTGACAGCAACTGAAAATAAAGACTCCCAAAACATTCACTTTTCAATAATTTCTTCAATATTTCAACCATCTACGATGGTTTTCATCAGGAAAATAAATACATATAAAGAAAAGAACGACTATGTCATCCTTCTCCTTACTAAACATAAATTTGAACAACATTCACGAAATTAGAATAGTAACAATATAGGGATTGCCACGAAATCTACATAGGAAGTACTGGCAGATCCCTTAAGGAACGACTGGAAGAGCACATTAGGGCTTTTAAGTACAAAAAGTCAGGAGTGTCAGACTGGGCGGATCATGCTTTCATCTTACAACACAACCCAGATCCAACAGTGGATATTATTTATGAAACAAATGATGAAGCTGAGAGGTTTATATTGGAAACAGGTTTTATAAATTTATCTAAATATATGAATAAGGATAAATCATTAAAGATGAATGATATATCATTTGGCTTTTTTGAAAAGATAATGAGTGATAACAAAAATACGAAGCTAAAATTAAAATTATTAATCAGCAATTTTAATATTGTAAATAATCTTGTAATTTCGTGATTGTGAGTCAACAATTTAAGTTAATGTAAAATGTTCACATTTTTTAATTGTCTGAATAATGTGAGGATACAGTTTATTTATTATGATGTATCTTACTGGAAATTGTTAACATTTACAATTATTACTATTGTAATTTCATGATTGTTGTTCAAATTTCTGTTTAGTAAGAAGAAAAATGACATAGTCATTCTTTTCTTTATATGTATTTATTTTCCTGATGAAAACCAACGTTTAGATGGTTGAAATTTTGAAGAAATTTTTGAAAAGTGAATGTTTTGGCAGTCTTTGTTTTAAGTATATGATATTTTTAGAAGATTAATATTGACAGCAACTTCTTTGCAATTTATAAATGAAACCTTTTAATACCTCGGAAAAGATGAAGACTCGTTTCAACATCCTCTGTAAGATGAAACACCTCTGTGAGATGAAGAAAGATGAACAGAATTTATATTGAGCACAACACGTTGAGGATAGTTTACTGATTTGTTGGCATCATTTATTCACAATAGTTCTTCATCAATCGTGCTATGACTACATAACTATAAGACTGTAGTAAATAGGAAATAGGTACAATAAGAACTTCATGAGAGTATTGTCGGTATTGTAAGAGAATAAACAATTACCACGCTGGGATTGTTTATACGAAGTTATGCAGCGTTTTGTTATAAGGTGAATTGTTGTTAGAGAAGAACGGCGTAGCTTAGCAACACGTATCG
>JAFIDM010000003.1:11649008-11659283 GCA_023159025.1 Thereuonema tuberculata | reverse complement strand
GACCCGCCATATTGTTTTTGCTGGGGAAACCCAAGGTTTGAAACATAGAAACATAATAATAATAATAATAATAAGCCCTATGGACCCTACCTCCTCGCGGTGGGGGCAGGAACTACCCTAGCTATAGGGTAGGCTAAAGGGTCCAATCATCTATGATGAGATCTTGTTCTAATATTGATCATGCTGCATTGGGTGTGGCGCAGGATAAAGTCACCCGCGTTCGGGGGTTAGGCAGAGGCCTCGTTTCGAAAAATATATTAGTTTCCCGCAGGTGGCGGTGGAGAAAGTGGCAGCCCATTCTGTAGCATGGCTATCACAATGCCCGGGCACCACCATCCAGCCCGAACGGTCGAAAGTGTTTCGTCTGTGACAGAGCAGGCGACCACCAAATCTGGGAAACCACGCCAGCGCATCCGATTGTCATCGCAGATGAACCAGGATCTTATGCGCGACTTCTACACTATTACACAGTTAGGGACTCATCTCACAAGATACAGACAGCCACTACACTACGCATGCACTACACGTTATCCATCGTTATGGCTTAGCGAACAGCGGAAATTTATGGACACAACCGCAGATCCCTAATCATTCTTTACACACGTCTTTACACTTGGCAATATGTGCTTTGGTCCTTGACCCGTCATTTTGTCTTTGCTGGGAAAACGCAAGGTTTTAAACTTTTACGTAATAAAAATAATAATAATAAGCCCCTATGGAATCTACCTCCTCGCGGTGACGGCGGTGATGAGATCTTGTTCTGATATTGATCATGCTACGGAGATCGGGGATGGCGCAGGATAAAGTCACCCGCGTTCGGGGATGGCAGAGGCCACCGTTCGAAAAATATACTACAGTCTCCTGCAGGTGGTGGTGGAGAAAGTAGCACCCCATTCTGTAGTATGGCTACCACAATGCCCGGGCAACACCATCCAGCCCTTATTTTTATTATCCAGCCCTTGTTTCTTATTAAGAAACTTATTTCCCGGGTTAAGAAGATATTCAAGCACATAAATACTCGCCATTCACAAGTTCAGGAACATATCGACACACTAAAACAAAAACTGAGTGCACTTGCAAAAAGATTACAAAGATACAAACAGTGCACTCCGCGCAAACAACAGAACAACACTTTCCAATACAATGAGAAGAAATTTTACAGATTCTTTACATCTCCCTCTACTATACCCAACACAGACACTCCCACCAACGAGGCAGGTAATCTCTGTGGTTCAATCCTATTCTCCACAATGACAAAAAAACATGGATTACAGAGGAGCAACAACTCATTGAACACTTACTCTACATGCCCTTCCATGACATTACTCTTGCAGACATACAGACTGCACTAAAGCATGCCCACAACTGGAAGACTCCATGTGCAGACGGCGCACAGTGCGTAATTTACTTGATCTAAAGGGACAAAAGTCTTGAACTCAAACTGTACTAATTAACTGCGGGATAAAATGTATTGAATAAAATTTAAAGACATTTTCAAGGTTTTAGACATATATTGCAACCATATTATATAACATATAACACAACATAAGACAGTAATTATTTAAATGCACAAAAAAAAACAACATTCGTTTGAAAAATCATGAAGACCTTGAACATGAAGAAATTCAGTCAGAATAGTGAGATTCTTCAAAGTCGCTATGGGTATCAGAATCTGAATTTTCTGACTGAATTCCTCCGTGTTCAATGTCAGAAGTTCTTATTTGTAAAAGTTCATAGACTTCAGGAGTCATTTGGCTACGCTACGTCTAGTTTTGGGAGCAGCACGTAAGCTTGCAATGTAGGGGTCTGATGTTATTAGTAACCGATTTATTAAGTCTGTATTCGTGTCCACTCTTGAAGTTTTTCGCGTAAATAATTCTCTAAATTTTCTGTTATCCTTATTTCTAGCCTCTTGTGCTTCTTCCGAAAGTTGACCGATTGGAAGGACACAAGAAGCAATTATATCTTTTCCGTGAAAGAGTATTTTGTGCACGCTAACGGGCATCGGGTACCATGAGTACTCTTTGATGTATAAGTCTCTCGTTTGCTTAGCAAATTCCTGAAACTTATTGATATTAACGTGAAATCCGCTATTTATACATTCTAAGATGACATGGAAGCGCTTAATAAGTTCAACATTAACACCTGTTATTACAGCTGACTTTTCAGAATTTCTGAAGAACTTACGGGCTGTATTACCATCATTGGTATTCCCAGTTTGTTGTTTAGGCATATCTACTAATAAGCCTAACTCACTCCTAAACTTTTCTTGAATTTCTTTCTTTTTCTCGGCAACTTTTTTTTTATTCTCAGCTCCTCGAGCCTGCCACGATTTTATTTCAAGTCGATACGAAATGTGCAATATGCATTCAAAAAATCTGATCCATGAATGTAGAGGTGACAGGCCCAAAGAAAGAAGATTGCTATTTACCGGCTTTTCTAAGATGCGGCTTACATTATTCATTTCCTTTGGCTTTGCACCACATAAATAGCAAGTCTGTGTGGAAGCACATGATGCTACGGCATTACATATTTTGCCATCAATCATGCAAAATATCAATTTTGGCTTAACCAAGACTTCCATGCCATTTACAATAATTTTAGTAGGTGAGAGTGAAGTTACTTGTTTCTTAATTTTATTCACCTCCATCGTTATTACATTCACGGTTTCCTTGGCAAACACGAACTTGATGGGACGACAATATCTGGTCGAAGCAGGCGAAAGGTTTTGCCACAGAATGTTTTTAACGTTCTGTTTATTTATTGAATTCATTTGGATAGGCACCATCGATATACTGAACAAACTTTCATCACTGCAATGTTCTTCAGAAAATTTTTGTTTATATTTATTTTGCTCCGCTCCATCACATCCCCATTTTACAATTATATCTAAACCTTTCAAGTCACATATAGTCTTCAGTACTTCTTCTTGCACTTTACATAATCGTATAATTGTGTGGTCCATTAGAGATTGCAAGTTAATTTCGGCGGACGTTTCTGTGACATTAATGCCGCTAGGGTAGCACAATTGTTTTGCTGCTTTAACCCTGTAGTAAGGTGGATACATTTTTTTGTTAATTCCTTTAACTTGCTCTCTGAATTTGTGTTTAGGAATCGATCTCGATGTCTTCCCGACTTCAACCATTTTTGTTCGATTTTTTGGCAAAAACTTCTGATAGTCACTTTTAAACTTCTTATAACGTCATCCGAAAAGGACGAGTTACCAAGTTCTTGCAATATGTGGTGTAACAAAGCATCAGTTCTTATTTCTTTTGCGTTAGCAAACCAAACGTCGAAAAATTTTCTACGAGATATTTGAGAAGGCATTCTGAAAATAAAAAAGTTATATGAGTGTCGCAAATATTCGCAAACAACAGAAAGTTTTTCTTGTAGCTAACAAATAGTTCTCTCAAAAAAATATTATAAGGGATCTGTATACTTCGATATAATACACTAAAACTCAACAACAAATTGACTTAGCAATATTTCGACTAAAAATAATCTCTCTTTAGTAAAAAGGCGCTCATTATTAAATTTTAAGATAGATTAAAACAAATACATATGGAAACTTACCTCAATACTTCAAAGAAAACAATAAATACTCACAATAGCTAATAGCGCACATAAACACAGTGCATTCAACGAGCGAACTTAGCCGAATGACGCATCTCTTTGAGCGCCTGGTCGACACAACTCAGGTAGCCGGCCGTTCTGACCCTTTTTTTATTGTGTGTTACGAGTTATTGGAAAATAACCTTTAGGGACACGTAATATGGTTTGTCTTCTTTAAATATCAATGACTATTTTACCAGCATAGACTGGTGTAGAATTTGACTTTTGTCCCTTTAGATTAAGTAAATTACGCACTGTGCGGCGTCCAGAACTTCTGGATCAAAAGTCTCTGCATGGGAAGCTATCTCTTACACTCATTGACGTAATCCAACACCAAGAACATATGCCTATTTTCCTCACACAGGTTGTCATATACGTACAGAACCACTGAAACAGCATACCCTGCAAACTACGGTCCAATTACTTGCCTCCCCACACTTAACAAACTCTTTCACATAACATACTTTCCAAACAGCAGAAGGGCTGTCACAGGAATTTCCAGGGTTGTAAGGAGCAACTCCTTATTGACTTGGTAATCCTGCGGCAGGCGCGCGCGAAGAATAGGAACTCACACATCCCGTACATTGATTACAAGAAGGCATTTGACTCGGTCCTGGGTCTTACATACTCTTCATCTCTACAATGTACAACTCAAGATCACAGCATTCCTGGATGCCACGATGAAGAGTTGGAACACAACATTACACCTACGCACCTCTAACACCTCCATCACTACAGATCCCATTCCCATAAGGAGAGGTATTTTCCAGGGAGACTCCTTGAGTCCTCTTTGGTTCTGCCTCGCCTTGAATTCGTTGAACCACATGCTAGAAAACACGAAACACGGTTATAGGCTTACCTCACTCTGACATCATACTTACTCTACATGGATGATATCAAACTCTATGCCGCAAACAACGCACAACTTACTAATTTACTACAAGTCACCACACAATTCACCAAAGACATTGGATCGAATAAAATCGAATAAAAAGTTAAGACGAAAGGGATGCTGTGCATAAGCGACCATATAAACAAAGAGACTAGCAGCATCAATGAGGTAAATAAACTGATGCTGCGCCATCGAGCCGTTTATGTCATGGGAGTTTGTTTACATGCGCGGAAGAAACTAGTTTCTGAATTATTAATGTAATTATTTAATTATAAATTATCCTTATGGGGAACCTTGGGAGCCCGTTCGTAAGTATGGAACGCAGCAAATCTGGTCATCCGTAATCCGGGGACCGCCTGTATATAAGATTCTAAAAAAAATAAATAAATAAATAAAACCTCAAAATAAAATTTAATGAAAATTCAGCAGCTTGAATATTTATAATTTTCGTTGAATTGCAGGCTGGAGGAGTCAGGTTCAATTTCCGACGGAGGTCAAGGACTTTTAACTGGCATTTCTCCTAGCGGGTCATAGGGTTTACCCAGCCCTCTATAAATTGGGGCCCGGCTTTCTTTCCTATTGTTAAAAGTGGGAAGACGTTGGACTGATCGTCATCGCTCAAAGGGGTCTGCATGGACTGTAAAATGGAATCCTTTTAATTCACTGTCAAACTATGTATAAATATGTATACTTATTTACATAACATAATAATTCATAATTCCAACACAATGGACGATATGAGAATTTATCCATTTCTATTTTATAGAAATAGAAAAAAAATCTATTTCTATAAAAAACTACTTCGAAATAAATTTATTTTTGGAAACGAACAGCATCAAATGAATTTACATGAAACTTATAAAGTCTTTAATGAAAACGTTTTTTATTATGATTATTTGATAACACGTAAAAAAAAAATTAATTTAATCTCAGGCAATTTAAAAAAAAAAAAAAAATATTTTTTTAAAAATTAACTACGATCGTATTTTACTACTCGTAATAATTAATATTTTAAATGCAAGTCATTATTTTACGAATTTTTATCATTTCAGGTTTTCATCAAGTTTTTAAGTTGAAAATACCAAGTAATAACTTGAAAACGCCCAAAAAATTGACTATTTTTGAATTTTATTTAATTAATTATAGAATATTTTGAAAATTAAAAACAAGCAAATATAAATCCCCATGTGAAGCAAGTTCATATTTAAATTTTAAGAATTTCTGGTGCATTGGTAAAAGAAATATATAAAAGAAATAAAAGGTTTGCAATTGCATCCAGTCAGGACCTTAAGAAACGGAAAAAAAAGGAAAGAATAAGAGAGGTGAGTGAGAATTGATTTATTTTTAAAATTTACCGTAAACAAAATTTAAACCGAATATAAAGATAAGTCTAATCAGAAGTAGGAAGTTGTTTCTAGTATTCTTGTTTTTTAATTTTTAGAAAAATTAATTCAATTGTTTTTTTTTTTTTGGTTACACTACACAACATGAAAAATGTCCTTTGGATGAAAGCGTGTGTTTTTTTTGTTTTTTTTTTATATTTATGGCTGGAAATAATGAATCTGTACTCAGTTTTTGTCTAACACCTACCATTTTCCCAAAAATTCACAATTTACTGTATTTTATTTATTTCCTCGCTAAGATTTCTATGTTTTCATAATTTAATTTAATTTTGGAATATCCTGCTTATTCTATTCAATATTTTCACAGCAGGGATAAATTAACACACATTTAGCAATATATTAAACATTCACTGCCAGTTGATCATCCCACAATTCCAGCATTTTAACTGTAAATTTGTTTCATTTCAGACGTTTCCATTCACCGTGTGATACTACTCATTGAATTGGTGCTGTATTTCTAGTGACGTTAAGTGTGAAGTGTACAAGTGTTTTAAGGACTAAGGACAAGGCACATTACGTTCAGTGCATTATGTCCCGTCAGTGTAAAAATAAGACGGACTTATTTTGTTATGTGTGTGACAAACTTATATTCAAGACTCAACAATGTAGCTCGCCACCGTTGGTTAGAAAGACGTATGAATTGTATTTTGGATGTAGAGTTGGGGACCAGGATAAGTCTTGGGCTCCACATACATGCTGCAATTCATGTTCCAGGAATCTGAGAAACTGGTTACAAGGAAAACGTAGTACAATGAAACTTGGAGTACCTAAGGTTTGGCGTGAACCAAAAGACCATGTAACGAATTGTTACTTTTTTTTGACAGTAGATGTGAAGGGGTTCTCGTCCAAATCCAAACATTGTATTCGATATCCAAACCTACCCTCCTCTACGCGACCAGTTTCTCATTCTGCAGACCATCTTGTAACTACAGCTCCAGATAAGTATACTGTTGATTCAGCAGAAGGCAATTCCGATGTCCCAAGTGGTGAAGATCCCGAATTTCAACCCTCTACATCTATGACACGTTCACATCATGAAATCAAACAGGGAGAGGTTAACGATCTTGTACGGGACTTCAACCTTTCTCAAACAGACGCAGAATTACTGGGTTCTAGATTTCAAGGTCGGAATCTTTAGATAAAGATGTAAAAATAAGTTCAATTAGAAGACGACAAAGCCATTTTGCGGACTATTTTGTGGAGAAAGTAGATATTGTATATTGCTGTGATGTGAATGGCTTATTTCAGGCGTTGGGACGTGAACATTATGTAGCAGACTGGCGCCTGTGTATTGATTCATCCAAACATAAACGTGCTTCTCTAAATAGGCAACGTTTATCCCTCTGTTCCTGTAGCATATAATGCTGTAAATACAAAGGAAACATATGAGATAATGAGTGCTATACTGAAATTCATTGACTACACTACATTCAAATGGCACATTTGTGGCGACTTGAAAGTCATTGCGATATTAACCGGCATGCAACAAGGATACACTAAATTCTGCTGCTTCCTATGTGAATGGGATAGCTGTGACAGAAAAAATAACTACTATCCAGAAACAGTGGCCTCCAAGAAAAAACTATATTCCTAGCATCAAAAACATATCACGTGAACCACTTGGGAATCAGCAATGTGTCTTTCTTCCGCCATTGCACATTAAACTTGTTTTAATGGAAATTTTTGTAAAAGCACTGGACAGAGAAGGATTCGCTTTCTTGCATCTCAGAAACAAATTCAAAAATTTAAGTGAGGCAAAGGTAAAAGAAGGGTTTTTTTTACTGGCCCACAAATTAAAGCAGTCATGAATGACGAAGATTTCGAAAATAAACTGTCAGAAGGAGAATTTGCAGCCTGGAGAATTTAAATCTTTATGCTCAAATTTCCTTGGAAATGAGAAAGCAGAAAACTATGAAGATCTTGTTCGTAACATGGTGAAATGCTTTCATGTTATAGGCTGCAATATGTCCTTAAAACTACACTTTTTGGACTCGTATCTGGATTTTCTTCCTCAAAACCTCGGCGCAGTTAGCGATGGGCGTGGGGAAAGGTTCCACCAGGACATTGCTATCTCATCCTCACGATAATTGTAGAATCTTCTAACAAATATAAAGTATTGAAATAAAACCACTTCTCCATCTTAGAAACATCAGATCTATATTTCAGCCCAATTACGGGTCTTCTTCAGGATAAAAATTAAATACAGGAAAATAAAGAGAAAAGAAACATCTTCTTTCTCTTACAAATCATGATCGAATAGAAAATAAATAATCATGATGGTACAATGCAAATTGTAATAATTATATAAAATGATTTTTAACAATGTATCAATCGTCTATCATTCACAACTAATCACAATAATAACATCACAACAATAACATCCTAACAACAATTAGTAACTTGACAAGGATTACTTTAAAATCAAAAATTCTTTAATTCTCTTGTTGTGTGCTAACGATTTTTAAATATACTTAGTGAGACTGCATTGACAGTGAGAGATTTATCTCTGTTAATACATTCACAACTATTTATAAGACTAGATTCCAATTTGAATCTTTTAATCTCGTCTTTAACATGGAAGACGATGTATACAATGGGGTCAGGACAATGATTGTTCCTTATACAGTGTCCTGCCCACTCTGAAATTTTTTCGTCTCTGTTGTCATAAGCAGTGGTGTGTTCTCGAACTCTTTCTTTCAAAGTCCTACCTGTGTTACCAATATATATGGCTCTACAATCTCTACACTGTAGAGCATATACTACCCCCATACAATTCAGTTGAGAGTTATCTTTTCGAATTCTTTTTTTCTTGAATAAAATGTTTTCTTTGTGAAAAATGATACTGGTGTCGTTGTTCTTGCACACTTCGATCATGATTTGTAAGAGAAAGAAGATGTTTCTTTTCTCTTTATTTTCCTGTATTTAATTTTTATCCTGAAGAAGACCCGTAATTGGGCTGAAATATAGATCTGATGTTTCTAAGATGGAGAAGTGGTTTTATTTCAATACTTTATATTTGTTAGAGGACATTGCTATGCTTGGAAAGCGCTCAACTTAGTATCAATATTGTTGGTCTACTCTCAGGGGCACTCTAACAGATGCCTACAAGCGGAAACGGTCAAAAAAATCATTTTAGTGTATGTGTTTTCCATAATCAGTGTCTCTGTTAATTTCTCTCTCACCACTTTGCATAAATATGAAAAGTGGGTCTCCTAAAAAAACGGGACGTGGTGGAACATTTTGGTTTTCAGATGTGAATCAAGCACCCTTTGTTTATACAAAATCACATAGTTTCATCTATAGGACAGAAAAAAGGTTCAAATTTCTTGTACAGTGTTATTGGAGCTCGGCTGCTGCTAACTTGGTCTACTTCCAAATTAATTCTGTGTAAGATATACCTACTGTCAGGAACAGGCGTGAGCCGATAACGTTTCAGTTTTCGTTGAAAGGCTCTTTGCAGCAAAAAATTTGCTGATTCCGTGATGATTAATATCTTTGACAATGTACAAAATGAAACGTGTATTTGGTATGTATGAATTGAAAAAAAAAAAAACAACTATATGATAAATTGCAATTTCCGTGTTTTTATTGAATTTAAGAAGAAAGTTAAAAAACAAGAATATTAAAAGCAATGTTCTACTTCTGATTAGACTTATTTTTATATTCGGATTAAATTTTATTTACTGTAAATTTTAAAAATAAATCAATCCTCACTCAGTTTTCTTCTTTTTTTTCCGCTTCTTAATGATAAACAATGTGATATTACTCAAGAAATAATACTTCACTTTACTTCAAAAACTCATACCCGATATTTCGTCCTAATTTAACATTACGGACTTACTCATGGTTTTAAATACAAATGAAAAGAAGAAAAATGATTCTAGTTTTTGAAGTAAAGTGAAGTATTATTTCTTGAGTAATTTGAAGTTATGATACAGGAGTATTTGAATGTGATATTACTTTTTTCTTGCACCTTATCCTTTTCTTGTGTTAAAATTTACTAAATCCGAAGAAAAAATATCTGAACTAATACACATTTTAAAAACTGAATATTTAAATGGATTAGAATAAAATACAACAAAGAAAATAATTAAAGACAAATATAAGAAAAAGAGACATTGAAATTAAATTCCAGAAATATAATGCTTTTTAGATTTTTACTGCAACATCTCAATCGGTTTTTTTTTTTTTTTTTTGTTTTTTTTTTTAATATCTAACCAATCCTACATCAAAGCTAAATTCATTTTTGAGAGTTCATTGATTTCTTGAGAAGAAATAAATGGATAAAATTACCAACACTTCTATAATATAAAAGTAAATAATTTATTTATTTATTTATTTATTTATTTATTTATTTATTTATTTATT
>JAFIDM010000003.1:11617582-11637751 GCA_023159025.1 Thereuonema tuberculata | reverse complement strand
CCACTGCAATTCCAGAATATGTTTGAAAACTTGGCACCACTAACATGATCTGGGTCAGTGAAGGAACGTCATGGGAGCAAGTGGAAAATATGTATTTGGAAATCATCATTTAATAAGGCAATGCAGTGTAGCCAAGGAAGAAGAAGGAGCACAGGAATGCTCAATACATATTGCTAACACCCCTCAAAGTAATCTTCAAGATTGTCCACCCGTAGAAGTTGGACAATTCCCAGCATTTGGGAAGGCAGAGAATACCATTGGTTGCAGGTGACCTTTTGCCGAATCACAGTCAAAATTTAATCTTTGTTTGCAAGCATTTCCCATGCAACTGCAGCTGGAGTTTTGGAATCAAATCAAAGTCGCATGGCTTTCTGTCTGGCAAATACAAAGGGTATTCCAAGACTTCCCTCCCCCATCGTCGTAACAAAGCCTGTGAAGGAGCTACTCTGACATGTGGTGTTATTGTGAAGAATAATGGCATTAAACAGCAGTCCCCAAAGACAGGCAGTATATGTTAGACAATCTTGGAGATTACTTGGAGGGATGGTAGTAATGCATATTGAGCATTCCTGTGTTGTTTAGGGATGTCCATTAATTACGTGAGCTCAAAATGGGGGATGGGGGCGGCAAAATCTCACCAAATCTTATTTAAAGGGGGGGGGGTGTCAATGAAAATCTCACGTCAACTTTTTAATCCAAAGAATATACATATTATAACATTTTGTAATATTGCCTATGCCCGGGATTCCCCTATTTCAAACAAGCTCCGCTGCATGCAACCCCGCCAGCACCTGTGGTCAGGGTTTGACCAACACTTATGATCACCCGTCGGGCTGAGGTGCTGCTGTGCACCGTGGATGATAGGCTGGAGTAGCTGCATGAGGGGGATGTAGATACATCTAATGACTGTCTTCCTATGCTACCAAAAGACATGGACGTCATGTGTCCAATCATTACAATAGAGGAAGCACAGGAATGCCCATGGAGTGAGTGAAGAATTAGGGAAGGTGATATCGCAGCCTATTTTTCTACTTTTATTAAATTTAATTAAATTCGTTATAGTGTATCTTAAAAGTAGTATCATTTTTATTAGCTCGCTTTCGTCTGTGTCTGTTTGTTCAGTACAAATTTTGCAATTGATTTTAAACTAACTTCCGATGAGCTAGAGACTTGAAACTTTAAACATAGGTCAGAACTGGATGACAATGTAATATTAACTTGCTTTCTTGTCTGTCTGTTCTTTAGGGAACCCCTAATTCTTCGGATAATAGGTTGGTGTGGCATGGCGCTCACTTGCTGACGCAAGCTGTCAGTGTTTGTGCAAATGGCCGCATGGCACTAGAGCTGTCGCAATGACAGGTCTGTGTGTTTTTGTATATGGCTGCAAGGTGCTGGACCTTTCGCGAGCTGCGGCAGAGCACTGCGTTTAAACCTCAAATTTACCATATGCAGTTGAAACGTGTTTCAAACAGAAAGTGATTGGTAAGAAGCTACTAATGCTATACAACAAAGGAATGATAGCAATTTTAATTTGATATAACATCGATATTGAATATAACTAATAATTTAGACTAGTAGTTAGCAATAACCAATAACAAAAGCCCACGAAAATAAATTTTACATTTTGGTTTTCAGTACCTTTCTCAATAATATCTTAGCTTGCCCTAATAACAAACAGTATTTTGGATGCACCAGAACTGCTATTTTAAGAGATTCTGGTCAGTCTGAAAGCTAATGGTATTTTTTTTAAGGTAGTTCCTGTTTTCCTCTTTGTTACAGTTAAATAATTTTGATTTTGGTTATTTTAAAAATTTTCTTTAACATCCTCATTGTTGTAATAGTTTCTTGCAGTCAATTTAATAACAGATTATAACATGTCTCTGTTATAATCTCATCAAAATGTTTAAAATCGATTGAAACATTTCATACACACAACACTAAAAAGCAGAAAGTAATTATTTAAAAAAATATTTTTTTAATATAACACATTTTTAAGACAGGCTAAACAAGTAAAAAATAATTGTGATTGTAGATTTCTAATAGCTATGAAAATACTTGTAAGATTTAAAACGAAAAATGTGGGACACAAGATACCATCCATGCCATCTCAATTATCTACTGCATGCGCCCCACATTTTTCGTTTTTAAATCTAACAAGTATTTTCATAGCTATTAAAAATTTACAATCACAATTATTTTTTACTTTTTAGTCCATCTTAAAACGTGTTATATTAAAAAAAAAAATTAAATAATTATTTTCCTCTTCTTTCACAGAAAAAATGTATTTCATAGAAGACATCAGTAATGCTTTAGATATTTAGTGATTTTAAGCAAAATACAAGAACATATCAAATAAATTTAATTATTTAAAAATTATAGGGGAAATCTCACATGAGGGGGAGGTGGGTCCCATCACATCTTACCAAATCTCACCAAGGGGGAGGGGGTCCAAATTTGTTAAAAAACGCCTCACATAATTAATGGACGTCCCCTTTTCTCATCCTTGGCTACACTGCATTGCCTTATCAAACGATGATTTCCAAATATATATTTTCCACTGCCATGATATTCCATCACTGATCCAGACCACGTTAGTAGTGCCAATCAGAAACACATCCAACAAGCTTTCAAACATGTATTCTGGAATTGCAGTAGTGCCGCATGTTTGGCAGATAAAAAATTGTTGCCATGACTTCCATAACGACCCAAATACGTATGATGTATTTCAATCACCTGACAGTTCAGATACATTCAACACCAAATTTGACTAAAGGGATTGTGAACATGAAAATGTTGCAAGTGAGACTGGCATGGACTTAGAAACACGAATAATTGTGTTGATAGGCAGCTGACACCTGTTAGTAAAATGAAAATCAATAATTAGCAAAAGAAGTAAATGCATTTAAATATAATCGTAATGGTTAAATATACAAAAGGATTTGTGTTGCTGTGTTTTTAGTAAAAAAAGATTCTGAGAAAAATGGTTGGAGAGAAGAGAAGACATTAAAAGAATAAACTTTCTGAAAAGGAAAGCTGATTTTACTGCATTTCAGTTGGAAGTAATGAATTATGAAACAATGTAATTAATTTGTCACACTAGTGTACAATGGAATGATTTCAAACAACATTGCTAATGTTTTAAAAAGAAATTCAAATATTATTCATCCTGTAAATAAAGTATCAATAAGACAGATATAAAAGGAAATTTTTCATCAAATCAATAATTAGGTGTTATTTATAAAATTATTTATATTAGTTACAGTAAAAAATATATTGGCATGTCACAATAATTGTAAATTAAAAGTATAAAAAAAACTTGGCAGATTTTTGAAATTACAAAGGCAACAGTTACTGAGTATTTAGTTAATAATCCCAAAAATGTTTGTAATTGGAAAACTATAATCAAAAAAATCGAACGGATTTTTTGATTATAGTTTTCAAATTAATTATAATCAAAAAATTCAAATAAAAAAATTATCAAACAGATTGAAATAGCAGCCTTTTAAATAAAATACCGGAAATATCTGATGTCAGCAAATTTTTTCTTTATTGAATTTGAAATTAAGAACTTGTATAAATGATATATATCAAATTTACTATTGGCACAATGTTTTAATTCAAAAATCATTTATTACTTGCTGAAATTCTTTTAACATGTGTGAAGTTCTTCATGTATTTGCACCAACACACAATGTTGGGTTGATGTGAATGCAATTTCAACCATTTATTACTGTTATGCTAAGGAAATTTATTTTTAATGCGTAAACATGTACATCTTTATAAAACAGGAAATAATGAAATAAATATGTTTAATACCTGTGGATTAAATATTTTGTGATTATGAACATGGCTGGTTTTCTAGTATTTAATTAATTATAATAATTTTAAGTTATTTTTATTTATTTAGGATGGTGTACCTCTGTATGATGAAATTGTCAGTATTGCAAGTCAAGGATTATCTGCTGTTTTTGCTTCAAAATACAACATTAGTACTGAAATGTTTCTAATATTCAACAAATATAAGGTAAAGTACTTTTTTGTTTTAACATCTTTTCAATGACATTGCAAATTTGATGTATTAATTAGTATGCTGTGCATTGACTTAATAATGGCTTTCAACAGCCTCGATCTCATATTTATGTATTTTCTTGTTCATATATTTCAGACTTCTAATTTATAAAGGAATGTAGTATTTAGATATTAAAAATATCTACTACAATGCTTAACTTATTCACTTCCACAATGATTTTTTTCTTCATTAATGAGGTGTTATTAATAAGCATCATATTATGCAGTAAATCTCAACTTTTTTTAATTGAAAAGATATTGCGTTCAAATTATTGACAAATTCTTTTTTTTTTTTTAACGTGTGTTCATTAAAATTAAAATGAGGAAAATATTACACACAAGTTGAGCAAATGTTAAAGTTTAAAACTAAAATTACAAGGAATGCTACTACTTTCGTCTGCAGGTGCAGACAATATAAGGCACTAAAACATTAAACTGTAACATTTGCTCAACTTGTGTGTAATATTTTCCTTATTTTAAATTATTATTTTTTTCCGGGGCTATTGGTTGATCTGTAAATTAAATTTTTATTTTTCTTATAGAAATCTATTACAATTTGTTACAATTTATCAGCAGGAGATAACAATAGTTATCAATAGGTTATTTATAATTAGCATGAAAAGTTTTAATTTCATCTACATTGAATAAAATTAAATAAATAACATATGTTCAGAGGTTAAAGAAGTGATTTCAATACTATCAGAAAGACTGAAGTAAAAAACGCTCAGCTAGCTTTATATAAAGAAATAAAAGTTTGTGGATAAGACTTTTATTCACTGATTCTCAATCAAATCAAATTAAGAATATAGATTTAATTTTGATGTGTTCCACCCAACTAAACAGAAAATACAGGCTCTCATCAGCCAACGAAAACATCAAAAGAAAATAATCACTCCTCAAAGAGCCGTTTATATAGAAGATATCAACCAAATTAGCTAATTCAATTTTTTTGAATTGTCTTATGAAATGAGATTGAATCATTAACTTAATTAGGGATTGATTTAAATCTCGGAGCTTTGCAGATCGTTACTTTAAAGCTAAATTCCTTTTGACAAGTCATAAGAATCACAAAGTAGATTTACCCTAGGATGTTCAAATTGTTTGATTTTTATCATTAATGTAGAAATGTTTCTAAATAAATTCCATTCACACTGAATGAATGGCAGTGGAGGGAATTTGCAGAATTTTAAGAGCATCAATTTTAATTGAAAGAGAATTTGAGTAGAGGAACCACAATTAATCTAAATTCACATTTTGCTAAAATTTATTTATAATATTCAATTACATAATGATAGATTCTACATTATATTTCCATCATTTACAAAAATTCACTCTTTATATAATATAGCCTGGTTTATGGCATGCTGTAGCTGCAGAGGCACTGACTGATGTTCGTAAGCTTATTAATTTATGGTGCAAAACAGATTTAGAGCAGGTTTGATCTTAAGATTTTTATTTTGTATACTATTAAATTTTCCATTAAATTTCAAATTAACAAGTAACCATGTTGTTGCAATTTCACTGAAAGTGCTTTTTTCATTATTCTTAATAGAACGGCAAAACTTTGCTCCAGTTAAGTTTGGATACTGGAAATTCAGGTGTCATCTCTCTTCTCACTGCAGTTATTCCATCTATGGTTAGTATTTATAATAATCCAAAGATTTTTTTTTTTTGGTAATATTTATTTTTAAAATTTATGACATGAAGTAAATTTTCAATCCACTAAATAATTTAAGTCTCACACCTTTAATAGTTGGCTAAATGTTTATCATCCTTGTTTAAAAACAGCCAAGAAAACATTTATTGTGAAAATTTGTTGGAAAAAAAATATTGTGAAAATTTAATGTATTGAGAATAAAATTACATTGAAATAAAACTTTTACTAAATTTTTATTCTTAATCTTGGTGACCTTTATGTTGAATTTACTCAGATATTAGCACAGCAGCTTTCATATATGTGAAGTAATTGAGCTCTAGTGTCCAATCATAGCACCTCTTTCTTAAGCTGTAAATTTGAATAATTATTTGCAATTATACTTTTTTTCCTTAATGACTAAGAAAAAGTATGTAACTGTTTGTGCCTTTGTTTTTATCTTGATTTGACTTGTTTATTTATTACTTTGCCAAATTGAATGCTAAATAATTTTTGCTTCTTTTATTCCATAGAGGCTTGTATATCATGTATTAGCTGATGATTTACGAGGAGTTAAGCAGCTGTTGGATTCCAATCTAAGGCCTAAAATTCATATTGATTTAAAGAACTTAGTAAGTGAATGCACTCATCTTGATTTTATTTTATAAAAAATATATCATACTTAGTGTTAAAATTATTTAAAAAGATGAAAATGAAAATCATAATTTCAAAAGAAACTGTTATGTAACAAAGAAACATAAAATGCACACAAAAATAAAGATTTACTGAGCTGTTTTTGGAATTTCGTACTGGGAAGCCACGGCAGACTGTTTCGGGTTTCTAAACCATCATCAGTTGTATTCACCCCATATCCACAATTAGTTCTTGTATCCTAAACATCTGCTGGGAAGCTTCAACTTACCGTATAGTATATCTCTGCATTAAGCTCACATTAGTATATTGAAGTTTGTTAGAAACTTTTCATATAATTATCCTTAACTCTTTAACATCTCAACCTAAGCTTTCAAAACATGTCATGCTGTATATTATAGGAACAATTATTGTCGTATAATGTTTTATTATAATGAAAGTATGTTAGATTGACTCATTACTGTAACAGCAATGAAATTTGTTGAGTTAACATGTTTTAAACTTTGTTTTTAATGTTCTAGACTATTTTGTTTGTTATTTATTCCAAATATTTTGCTTGAAAAAGGGAAGATGTTAAATTTTACTTTCCGAAATTTGCTAATAGTATTTAAATAAACAATTTAGAAAGATGAGTGCCGAGTTATTATTTTTTAAAATGCAGAATGTTAAATGTATGGTTACATCTAATGTTCATACTTCTACACACTTCCCAATACATCTTTAAAGCTTATTGGAACTCTGCATGCACTTCAGCACAAAAAGCATAGCAGAAAGCATTGGTGTATTTACCACCTATATTCATCTTTTAGAACCTTTTATCATTTAAAGAGGCTTGAGTTTTTGCACTATGAATCCAACAAACTGTCCAGAAAGATTCCTACCACCATCCTAGTCAGATTTTCTGGATATATTTATATATGGAGTATATACATACTTTCCAAACTATGCATATAAACCCCATAATCTTTTTTTAGTAAATGAACCTTTCCCAATTAGTTCAAATGTTAAATAAAAATAAAAAATGATGTCCACAAATTAGATTCAGTAAGATATGTGCAAATGCTTGTATCCACAATTGCACTTATTTTTCTTATTTAACAGAAGACAAAAAAGAAAAACAAAAACAACAGATTTGATCCGAGGAACTTGATCGTACAAGCCTCCATTATTAATATATGAGCTTTTCCTGGCAATCAATGAGAGCTGTTGTCCCATCATATTGTTAACAATTAAGATACTAAAGAAAACAATGTCAAATATCTCGAAATCCATGGAATATTGTCTTTATTTATTTTTGAAGTACTTTTTTTTTTTGTTACGTTTCATATTGGAAACATCAGAAATTCTCACTAACTTCTGTTGCTCCAAGAACAACTTTCCTTATACTCTTAGCTCGTCATGTTTTAGTTGAATATCCTATTTTTAAGCATTAATGCTTTTATCCTCTTTTTAACTATAAATTCCCATTCAAAGTTTATTACTTTTAAATCACAGTAATTTTTCATCTGTTTTAAAGTTTATTAATTTATGTAGCATTGTCACACTTTTATAAAAAAATCTTTTTCTGATGATTTTATTATCTATATTCCTTCACTTTAATTTTATATTATACATTTGATTAGTTTGTCATTTACCTTGTTATTTTAATGTTATGCTTTTAATTTTATCTATTTGCTGTGTAATAATTTATACTCCTTTATCGCTCTTTTCTTTTTTATATTTTGGACTTTGCTAGTGTCATTTTGGAACCTCTTTTACTAACCTCCTTTAAATAGCTTAGCCACTGTTGCTTTTGCACCATTGAGCCTAAACAACCAACTAAATTGTCAACATTAACAAGGAGCTCCTGCCATTCCATAGTTTTTCTATTGGTTTTTCTTTTTGTTAAATTTTCCTTCCCTGTAGCTTAAGCAGAAGAAATCTTACTACTTCACCTATAGGATAGTCATCATATATAGTGTGATTTCAGAAATTAGAAATGTATCAAGTTTTTTGGAGTAAAATCCATTTCTTTCAAAGAAATCACAAAGAGGAAGGACTTTGATATATGGTATGTGCCAAAATATACAGTACTGAAACTCGCGCATCTCGAACATGTGGTTGCGTTTGTCGACAGGATATACCTCCAGCTGCACGTGTTTGCAGTAGTGAAAAAAAAGTTGTGTTGTGCAGTTGTTGTTGGAAATGGGTCTCTCGACGGAGGAAAAAGTATTCATAGTTGAGCATTATTTCCGCTCATACGGAGGCGGTCAAGAAGGTGGACCGAGTTTGAAAAAGGTGGCAGAACAATTCCAAGAGAAGTTTAATAATACGGAACCAAGTAACACAGTTATGCTGTCTATTGTTACGAAATTTCGCCGTTCTGGTAGTGTATTGTGTCAACAGAAGGGGGAACACTACATAGTGCACGTGTGACGATATGGTGTGCCGTCTCAGCACACGGTTTATTAAGCCCCTATTTCGATGAAGATGAGGAAGACAATGCTCTTACCATCACCCAAAAACGTTACAGGGGTTTAGTGATCGAGCCATTTCTTCAGGATTTGAGAAGGTTCTGTCGTTCAAGGATCGTTCAGATGAATAGACAGTGGTATCAACAGGACGGGGCAACCAGCCCTACCACTCGAGCATCTCTAGCCATGCTACAGGAAAACTTTCCCAGAACGAATCATTTCACGTGGTACTGACTTCCCATACCCATCCCATTCCTCCGATCTTACACCACCTGATGCCTACTTGTGGGGAATGTTAAAAGAAAATGTGTTCAACTATGAAGATCCACCAAGAACTGTACCTGCATTACGTGAGCAAATCATCTCCTTTTGCACCACACATACCATGGTAAATCAACACGCTAATAGTGTGTGTATGTAGTGTGTATGTTCATTTCTTTTGAGGAGAAATAAACTCATAGTTGACAATAATGTAATTTTATTCATTTCAGTATTGTATATTTTGGCGCATACTGTAGTAAGAGTATTACCAAATTCTGTCCTTCCTTATAATTTTCATTACCTTTGAAACTCTAATAGATAATAAAGTTATAGTTGACAACACAGTGTGGTTCATATTCAAATTAGTGTATTTTTGTAATATTTCATTGTTCTTTGCAAGTACTTTGTCAAGCCAAAATAAAAAAATGACAAGAATTTCAAAAAAAAATTATTAATTTGAGCATGAAAAGCACACTCTATTGTATCTTCATCTCTTTCTTCATCATCTGTTTATTGTTATCTTATTTATTAATACATTTGCATTTCATTGACTAGAAATGTTACACTTGATGGTAAGGTGTGTGTGTGGGATATACAGTATCCATGAGTCATGTAAATTTTTCATAGGATCAAGTCATTACGTATGTTTGTACATTGCTACAATGTAAGAACTTAATTTATTTTTAAAACCTAATTTTTACCATTAACAGGGTTACCACAGTGCTCCAATTCTCTATTTTGTTATTAAGGAGAAGAATTTGGAAATGCTTCAGGAATTTAAAAAACATGGTTGCAGCATTATTTCACACATGCAGGATTCTCAAGATGTAAGTTAAGTTTTTTGCCTTAGTTAAGTTTTTGCTGCAAAAAATTCTTTATATAGTTCTTAGGATTTTGAAATATAAGTACCAATAGTTTTATTTACAGAATTTACATCATTTATTAGATACCAAAAGTATTAATCTCTATTAATTTCAAAAAAAAAAATGGTTAGTTTTTATTGAAGTTTTTCTATTTATTTCATGTGATCCGAAAGAATTTCCACAATTGAAGATTTCAGGCTAAAAAAAACCAAAAAAAACAGGCATGGTAAAGCAGAGAGTATTTTCCTCATTAAAGAAAGATTTAACTATTATTTTATTATTATTTATTATAATTAATAATTAATCTTTTAGAACTACAAATTTTATTCTGAGCAATATGTCTTCAGATACTATGATAAGTTTAGATAAATGTCTTTTTTCTGAAATAAATTAAGCTACAGTAGAACCTCACTATAATGGACTAATAGGGGCTGTAGGTTGTCCATTTTAATGAAAGTCCGGTTTATAGCAAATAATTCTTATAGGAGTGTAATGCAGCAGGGTGTACATCAATGAAAAACAATAGTTAGCTATAAAAAGTTTATTATGTATCAAATAAAAAACAGCCTTCAACATAGTTGGTTGAATTGAAAAAGATGTGTACCTATACACTGCATTAATCTTTAGAACAAGAAGGTCCTGGTTCACGTTGATTCTTACATTCATTGGTTTGAAAAAATAATTTATTTTCTGCTGGGTTTGTTTGATCGCTGTTTAATCGCTTGCTTGGAAATGTAAAACTCGTCAGATAAGCATCCTTTATTATTATTATAATTTTTTTAAAACTGTCCGTTATAAGCGACGTCGGTTATAATGAGGTTCTACTGTATAACTATAGTTCACCCTACATTTTTAGTAACCATACTTTTAAGCAATTATCAAAATAAAAATATATTTCTCATTTGGTGAGATACTCTTAGCTCCTGAATTGTATGTCATATTTTCAGTGATGACTAGGCTCCTTAATTTTTGAGCATGAGTGTATGTTGCTTTTATCATGAATGAATTTTTCTCAATAGAATCCTTTTGAGGATCTGTAGTTCAGCTAGTGCATCCTTGTTAGAATTATCAAGAAGTAACCATAAGAAGCTGTTCCTCATATTTATGGTATGTCCAGAATATGTTGATTATGAATATGTTCAAATCATTTCTTATAATTTCTACTGATTTTCCTGCAATTGGTCTAATTTGGTGGATTAGCAGACAGAAAGCTGGATATGCAGTGCATGTTTTCTTATACAGGGTGAGCAACGTAAAACCGGCCTGCTGCGACAAATAAATAGACATGCAAAACTCTTTTCATATTCACTTTTATTCATGTAATCTAACAAAAATGTTTCTCAAAAGATGTTGAAAGTGAGTTTCCTGTTCAGCAATGCATTTTTGTATTCAGTTAATCATGATGCAGAACGGTACAGTCATTGGCCTCAATAGCACTTCGAATATTATCTTTAGTGTGTGGATTTGTGTCATAAACCTTACCCTTCAAGAAGCCCCACAGATAAAATCGCATATAGGCAAATACGGGGGATTTGCAGGCCACAAACCTTTGCTGATTTTTATAAGCAAAGCCTCATGAACATAGGCCAGTGAATCGCAAGATGTGAGACATGTTGCTCCATCTTGTTGAAAGAAACAGTACTCGTCCTCACCATAAGTCAACTGAATGGAGAGTTCTTTGAAATTCTGAGATATACATCTGAATTAACAGTCATGTAAAAAAATAGTAGCCCTGCGATACAAGATTACCAGAAAGGCACATCATATGGAGATGCTAGGAGAACGCTTCCTACCTGAGTATACTGTGCCAACTGTCAAGTTTGGTGGCAGCAGCATCATGGTTTGGGGCTGTTTCTCATGGTTCAGCCTGGGTCCCTTAGTTCCTTTGACCGGAAGTACGAACTCTAAGATGTATGTCGACATTCTTGACAACTCTGCACTTCCCACCCTCTGCCAATAGTTCGGGGAAGGACCTTTTCTGTATCAATAAGAAACTGTTCTATCCACAGAGTGAAGGCTGTGCTGCCATGGTTTGAACAGATGGGTGTTGAACTATTGGACTGGGCCTTCACAGGGCCCGATCTGAATCCCATGAAACACCTCTGAGAAGAATTGGAACACAGATTACGCACCAGGCCCAGCCGCCCTTCTTTAGTGGCAGGTCTCACTGCAGCTCTCATGGATGAATGTAAGAAAATTCCTGCTCACAAATTTCAAAATCTGATGGAAAATCTTCCCAGACAGTTGTATCTGTAAGACAAGTGCAGGCTGTGATTGATTCTAAAGGTGGCCTGACATCCTATTAATATGTGCCAGATGACTTTCTGATTGGTGACTGGATACTTTTGGTCATATAGTGTATGGTCTCAAATGTAAAGAATGGGGGTTTCTTACAGCACAAAGTGTATTTTACACCACTTTGTTCTGATTACTTGCTATGGATTTTTCTGGACTTCTGGCAGCAATTCTATGTTGGATATTGGCCACTGCCTCTGGAAGGTAACCTATTCTATTTTGCATTTGCCACAGATCCTGTAGTAAGCCATTTTTTAACCAAGTCTTGTATGCTGCTTTTTGCTGGAATGCTTGCATTAGGAAACTTTTCAGCAAACATTTGCTGTGTTTCCTTAAAGGAATGCATATAAGCTTCAACAATAGCAATCCTTTTTTGCAGAGAAGAAAGTATTCTGAGATAACCTAACTACAACACCCTATGCACTATATTGAAATATAGTGTTTGACTGCCAACCAGCAATAAAAATAATCGATTGTAGCCAGAACTACAATCAATAGGCAGTAGTGCAGACTAGCCGAGACAGGCCGGTTTTAAGTTGCTTACCCTGTATAAGGACATATACTGGACTCATGAGGTATTGGTCATTGAAATCACAGGCTACATCATATATGCATATGTAGTTGCTGCTACAGAACCAACACCAGAGAGAAGTTATATCTGCAATGTTTATGTTCTGCCAGAGCATTTTTTTTTTTTTCTTATCAAATAGACTCTGGTCCGCATTAGCCACTGTAATGGAGAAAGATTATTATTCCCAGTGACCATCCTAACCTTGGAAATGAATCAATTTCTTGTGAATTCTACTCTTTTGAAATTTTGACAACCACAACAGAGAAGCTCAAGAAGGGATCATTTCTTTTCCAATTCACTTCTCTTTTTTACCTACTATGTCTAGAGTCTAATCATACAATTGTTATCTATTGTTCTGATACAACTCTTTGCATTGATAAAGTTTTTATTGATGACCTTACTAATGTTTTGGTGTGTCTGGACAGTAAATATGTCTTGGAATCATAAAGATTTTGCAGCATTATGTTAATCTTCTTCTGTTGACTGGTGATTGAAGAAGGTTCTTTGAAAATTCATCCTTGAAGACTTAAAGGTGATACCTGCTTTGTACAAAATTGGTAAGACCTTTTAAGGTAAATGTTATCCAGTGGAGATATTTCTTTGCTCTTCTTCTTCAGTGAAGGCTTAAGCATTATGTTTTTCCTTTACCTCTTCGAGTAATTCAGATTTATCCTCATCACTTAAATCTGCTGGTTAATTCACTGTTTTCTGAATGACCTCCTATTGTTCATCGATATCCAATTTTTCAAAACTTTCCAGATGTTTTTCAAGTTGGCATCTGATTTTCTGGAATATCCAGATATTGTGATTCATTGAAGCTTAGTTTAATGTCCCAAATTCTTCCAATAACAGCGAAACAAGTTACTTAGGATTTATTTAGGGAGTCCAATTAGAGAATGAATTTCTTTAAAGTATGAAACAAAAAATGTTCTTTCATGGTACATAATAAATATTAGTTTATGACAGAAAGAAATGAGCTGGAACATTACATCATTAGATACCTTTATTTACTACCCTCAAACTTATATAATTTTAAACCTGAAATTGTGATTTCAGAGCTTATAAGATATTTTCCTATCTTAAGTGGTGGCCATTTTAATGTCTACCTTATGCTCTGCGGCTAAAAGGATTTTTAAAGATAACATAACAACTGGAGCTAGCAGTGTTTGGCAAATTTGACAATATTCCAATGTTTTATTGTCATTTGACAGCAGTAATTAAATTCAAGTCTGGAGCAGATCAATAAACTTGGATCTTCAGGCATCCTGATCATATATTAATAAAACATGTAGCATATAAAGTGAATTTTAAGCATAATTGCTGCATTTTCTGACTATTAGCATGGTCATTTTGCTTGCTCTTTCTTATATTTTACTTTTACAATTGATTTCCTTTATTCTATCTGATAAGTTTATTTGCTATTGCCATGTAGGACACAATTCCCATTCTCATGTAAGCTTGCTGAACCAGCTAACTACTTCTCGCTGTTTTGAATGTCGAGTCTGTTCCTTAACTATGGTATCCTTCTAGTCCATTATTCAGCATTTCCTTTGTCTTAGTGTTTTAGCTGTTCATCAATGCTACTGCTAATCAAGCTTGCTTTTTTTTTTTAATTTTTCTCGTAACATTTAGCCATTAGTATATTTTTTTTTCAATGGCTGCTCCCATGGTCATGATGATTCTTTGTTTATTGCTTGTGATTGTGATTTTTTTTTTTTTTTCATGCATGCATGCACAATTTGATTTGTGTAGCATCTATCTCATTTGTTCAGAATTTTTGTTGCTTCTACACTATACTGTGCTTAAGCTGTTCTCATAGTACTCATTCTAAGCCTAAGATGTTATCCCTTTGCCATTTTCACCTCATACTTTCATGGGCATTTATGCTTCTTGTCTGTTTTTCATTCCGCATTTTATGTGGCTATATTGGAGTGTATGGTCACTATTTTTACCTAATCCATATTGTTGCACCTGCTTTCTCATGACTGCTGACTTTTACTCTTTAGTTTCTTTAGCAAAACAAAATAGTGCTAATAATTTCACCAGATTTCTGGTTTTAGTTTTTTTCCAAATAGTTCTGTATTTTTTTTTTATTTTTTTTTTATTTGTAGCAGTGTGTCATACTGGCAATCGGACAAACACTATTTATTATAAGAATATTATAAAGGTGGTTTTGTTTCACTATCGAAGGGTGTGTATGTCAACATAGTCCCAAGCCATATTCATGCAACATTGAGTAAATGGAATATTAAATGCTTTAATACCTTAGATAAATAAAAAAGAAGGTAACTTTAATGAAAAATGTCTAATAACCAAAGCAGAAAACAGCTCATTTTTTGACGAAGAAGAAACGAGATTAGAAGCAAAAGTATTATAAGATCAGTTGACTAGTAATCACTAAACAAAGTATGTCTGTGTAAATATTAATTTCACTAGATAGTAAGAATCATGTTATTAAAAAAAAAGTCAGAAAATTTTCTTATTTATTTATGTCGTATGTATGAATACACTTCAACTGGTGCCATTTTTTCTTTCTAGTGTGATATGCCAGTGCTGTTTTCTGCTCTTCAGGCAGATACACCAGCTACAATCATAAGTGCATTACTTCCCGATCCACAGTCAGATCATTTATATCTCATGGAAAGACTTACTTATAAGGTATGTTTGAATTTATTAAAGAAATTAAGCAAAGTATTAAAAAAAAAATATTCAAAATTAAGGTTTTCCTCAAACTACTTTAGCCTCTGAGGAAATATTGTGGTGATTTTTGTTGGTGTCTCTGGTTCGTGAAAAGAAGTAAATTAGACTTAAGCTGGATCTAACTGAGTTCTCGGTGTTCTGTTTATTCTGGGAGAGCAAGGGCTTTTGTAGAGTATTTACAGTGATAGGTCATTGGCTGAGGGCTTTAACAGTTCATTGGGTGATTTAAAAATAACAAATGATTAATAACTGAAATTAACTGAAGATTTGAAATTACAAAGAATTATGGGAACCCTCAGCCATTAAAATTCAAAAGTAAACAAACAAAAAAGATCGTTAACAGTTATAATTGAAGTTTACAACTAATTAGATTATAATTGATTGGAACAGTAAAATATATAAAAGTAAATAAGATAAAATAGAATAAGCAAAATAATTATAAATATGGTTATAAAACTCATCACAATATTCTTGGTTTATTATTTTGAAATAAAATCCATTGGAGAATCATTGCTTTAATTTACATTATATATTGAAGTACCAGAAAACTGAGACAGTAGCTTTCCATTTCCAATAGATGCCACCACATTAAATGTTATCTTTCACTATTGAAGTACATATAAAGGAAATATCTATGCAATCCATAGTCATATCATTCACAGTGATGATAATAGTGTCTCACAATTTTAGCAACTTTGAACAAAGCTTGATATTAGGTGCCAAAGACTTGGGTCATTCCATCTCCTAAATCAATGAGAAATTTGAATTTTCATGTGCAACAATTCCAATGGTGTACCACAACATCAGTAGGCATCCAGCATGCAACATCCCTGCAGCTAGGAAAAACTCTAGCTGATCATGGATAGTATTGTCTGGCATGTGTTGTAACATTCAACCAGTATGTAACATTGCAGCAGATAACAGAACTTTACAATACTGGGGTCATATGTAGCATCAGCATTCAAACAGTACAATGTTCTATTTCTTCTATTGGGTACAGGAATCAATGGTTCATTCGGATCCCATTGCTGACCCAACAGCGCAAGGCTTGCCTGGCCTGGGCAAATGAACACTGGATACAAGACGACTGGAAACATGTAGGCTGGTCCAACGAGTTACGGTTCTCACTGTTTCGGCAGATGGATGATTACAGGTGTGGAGAAAACACCAAAAGGCAATGAATCTCGCATGCCAAAAAGTGTCAGTCCAGGATGGTGGTGACTCATGGTATGGAGTGTTTTCAGCTGGAACTCATTAGGATCCCTGATATCTCTATAATCATCATTGACAGTTATATACTTGTGGATCATTAGCACCGTTCATATCATGAATTCACTCAGACTGGAACTGGCTCTTTCAGCAGGGCAATGCACCACAGCACAGATCTGCAGTCACCAAATTATAGCTGGTGGAAGCATTCCTTTGAGTATGGCATCATGAGTTGGCCATTCGTCCACTAACTGTTGTCTAAATGTTCTCTTTGAACCACAGCTGTCTAGTCTTGAAAAATGAAAGCCTTAGAACTTACTACTGTATCTGTTAGTTTTTATTTTACAATTATTGTCAGTCATCTCACTGACACTAGTTTACACTGCTCACAAGATGTAGGGGATATTGTGAAATAAATATAATACACCCAAAACAAACAGAGGCAATTGAGTTTATTTATTAAAGAACATCATCAGAGAAGCAAGTGACATGAAAATAGAAGTTGTCTGAGTATGCAAATGAGGTGCAGAATCCATCTATCGGGATTGAGCAGGATGTGACACATGGACGGGAGTTAACATTCACATGTCAAACGTGAAAAATGAGTCGCACATTGACTGTTCAGTAGGGTGTATGGTCACCTGAGACGGCTACAACACACTGATAGTGATGAGGCATAGAGAGGATCAAATTATCCAGCAGTTCCTATGGGAATTGTGGCCACTCGAGCACCAGGGCAACTTCCAGCTGAGGAAATATTAAGGGAGGTGATTGGTGACTGGCAACACATCTTCCTAGTGCATCCCAAGCTTGTTTGATGGGATTCAGGTCTGGAGAATGTGAAGGCCAGTCCATGCTCTCGATTCCAGCCTGTTGCAGAATGTTGTAGACGAGATGTACAGGCTGAGGGCATGCATTATCGTCCATAAAAAGAAAGTTGGCTCCAGTGTCGGATACCACTATAGGCTGTAGAATTTCATCCCGATATCTTACAGCATTCACCTTTCCATTTCTAACAACATGGAGATCGGTATGACCACCAATGCTGATGCCTGCCCACACCATGATTCCACCTTCACCAAAGGAATGTCTTTCTTACAGGAAATATGGATTCTCCACATACACCAAATCAGGACACACCGATTATCAGTCTGCAGGCTGAATCTTGACTCATCACTGAAGAGAACTGTGGACCACTCTTCACGAGGAAGATGCATTTCAGCCCACCTTCTGCAGGTTCTGCAATGTTTAGCAGTTAACGGAATTCATATCATTGGTTGCCAGGCATGTAGTCCACCGTTACGGAGTCAATTTCGCACGGTCTGAGTACACACTCGTCATCCAGTAGCAGCAAGAAACTGTCCCTGCAGCTCAGTCGCATTGCTTCACCACTTCCTTCGTGCTATTAGCATCAAGTAGCAATCATCTCTTGCAGAGGTGGCCCTGGTCTTCTTCGTACTGTGCCAGTCTCTCTGAAGCGATTCCAGAGACTTCTAATCACGCTTTTGGAGGTTCCAACTGCTGCTGCCACTGTCATCTGTGTTTGGCCAGCATCAACACGCCCTTTGACTCACCATGCTTCAGATTCGAGCAAATCACATTGCAGGGGCATTTTCAGGTGACACTCAATGATTTTGCCACTTGTTGTTGATCCAGGAAAGTGGAGATAACCCAGCAGCGCCAGCCTCTTTATACAGGGTTGTGGGCATTAACGTTTTGCATCACATTTGCATATTCAGACAACTTCCATTTTCGTGCCATTTGCTTCTCTGATGATGTTCTTTAATAAATAAACTCAAATGCCTGTGTTTTTTGGGTGTATTATATTCATTTCACAATATCCCCTAAATTTTGTGAGCAGTGTATTTGTTTTCCTTGATATACAACTGATCATTAGGTCTGGGTTTTAAAAGTAACATGTATTGATCAAATTGTTTAATACATTGTTTATGTGGAACAATTTACTGGTTGATTTAGAAGAAAATAGTTTAATTTTAGAGCTTATCACCCCTAACAGGATTTTCATCATCCCATTTTATCGGAACACTGAAACCAACTCCATCAAAGATTGTTATAATGTAAGGCACTAAAACTTAGATTTTATTTATAATTTCTTAGATATTAATTTTCTTTTCTTTCTTTAAAATTTCTTTGATAAAGTTTATTAACTTTTAATTTAATTATTCACAGGGTAAGAATATTCTGTGGATTGCTTTGGAGAATAGTGTTGCTGTAGAAGCCATTGAAACCATTTTGGAACGTGGAGGAGCTCGCCTTGTTGCTGATAGAGATGTGGTAAGAGAATTTCTATAAGTTTCATATAATTCATAAACTATTTTGGAACACTAAAACAGTAGATATAAAAGAAAATTATGGATTTTTTTTCTTATTGTAGAGACTTATAAACAGTACATATTACATATTTCAGTTCTTCAAAAGAATATTAAAGTAATACTAAGATGATTCAATATTATTTTCATTATAATCATATCTGGAAATCTGAAAGAGCTTTAACTTCTGCAAACTTAATATTTATAAATTTGAAATGCTATCTTATTAGGAATTTAAAAATTAAATGATAACATTGTTCATTCTTAATGCTGAAGGTATCCTTAGTTATTTAGATTAAATCCAAATTACATGCCTATAATTTTTCAAAATGGATAAAATAATTAAAATATTAAAAAACAGGACGTTTCAGTCTAACCAGTAGGCTCTTTTCAACTGTGGTATTAGTTTGAATAAGGTAAGATGTGAGGGAGAAGGTGTTGGGAGCTTGGTCTGTTATCTGAATATTGTCGAAGTTAAGGGTGTGGGTTGTACTTTTGTTGTGCTGATATAAAATGGATTTGCATTCATCTTTATTATTGTAATATTCAGATATTTGAGTCTGAGCATTTTCCTGACTCAAAAAAATAATTTCTCAACCACATTTTAACTATTTAAAAGTTACAGTAGTAAGTAAAGTAAAAAAAATAAATGGTAGTGTTGTCTGGATGCCGAAGATTTTCCTATCCAAAAAATGCACAAGATGGACCCCATTAATATCTAGTATGCCAAGCCATTAGCCCACATGAAGCCCTTAGGGAATCTTTAATTTTAATTCACCTAAAAGTCAATTTGAATGCCTGCTGACATTTTCTGAGAGGTTCTATAGGTCCTTTTCATTGTGTCATTGGTATAAAGCAATGTTATTTTCCTGCAAGATGTTTGCCCAAATATCCCATTATCTTCTTTGCATCTTTCTTCTGATTCTTTTTGGGCCCAGGTAAATCAGGATAACATTAAAACTGCCACATGATAGTTGATCTCATTCACAGAATCAATTGTGAACTGGGTTTGTGATTGTATATTGCAGAAAATTTTGGGAGATACTATCAAGTGAATTTTGACTTGTCCTTATTTTTATTTTATGTATTGTGAACCGCAACTTCGCCAACCGCGATGAAAACATAACTTAAGATA
>JAFIDM010000003.1:11606794-11617482 GCA_023159025.1 Thereuonema tuberculata | reverse complement strand
AAGCTTTTTAAAATCACTTATTAATTATTTCAAGAATAATCACTTCACAACTCCCCCTGCTTCTAATGTGGATTAAATGTTTATCATTACTATGACGTCATTCCTAATAGAGAAATAAATTTACTTATCTTTTGTGGACCTAGTGCTTTGGTTAATCCGTCAGCAATGTTTTTCGAGGTTTCAATATATTCCACTGATAATTCTTTGTTCTCGACTGCTTCTCGGATGATGTGAAACTTAATATCAATGTGGCGACTTCTACTCTTATTAACGGAGTTGGTAGCTAATTGTATAGCTGCCTGATTATCACAGAAGAGTGTAATTGGTTTTACTATGAAATCCGATTCGTGGACTTCAATTAATATGTTGCTTGTTGATTTGATCTCAGAAACGCCTTGGGCTAATGAAATATATTCCGCTTCTTGACTTGAGCTCGCCACGACACGTTGTTTACGAGTCACCCAGTGTACGGGTCCATTTCCTAGCATGATCACGCAGCCGGAGGTAGATTTTCGGTCATCTTTGTCGTCTGCCCACGTTGCATCGCAAAAAGCTATCATTTGTTTATCGCATCTAGAATAAACTAATTTCAAAGATTTTGTTTCTTTCAAGTACCTCATTATTCTTTTTAGCTGACTAAAGTCTTGTTCTGAGGGATTAGCATTTTTTCTCGATAAACGATTTACTGCATAGTTCAAATCAGGTCGACATGAATTGCACAAATAATTCAAACTTCCTACTAAGCTTCGATAGATTGTTTGTTCCTTTGGATTCAACAATTTTATTTCTTCATTGTTTGCTTTAACACTTGTATCTAGAGGAGTACTCATCCCTTTGCAGTGCTTCATTTTGGAGGTTTCCAATAGCTCTTCTATATAATTCTCTTGAGAAATTTCCATTCGGTTGTTTGATCTATCGTACATTATTTTCATACTTAGAAAATCATTTATCTGTCCTAGTCTCTTCACTTTGTATATCTTTTCAAGTTTCTTCAAAGTTACTTCCACTGCATCATTACAAGGACTCATGATAAGGAAGTCATCAATGTAGACGATAACAATCACTTTAGCCTCACCTTCCATATTGACATACACGCAAGGATCTGATTCTATATTTCTGAAGCCTATACTTCTTAGCTTGTTTCTAAGTTCTAGGTACCATTGTCTACCTGCTTGTTTTAACCCATAGAGAGCTTTGGTTAACAATACGCCATCATATTTTGACTTGTCGTAGCTCACTCCTTCGGGCATAATCAAATAAATTTCTTCATTCAGGGTTCCATATAAATATGCAGCGTTGATATCACATTGTTCAATTATCCAGCCCTGGTTAGTAGCTATGGCTAGGAGAGATCTTATACTTGTCATGCATGGTGTTGGTGCATATGTTTTCTCATAATCCATATATTTTCTCTGTGCGAAACCGTTTACTACTAGGCGTGCCTTATAGCGGTTCACACTTCCATCTTGGTGGTACTTGACACGGAAAATCCATTTTGATGTTAGGGGGATAGCGTATTTCGGTATTCGGACCTTCTTCCATGTCTGGTGGGATTCAATATTACGAAGTTCTTCTTCAATTGCGGATATCCAACGCTTGCTTTCTTCACCTTCAATGGCATCTATGTAATTCTTCGGTTCCTTTATGCTTACGTGATAAGACTTCAACTTTGGTTGCTGTGTACTTGTTACTTTTCCAGAACGAAGTTGCATTTGCATTACTTCATCAGCAGTTTTATCTGTTTCTTCCTCTGAGGATCTAGCTACTTCATCGTTTTCAGATTCATCAGAACTTTGATCTTCTTGGCTTTGTCTATTTGGATTTGATAACATATCAATATAATCTTCAGGATTAATTTTCTTTAACTTTAATAAATCTGAACCCATTTGTCTCTCATTAACGTACACATTGCGCGTTTCTTCTAATCTGTTTTTTTCAGGCACCCAAATTTTATACCCTCTCACCTTGGAGGAATAACCCACAAAAATTCCTCGATATGCTCTCTCTTGAAATTTATGTGTCCGACGTGCCTTGGGAATCCTGATATAGGCTAGACTTCCAAATTTTCTGATGTGCTTTACACTTGGAACATAATTATTCCCATTCCAAATTTTTAATGGAATCTGATTATCAATGCTCTCGTGAGGGGTGCGATTTAGTAGGTAATTCGAAGTTTCAACTGCATAAATCCAATAGTTGACGGGCAACTTAGATGCTATCAGTAGTGAACGAGCACAATCCAGTAATGTGCGATTGTATCTTTCTGCTATGCCATTACTTTGCGGGGAATAGGGCGACGCAAACTGATGCTTTATTCCTTTACTTTGAAGGAATTCTTGTAAGCTTTGATTGATGTATTCCTTTCCTTGATCTGACATCAGACGTTTTACGGTTTTATTCATTTGATTCTCCACAAATTGAATAAAAATCTTTGTTATTCTCGGTACTTCTTCTTTTGTCTTTAGTAGATAAATGAACGACCTTCGGGAGTAGTCATCAGTAAACGTAAGAATGTATCGAGCTTGATAATTATTAGGAACGTTGATAGGGCCACATACGTCTGTGTGAATGATTTCCATTGTTTCGGTAGATCTGATCTGACGTAATTGGTGATGGGCTTTGTCGGTCAGTTTTCCTAATTTACATGCATCACATATCAATTCAAAATTTGTTGAAATGTTTTCTATTCCTCGGAGTAATTTCTTCTCTTCGACTAACTTCATTTTCTTAAACGAAGGATGTCCCATGCGCTCATGCCAAAGGGTTGTCCGGTCTTCTTTCGTCATTACAAATGAACGTTGTTGTGTTCTCCATATCTCCACGTCAGCTTGGTACAAATTTTCATTGAGTATTCCTTTAAGTACCCATAATCCTTTACTATCTGTAACAGTATAATGATTACCTTCAATTGTTTGCAGGAATCCCTTTTGCGCTAGCTGAGGTGCAGAGATTAAGTTTAAGCCCAAATTGGGAACATGATATACATTATGTAGATTCAATCTAACGTGTTTATAACGAGACACCTTGCATCGTAGTTCCACGATACCTTTCCCAATCGCTTGAATCGGTTCAACCGATGCTCCATGTATATTAATGGGGTCTTCAAACGCACAGTAATCACTAAAATTTTCTAGCTTACAACAAATGTGATTCGTAGTTGCGCTGTCTAATAACCATGAATCAGTATTTACACTCACTGTTGAACGATTACTAGCGTTCATTATGGTTACTCCAGAGTATGCGTTCATCTGTTTACTGGATACTGATTTCTTGCTCTGAGGTTTTTGACTTCCAAATGTCTTACTCTTTTCCTTAGAAAAACTCTTTTCTTTATAGCGACAATTTCGTGCTATGTGTCCCAATTTGTTACAATTAAAGCATCTTCGATTTTCCCGTTTTGAGAATTGGTTTTGCGGTGTCCTCGTACGATATGCGTTAATTGCTACATGTTCAGCTTCTTCTTGACATTCTACTTTATCTCTGTCAATTTCATGCAGAATTCTGTCTATAATAATTTCAAAAGTAAATTCGGGCGTATCTTCTTTAAGAGACAAACATTGAGCAGTGGATCTCATTTCTTTAGGTAAACCAGAAAGGACCATCCAGCATAATTCATTCTCAGGCATTTCTCCCCCAATTTGGTGTAATTCATTTAATAATAATTTTAGATTCATAATTTCTCTTTCCAAAGTTTCACATCCTTTGAATCGTGTACTTTCATAAAGTTTTCGTTTCAGTCTGGATATTTTCAAACAATCCAACTTATTGTACTTATCGTCCAATTCTTTGATAAGCTTATAGGGATCAGATTGTTCTTTCACCAATAACCGGAAACGTAATTTTAGCATAGCTATAATTGCACCATAAGCCTTTTCTGATTTGTCTTTCACCTTACGTTTTTCTGCCTTTTCTTCAATGCTTTCAATCTCTGATTGAGACATATTTGCAGCTCGCCATAAACCGTCTCTCATGAGGGTATTTTTCATCCCTATACGCCATGTTGAGTAGTTTGATCCGTTGAACATACTCATTGCACAACTTGCACTGTCGATTTCGGCCATTTTGCTAAAGGCAATTAGTCCGTAACTAGTGTGAGTCACCTGTACTTTTGATTCGTGCGGTCCTACTCCTATTCTCTATAGTATCACTTCAGTCACTATATAAAATAGCCTCCAAAATTAAGGTAATTTGCGCAGTGGAAGCGTGCTGGGCCCATAACCCGGTAAATGAGAAGTGAACTGAAAAGTGAACTAGAACAGGTATTTTTTTTTTTTTTATTTACAATTGGTATTTACAATTGGTTGAATTTATCAACCTGAAAATAGGACGAATAAATAAACAGGTAAGTCCTTTTAAATTAAATATCTCAACACTTGATTATAAGACTAGTAATTCTTATACAATGTTCGAATGGTACGATGAAACACATCTACTTGAAGTTTCCGTTTCGTATGTACCCTGGGATTCAGCAATGTTGTGACTACTTCGTATTCCACGTGAGAGTTCCGTTTTTCACGTAATGTTCCTTTCTCAACTGCTGACAAACTGCAATAAACACTTTCAACAACAATGTATTAATTTACACTGAATTATTAATATTGAATATATCACTGCATTAATAACGTCATACTAAAGCTTAATAATAATTGCTTAGTCAATATATCATTGTAGCACTAATATAATTATGCATTTAATTTCGCTGTTGCATAATAATTAATTATTTTTCTTTTTCCGTGATTTGCAATAAATATTATTTCTCTACTTCACTTGTATGATCATTAAGCTTTAATATTCTTCTTTGTTATGTTTTTATTATTCTTTAGCACTTAACGATTAATGGCTTTTCTAACGAAATAATAAACAGAAATATTACCTTCTGTTCCTTGTGTGATTTCGAGCTGAAGTTACGACGTTCATAAATTCCCGTTGAATTTTGCGCTCCCGGCTTTAATTCTACTACTTGTAGAATGGATTCCTTTGAATGCGTGGATTTCTCTAAACGATCCAATGAGCCTTATTCTTCGCCTTGATAACGTCTTAATTCCTTCGTAGGTTTCCTTTGCTTCTTACGAACCGTATTTGCTTCGTGTTGGAATCACCGCCTGACTACTAACCGTCAGCTGATTCTTCTCGCTTCTGCGCAATCGCTCTTCTTGACTTCGTCTGAGGCTCTTTTCTGGATTGCGTCATCGTGACGTTATAGCTTCATTTCTTCGGGGAGGCATCGTAGCTTTTAACTTCTCGTGACACACGCACTGACTGGCTGGTTGACAGAGAGAGAGAGCCTGGAAACGAGGCGGGCTCGTTCCTTTATAGGCGATTTTCCATTACGTCATATATTTAAATTTAATTTTGTTTCTTCCATTATTTTAATATAAAATTTAATTTGCATGAGAAGCTTTTTAAAATCACTTATTAATTATTTCAAGAATAATCACTTCAAGTATTGGTCATTCAAAGAAAAAAGTTGATATGAATGTGTGTCATATTTCAAACATTTTCTGGGATAGAACTATTAGAATGTACAGTTGATAAGATAGATATATTATGTACTATTTCTAATAGTGAAATTGTTCAAGTGACAAAACTGTTGCACTTTATATGGCATGTTGCTCATCTGACAAGGGATATGCGTGACCTCAAACTCTGAGAACCTCACGAAAATGTGCTTAGAATATAAATCGCTCATTCCAAAAACAGTCGTATGAGTCATTCCCATGCAAAACTCAGCTGTTGTCTGCTAGCACACTTTGAAGACTGAATAGCTGTGCAACACTATCAGGTTAGTAGGAAAAGTTACATTGTTCAGATAGCGTAATTATTTTAAGAAGAGGGAAATATAGCAATACAGTCACGACATTGAAATGTGTGTGTTTTTGGTCCTATTATATCAATATTTTGTTTCTTTGCATTACCAAAGTTCCTCTCTTGGACCTACAATAGGTGATCATTCAAATGTCTCTCGGGGTAAGACGTGCAGTTTTGCGTGAGAACGACTCAAACCACTGTTTTTGGCATGAGCGATTTATATTCTAAGCCCATTTTCATGTGGTTTTCAGTGTTTGAGGTCACGCACTTCCCTTGTGAGTGTATACTGATGTTTCTTTATGTACTAACATCCATTATGCAATTGAGCAGTTCATCTTGTGTATCTTCTTACACTTTACTTTTATTGAACCTCTTAAATAAAAACCCAACTGATACTTCATACTGTTTCATGTGATTCAGACACAATTACACTTACAGAGGAAGGGAAACAGAATATTGCACACCAAATTCAAAATACTGTATTTTCAATTAGCTCAATCTAAGAAACACCTTCAGACAATTTTTTTTTTTTTTTTTTTATTATAAAGAATGATATGATGACCTTCCAGAATATTTGATCTTTTTTTCCTGAAACACACTGTATAATTCTCTGAGCCTGTGATTTTATTAAGATAAGAACATAGACACCATATAAATTAACACTAAATTAAATATATAACAACTTTAATTAGTACCTGATACATATCTAAGCTTTCCAAAAATAGTAAAACATCAGGATCCAGGTCTTCCACTTGGACATTTTCATTCTAAATTTGAATAAAATTAAAATGACATTAATTTGGAGAAAGAAATTATATTCCATCATATGATTTTACTTTTTTATTGCTGACATTTTTTGTACATTTCATTGAAAAACAATTGAACAAGCTCTTTTTCAGCTTGTAATATATAATGTCTATATCATAGTAACACTAAAATTGGGCCAATATTGGGGTGCTACTGATCCACCAGACTCAATAATGTTGTAACATATTTTGTGAGACTTCTATTGGCTTATTCTATGTATTGGGAGGGCAATGGATACATGTTTTGCAAATTAAGCCTAATCACTAAAAAAAATAAAATAATAATAATTGCAAAAATCATAATAAAAACAATGTTTATTAAATATTAGACTAGTTTTCCATCATTAAATGGAATCACTATTTTTCATCAACAGTTTTATTTAGATGCCTGAAATGTTTATGTTTGCAATTCAGATTTTACTATATTGGCATATATTCAATTTTTCTTAAGATTCATCCAGTTAAAAGTACTGATATTATATAAAGAATCTGCTTCAATCTGCACACTTAATTTTGAAAGACAGAAGAAAAAACTGATTGGTCATTTTTACATGCAGATTTAAATACGCTAATAATGCGACCGCCACAGTATGCATTCGGACATGGTCCGAAGAAGGGTACCGCAAAAACAGGTCTCTAAAACTTGTTACCAATTTTTAAAGTGTATCAAGATTTTTAATTCAATTAAATGTGCAGGCAGTCGCATTATTAGAAGAAGAAAAAACTTTTTGGTAAACTTCCAAATTATATCCTTCTTTATTGTTACTCTAAGCTTTAAAAATTATTTTCAGATTTACTCAGAAACATTAATATATATAAAATAGGCAAAAAAAGATTACACTGATAAAGATCACTGCATATTGATATGTTTAAATCTTATGATACGACACAGTATGTATTTTCTATGACTTATTTTCTTTTACAGAAAAGCGTAAATAGTTTTTCCTATTAAGTAGAGAGGAATATATATATACTAACCTGCATCCATTGATAAACAACATCAGTAATATGATCATAACCCCAAAGTGCTAGGATTTGACGTCGACCTGGATATTGCTGAGGATGCAAAATCCACTGTACAATATGCTAAATGTTATTAAAATAAAATAACGTATTGAAAATATGATTTTAAAAATTTAGATATAAGAAAGAAAAAAACGATTTAACCTCTTTCCCCTAAAGAAATAATTTAAAGATAAAATAGTTAAAAACTTTATTAACTCAAAAATTAAACCATCAATTGACACTTATATACATAGTTGTTATCTTTATCATATGCTGTATTAATTTCATTTAATTTTATACTGTGTTTGATTAAATGTTTCTGAATTTATTAAAAAAATATATATATTTATTCATTACAGCTAGGAAAAAGAAGATTCATTAAATTTTATTCATTGATAGATTTGAATTAAATAAAAATTTAAATAGAAAATTTATAAATTTTTTCCCCTTATTTTTAATTGATCATCTTATAAACTGCAATACAATTATGAATCTATAAATGTCTGTCATCACATGTTGTGATTCATTCTTATTTTAATAATTATGACTATCAGTCTTTAAATGATGTACATGGTGAATTTTTAATCCCAAATGTAGTTGAATTAAATAGAAAGTGCCCACATTAAATATTAGTAACTACTAGTTAAGTTAAAGTGTCCCTCTACAGGCATGTTCAAGGGGACGAAGTTGAGGTCGGGTGGTCAGCCCGATGCCCGCCCGCCTTTAACTCCTGGGAAGGAAACCCGGTACCCATTCTACAGAGGGCTGGGTAGACCCTAGGACCCGTTTGGAGGTGAAAGGAGCGTGGAAAAATTCCCGGCCTCTGCCGAGGCCGGGAATCGAACCCGCCACCTTCAACCCGCAGCCAAGTGCCCTAACCACTCGGCTACCGGGCCCTTATAGTAACTACTACTTAATATTTTTTTATAAACTTCAAAACAATTTGCTGCTGGTAATAACTGCAGGTGCTCTTTGAGGAAGGAACCTCAACCATTAGGAGTTATCATCTTTTTGATAACATTTCCATAACTGAAGAATCCAAATAGAAATTTATTCTTCTTAGTTTTTGAAAAAAGAAATCCATGACATTTTAAATTTTTGTGTAACTCATTGTTCAAATATGGTTGTTAAATATAATATTCCATTAGTACTATTTAAAAAATAATATTACTGATTTGATTTTTTGTTGTTGTTTTGTTTTGTTTTGAAAAAAATATTGATTTTAACACATTCTCTGCAGACTACATGAGTCCGTTTAGATGGCAGTAGTAGCGACATGCCAACTTCACCATGCCATGTTATGTGGCTAGACAAATTATATTGATCAGAACCTGTCAGCACTTATAAGGGGAAACTTGTATTGTGTGTGGAATCTCAATAGACACCATGAAGCGTCGTAAACAGTTGTTGGCCCTGAACTTTTGTATCATTTGATTTTGTGTATATTTTTCTGAGAATTTATATTTATTTTTATTAATAAATAAAAAATATTTCATTCATTTTATCATATTTGACATTTTATTTTGTTTTCCTTACCATATTACTGATGAAACATAAAAAAAAAAATTACTCAAAATCTTGTATCAAGGAACTGTGTAAGTGGACTTCATGCAGCAATTTAACCAGAGGTGCTGCTTATATAAAATAATCTAATGGCATTCGGGGATCACTAACCCTTACAGTGGTTGCAATGGAAGTGTTAATGAATAACATTTCTTTTCAATTTACAATGGATGAACTTTTGCTTTCGAATCTTGAAACTTTTACATTTTCATTTATAAAGACAATGCACATCCACATAGTGGAGTTACTACAGTCACTGTTACAGCATATATATATATAATGTGTAATTTGAAAAATGCCAATACAAAAAACCTATTACTGTTTCTGTGAAGATACGGACAATTATCTTCACATCATCAGCAGCATAAGTGGTAAAAACAGAAATTAAATTTAGAAAAACAAAACGCAATATTCTAAGACCTTGCTATTTTTTTATCTTATTATGTTCTTTTATATATATAATATATATATATATATATATATACAGTCGAACTTCCATATATCGAAGTAGCAAATTGCCGGAAAAAAATTCGATATATAAAAATTTCGATATATAGAATTTTATCCTAATTACTCCTAAAACATTAAAATTAAAGCTAATTTTCGTATACGAAACTCAATTTCTAATTTATATGCGAAAATAATATTAAATGAAAGTTAATATAGGTAATTAAAAAATGAATTAATATGAAAGATTTATTGAGTACTACATACCTTTTAAAAAACAATATTCCAGACAGTGGTTACAATGATCCCAATTACATTTAAAAAAAAAAAAACTTCGAATATCTTGTTGAACAGCCAGTTCAGCAAGAAAGTTCAAAGAAATGTTAGCATTTTTTCAGTCCACTAAATACTTCATCAGGAACATTTTCCACGAATTGAAGTCCACGACGTATTGTTTCAAACGCTTCTTGCATTTCTTTTTTCGATAGCTTGGAAATGTTTTCAGATTCATTTACTTCCTCTGGTTCTTCGATTTCGTTTTCAGTTTCATGAAACGAACTCAGTACGTCTTCGTCTGTAGGATAATCAGCAACGGCATTCCGATTTTTTATAATAGTCGACACTGTGCTTGCAGGAATACCAAATTTAGCTGAAATGTCTATTTTGCGCATTCCGCTGTCTACATTTTTCAACAATTCAACTTTATCCACACTTTTATCCCAATAAGTCTTAAAAAAAATTTCGATATATAGAAACAGTTTACCTATGTAATGAGCAAGGAGATTTGCTAAGAGTTCGATATATAGAAAATTTCGATATGGGTAAGTTCGATATATGGAGGTTCGACTGTATATATATAATATATATATATTTGGAGGTGAACTTCTACGACAGGTCTTTATGATAGACAGTTCATCTTCTCTATGATTTCTCAAGTTTTGTGCTGTTGCCAAAGCTAGTTTTGTGTTATTGCAATTGATTGACTTTTCACACTATTGTACTGAATAATTGTCCTTTCGTTTGAGAAACATCAAATAACAATTACATCATCAGTAAACT
>JAFIDM010000003.1:11569201-11597437 GCA_023159025.1 Thereuonema tuberculata | reverse complement strand
ATGAAATGTTTTGGGTGGGATTTCATTTCTTTTTGTAAGATGAGATCTGATAACTTTAACAGTGAAAGCGTTATGAGCATGTGAGTCTTGGCAACTTATTTTACATGAAATGTTTTGGGTGGGATTATCTATTACAACTAAATTTAGTTTTAAGATTATTTAGAAAATGGATTTTTTTTTCAATACCCTACTTTTCTGTTTTTCTATTGGTCAACTTGTATATACAAGCTGTTTGCACTTTTGTAAGAAATCACATTATTACACAGTATTATTTAGGCCGAAGCATTGAGGGTACGACGTATTTCAGATCCTAATAAAATCCAAAGTATAAAAGCTAGATAAATGAAACTTAGCGTATTTCATTAGTATGGTAACTGCATCTTATCCTGAAAATTTGAGCTCTCTAGTATTATCCAGGGCGAAGCTATGAGGGTTCGATAATACATAACCAGACCCCCCCTTTATGAGGGGTTGCAGGGTGAAAGTTTCGGATTTCTTAATTTTTTTGTTATTTGTGTGCTACTCCTAACCTGCATACCAAATTTCAGCTTTCTAGGACTTCAGGAAGTACCCTAGAGGTTTTGATGATCATGAGTGAGTGAGTGAGTGACGGAATCGACGTATTTTAGGTATTAATAAAATCCAAAGTATGAAAGCTAAATAAATGAAACTTAGCGTATTTCATTAGTCTGCTAACTGCATCTTATCCTGAAAATTTGAGCTTTCTAGTATTATTTAGGCCGAAGCATTGAGGGTACGACGTATTTCAGATCTTAATAAAATCCAAAGTATAAAAGCTAGATAAATGAAACTTAGCGTATTTAATTAGTATGGTAACTGTATCATATCCTGAAAATTTGAGCTCTCTAGTATTATCCAGGCCGAAGCTATGAGGGTTTGAAAATACGACGGAACACTTCCAGAAAAGGTACGTAGTGCCCTTCCTGCCTTCGGCTCGTCTTGGCGGGGGCACTGCCGTGCCCCCAGATAAAAGTTATATTTTCATGTTATGATTTATTCATTATTATTAAAATTCATTTTATTTGCGTTCAAACACCCCAATATATCGAAATTATTATCCAAAAAAATTATTCGACGGTCTCCCAAAAAGTCTTTTGTCAGAATGCATTTTCAAAAAAATACAGTTTTTTTTTTTAAATTAAACAAATGAATTGATGACAAAAGTGTTTAGACTAAATTTTCCTAATTAGGTTTCTGTATCATTTGAATATTGGATCCAGACTTTTAGAGTTTAAACAACATCACAACAGTAAATATTATTAAAGAAAATATTATTCATCCAGAGAAATTAGGTTATTAAAATATTCTTGAAGCAATAATTAACTAAAAATTTAATGAACATTATAATAAAAATCAATTCATTTGACCTCTATCTACACTAGTGGCCAAAATTATGGAAACCTTTCAGAAAATTTGTGTTTTGGAGGTTTCGTGGCTCTAAACACCAACTGTTTTTAAACTAATATTATAATATCATATATCATTAGAAACATAATTTAATACAGAATGTAATGAACTAAACCGTATTGAATTATCATTATTCTGTTAAAAGTTATAGCCAAAGAACCAAAAAACAAAAACAAAACAACTGCTTCAGTAAAACGAAGTGGATTTTCTTAAAGTCAAAACCGACCAATGAGAGTGATTGTTCTGAAAGCCAATCACGTGCTGTTATGATACAGCAACGAACCAATAAGGCGCTAGTAAGAATTGTCTCTCATTTCAGTTAGTATTAGCAGTCCTATTCAATTGTCAAGAGTATAATCAAGTTGGTCGTACGTTTTTGTTGTTGTTTTTTTTTTATTCGAAGTTTAAGAGTACTCAATGATGACAGATTATAAAGGTTTGACTGGTCACCTAGAAAAAGAACTAAAATACTAACTTTGCGCAAAGAAGGATACTCCTATGGGGAAATCATTAAAAAAGTGAGTGGAAATATAACCAAAGGTGGGAATTCGAAGCTATGCAAGAGATATCAAAAGACTCAATCCGTTCACTAAGCATCTGGTAAAGGCAGGAAAAGGTGTACAACAGCTGTTGATGACAGGAGAATTAAAAGACTGAGCTTAATTGCCTTAAGAAAATCGTCTTAATTCAATTAAAAAATGAATTATCAGAATGTGGGTTGCATTTGAGTGCAAGGAGTATTCGACACAGACTCAAAGACTTCGATTAAAAGTCCAGAATTCCAAGGAAAAAGCCACTTCTATCTCCCAAACAAAGAATGAAGAGATTAGAATGGGCTAAAAAACATGTTAATTGGTCAAAATAAAAATGGGATAAGTAATTTGGAACGATGATACCAGAATATCCATATTGGACATAGATGGAATAAAATATATAAGGAGGAGAATTGGAGAAGTTTTATTATCTGAGTGCACTGTATCTACTATGAAGCAAGCTGTTACTGTCATGATCTGGGGTTGCTTGACAGCTAAAGGTGTAGGCAGAATTTGTGTAATTGATGGCACTTCAAAAGCAAAAATACATCGAGAATAATACTTGAGCCAAAACTTCGGCACGTGTCCTTTTTCAGAATAATGAGATCTATCTATTTCAGCAGGACTCAGCTCCTTGCCATGTTGCTGCTGTCTGTAAAAAGTGGTTTAAGGGAAATAACATTTCACTTCTAGAATGGCCAGGTAATAGCCCTGACTTAAACCCTACAGAAAATTTGTGGAAACATTTTGACGAAACTTGACAGTCTGAAGGAACCTAGGAATAAAACACATTTAATTAAAGCCATAATTCAATCTTAGTACTATATTATAACACCTGATGAACTAAAACACTTGGTTTACTCGATGGAACGCGTTGTAAAGCCGTAATTGCCACAAAAGTTTTTCCGACGAAGTAGTAACAGAAGTGGTGAGAACTTATGAAATACGTTTCATCATAGTTTTACTGTAGTATATATAATTTTTTTAAATTGTATTTTTTTTTCATAAATTGTATTGAATTGCATTATGTAGTATATTGTTTTTCTAATGACGTAAAATGTTATGGTTTTATTCTAAGAAAAATGGATGATATGTGCCAGCAAACTTGAAAAACACAAATTTTCTAAAAGGTTTCACAATTTTGGCCACTAGTGTAAAGGGTTAAAGCAGGCATTTCAGTTTGTCAGATTTATAAAATTTAAAAACTTTATAAATCTTATAATATTGGAATCAGAGGAATTCTGTTTGATTTCTTACATATTATTATTGTATGAACAACAAATTTATGTTTCAATCACCAATAAAAATTCTAGTATAAAAAAAAAATAACTTATAAACGAAAGTGTTCTGCAAGGATCGAACTTTGATCCTTTTTTACTTACACTATTAAAAAACCAAATTAATGATAATAAGAACAAAAAATAAATTTTTATATACAAATTCAGTCATAAAATATCATAATCATAATATTTAATAAACAATAACTTGAATTCTTAAAGATGCAATTGTGAAACTATGGAAATAATTATTTCCATTATATTAGTAATACAAATAGATATCTAGGTTTATTCATTAACGATCAATTCACTTGGAAAACTCATTATTTATGTATATTAAATAAACTTAATTCCTTAATATATATGTTTAAACATATAGAAAATATCTTTTCTATAAGATATATTAATATATAAATCATTTATTGACTCATTAATACATTAGGGATTATGTTGCTACGTACATCTAAAAATACAGACACTATAATATAAATAGAATATTAAATAAAATAATAAACTATATAATAAAATATTATTGTACATTAACAAAAAAAGAAACAATAAATATAAGAATAAAATAAAAAATTCTAATGCCAAGAGAAAAAAAATAATGTTTTCTTTAATAATATTTATTTTTACAAAATAAGGGAACTGTATAGAAATAATAACTTCGAAGATAATTCTAGAAATATACTAACACAGATCCTTAATTATGAAAATCCAAAGAATAACTTTGGTCTCAGAAACCTGAATAGAATACATTTAAAACTATTTACACAAATAGAAGACAGATTAAAATAAAATGAATTTAATAAAATAAGGAAATTAAGAGAAACTAAGGAAATTTTGTTGTTGTTTAGTTATTGTGCGGTTTTGTATTGTTTTCTTTGAAGTTTTAACTTGGTCCGCACGTTAATTTTGATTTAATTAATAAAATAAGTATGCTAAAAAATAAAATATTGCTAAAAATAATATATGGATAAATAAATTGGAACATTTAGAAACTCCTATCTAATATTAAACATACAAAAAAAAATCTGTAAAATTTTGCACATTGTAGGTCTATGGTTTACAGAACAAAAAAAAAAAAAACAATTTTGGTTTTTTGATTTTAATAGTCAAATTATAATCATTAAGAAAATTTTTAGGATTGTTATTAAATTAGTAAGACTAAAAATGATAATATTTAATTGTTTAAATAACATAGCATATTGTAATGTTCAAAAAAAAATTATTTTGTTTGGATTGTAATTGTTTAATTACACCCATTAAAAAAAAATAGAATTGTTATTAATTGAGTAAGACTAAAAATGATAATATTTAATTGTTTAATTAACATAATAGATCTTAAAGTTAAAAAAAAAAATAACTTTATTGGATTGTAAGGTTAATTATAAGCATTAAAAATTTTTTTTAGAATTGTTATTAATTTAATAAGACAAAAAATGATATTATTTAATTGTTTAATTAACATAGCATAGTAATGTTTTGTAATGTTCAAAAAATAATAAAAATAAAATTTGTAATAGTTTAATTTTAGCCATTGAAAAAATTTAGAATTGTTATTAATTTAGTAAGACTAAACATGCTATTATTTGATTATTTAATGAACTAATCGTATTAAATTATCAAAATGTTATATATTATTATATTATGCAACTGATAAGTTCAAATAATTACAAAACTAATTTAGAAATATTACATACTGTTATATTTATACTGTTTTATTTCCTTTAATACTGTGATATAGTAATACTGTTAAATTTATTAAATAACAAAATTTGTATAATTATATAACAAATTATTTTAATTTGAATATTATCTGTAAAAACTTAAAAATTACATCTTCTACCGAACCTACAGACAGATCCTGTAAATTTAGTCCTCGTTGTCTAAAATTGTAAATTTATTAAAATAAAAAAAATACAATTTTCAGTGTTTCACATGACGTCTATGTAGGTGACGTCTTATTTACACAAAATTTGTTTAAAAACAAAGGATAAATCTTCAACAAATATCCAAAATAAAGTCCAAATGATCTTAATAACATGTAGTGTTGGACATAGATGGCAATAATTAAAAATTAATGAGAAAAAAATTCAATTTCTACTTTCGGTCTGAGGAAAGCTCCCGTAGTGGAGCTGAAACTAGTAACATTTTAATGTTTCCTAATTTTATTGTAAATAGTCTTTAATTTTTATGTGTGTTTCCTATGCTATTTTAACTAATCAACTTTTACTTGTTTATCTAAAATAAAAACAAACCTGATTAAAAGTAATAAGATTTGTTTTTTATAAGTAGAGATGCTTACACTTAGTTCCACAATTGTGTCAAACTAAAGTGATTAACCTATTTTAGCAAAATAATCAATGATGCATTGACTTGGAATAATCGGCTTAAACATATTAATAATAATGATAAAAATAAAGAAATAAATACATTGAAAGTTTTATCTTTTGTTCTGTTTATAAAAATAAGATTATTTATCTATTGTATATTTTAGATCCCTCTATAAATTGCATTGTTATATGACAAAACAAATTATGAAGTGCATAAAATCAGCGAAATAAATTTTTAAATGACATTTCATAGAAAAAAAAATTATATGAAAAAATATAAAAAAAATTGAGTTGTTAAGTTAATACAGATTCTTAATTCAAATCTTTTTATACTTATTATATCTAAAGCGTAATAAAATTGCTGTAATTTCTTTAATGTAAATTTAAAATATAATCTAAGAAAAATTAATGAAGTCATATTAAATTCTCGAAAAACAATAAGCTATGAAGAGATAAATGTAGTTTAAATTTTCCAAAAAACATACAGTAAATACAATAAATATTAAAAGAATGAAAGGTTAAAAAAAAAAAAACGTGATTCTTAATTTGTTTAAATATTGTATTCAAGGTTGTACAAATAGGATATACATAGCCAGGTTCATTAAACAAATTAAATGGTTTTTTTAAGCGCGTGCTGATGCTATTTCTACGCTGAACTTTGATCTAAAAAGTTAATTAAGTAATTATTAAAAAATTTGAATTTTGTCGTTAATAGAAAGTTTAACTTTTCTTCAATTTATTTAACAATATTAATGAAAAAAAAAGATAGAAAATTAACAATAACAAAGGAAACAAGGTTAAAAAAAAATAATTAAAAAATGACTGATGTATTTAAAGTGAGTTTTGCTGTTTTAATACAACGAGATGGGGAATATGTTGTATTTAATTATGAAATGAAGTATTCCCCGAGGCAGAGCTTTTCAACTGATGGGCCGTGAGGAGACTCAATATTAAACGATCGTTATTGATGTTTAATTTTGGGAAGTTATTTATTTTGATGTTTCTTAGTTAATTTCTTCCCATTTCCAACTTCATTTTACTCTACATTTTAAAAATAGTTAATATGTTATATAAAATATATAAATAAATAGGCTTTATATTTATAACTAGAGATTATTTTTAAAATAAAATCAACAATATTATTCTTGCACTTTTATCTTTTTTAATGTTCCTTTAAAAAATTATAATATCTTAATTTAAATTTACTTAATTATCTAATTAATTATCAACTTAAATATAAAATTATATAACAGTAATTATATAATACTGATATTATATTTTTAATCTTTTATCTTTGATATAACTATTTTTCTCAGTTTTAGAACCTATTGTAATATATTTCCCACTTCAATTAATGTTAATGGCTAAAATTATTTGATTAATGTTCAATTTTATTTTGTAAATTTTAGTAATTTCAAAACAAATTTATTAATAAATTGATATACAGAATAAAGGAAAGAAAAAAATTTGAAATATCATAAAAACAATTACTGAACTTTGTAACACGTAAAACTGCTAAAAAAAAAAAAAAAAAAAAAAAAATTAAATAATTGTATCAAAAGGAAGCAAATCCCAATAAAAAAGTGCTATTTAGAAATGGAGCAATAACTTATGAATAATAGTAATTCATCCCAAGCAAACAATTTTTCCCATACAAAATCAATGTAGAATACGATAATGCGTTTCATGTCGAAAAAAAATACTCAATTTTTTTTTTATTTTTAACGTTTATTCAAATAAAATTACTGTACTTATTAATTGTTAAGGAGCATAACAACCTGGAATGCGATATCGATTTGCAAAAAACAATAAAAAAAAAAATCGAAATAACTAGTCTTTTATTTATGAATTTATGATAAATAATTAATTCTTTTTTACTAGTAAGCTGTCTAGAGACATTTGTTTTTGCCGACGCTTCAAAATTTGGTGAAAATGTGACACAGCATTATCATTCAATAAATTTGTAGCACGCATAGCCACCTCCTTATTAGGGTGATGCTTCTCAATGTATGATGCAACAGTTTCCCGTGCTTTCAGCATTTCTCTTATTGCGCCAGAAGATTGTTGCTCTGCTACTTCCTCCTCCTCCACTAACAAACTCTCCTTCATAACTTCTTGCTGTGAATCACGATGCAACTCCATAAGATCTTGGGTGGTCAGCTCTTGACTGTGCTCTTCTACAAGCTCATCAATATCGTTGTTATCCACCTCCAGTCCCATGATATTGGCCAAAGACACAATCTCGTTGACTGTAGACTCCACAGGTACTGTTTCAAACCCCTCAAAAATCCCATTCGACAATGCTCTAAGTCAAAAGCTTCTTCCAAGCAGAAGTGAGGGTCCTCTTGGTAACCCCTTCCCACGCCTTGTCAATCATCTTGAGGCAAGCAACGATGTGAAAGTGATCTTTCCAGAACTCTCTGAGAGTGAGATTTGTCCCTTCAGTCACCTCAAAACAACGCTCGAAGAGTGTTTTAGTTTAGAGTTTCTAAATAACCTGCTGGTTCACAGGCGGGAGTAACGGAGTTTTGTGGGAGGCAGAAACTGGTTCTTGATGAAATTAAATTCTTTAAGAATATCATCTTAAAGAATATCATCTTAAAGAATATCATCTTAAAGGCCTGGAGGATGAGCGGGTGCCATGTCCGTAACGAGCAAGACATGGAGTGGCAGATTCATCTCAAGCAAATATTTTTTTCACAGAAGGAATAAACACTTCATTGATCCAATCAGTGAAATTGTCATGTGTCACCCAAGCCTTCTTGTTGGATCTCCATATCACATTTAGTCTGCTCTTCTGGATATTACACTTCTTGAAGGTTCGTGGAGTTTCTGAATGGTAAACAAGCAGCGGTTTAATTTTCAAATCGCCGCTTGCATTGGCACAAAATAGCAGCGTGAGGCGGTCTTTCATTGGCTTGTGACCGGACAATGCATTCTCCTCTGCTGTTTTATCGGCATCTTTTTCCAGAAGAGACCCGTCTCGCCACAATTAAAAACTTGTTGCGGCAGGTAACCCTCAGAATCTACGAGCTTCTTGAAATCGCCAATGAAGTTCTCTGCTGCCTTTGTGTCAGAGCTTGCTGCTTCAACGTGCTTCATACAACGCTGTGGATATCGGTTCTTCTCTTAACCTTCTCGAACCATCCATGACTTCCCTTAAATTTTACTTCTTTTTTCGGCAGTTGATGATCCTGGCGTCGTCTTAACGAGGTCGGCGAAAATAACTTTCGCCTTCTCACAAATGATGTTTTCGTTAATAGTGTCGCCTTCCAATTGCATTTCGTTTATCCATATGAGAAGCAACCTTTCAACATCATCAAGAATAGGTAACCATTTCGTAGGCATTCTTGACACTCCCTTTGAAGCATCTAACTTATTAATGTTGTCCTTGTTCTTGAGGATAGTGCAAATCGTTGATGTAGACCGATTGTATGTGCGTGCTAGATCAGCCACCTCGTTCTCGCTTTTCAATGATTTTACGTTTCATTTCTAAAATTAGAGTTACTTTTATTCTCTAATGGCCGTCTTCTTGTGGCTTTTTCTTCGGGGACATTTTTTGCAAGGGTTATTAACCTTTGCATAAAAAAAAATTACAAATAATATCTGAACACAAGTTTGGAAAAATGTGTGATCACTTGAGACACTAATGTGCTAGCGGAACGATTGCTAAACACAGACTGATGCACATGCGCGGAAGTCCCGGCTCACAAGTGAGTGACGAAGATGGAACTTCCTCTTTCTGCGTCACTCGTTATGCGAAATGTCGCTCGTTAAGGGAGCAATTTTTTTTCACAATTTTTTTTGCTCGTTATGCGAAGTTCCACTGTATTGTTTAATTAATTCGATTACGTAGTCGAAATAAACCAAAATAAGATTTAAATTTCAAAATTAAACAATGAAATTAATAACCTATACATTAAAATTTGTATTAAATCACTATAAAACGGCTGGACAGGATTCCATTAAACTTGGTAAATGCTTAAATGTTTTATGTTTATTCCCCCACCCCCACTCCAATGCTGCAAATTCAGTCGCTACTGCACGATGGTAGCTAGGAATATTGTTGGTCGCCAACTGAGCTAGTTAACAAAAAAAGTGGTTCGAAGTAGTGTTTCTTTATTAATTTTGTTTTATTAAGACAGTCTTAAAATCAAGGCTTGCTTCAGTTGTTTCCCTTCTTCTTGGCTTCGACTTGAAATCAGTCCACTTCTGCGTCGGCTTCCCTCCACTTGGCTTCGGCTTGAAACCAATCTTTACCTCGGAAGTTGGCCTTGGCTGCCGGCAGAATCTTCATTTCCCTGGAAGGAAGACCCTTTTACGGCTTGCTGCAGTGAGGACGAACTGCTCTCTCTTCTTCTCCGATGGTGACTAACTTGTGGTTGACTGTCGTCCCAGTCGTTTTACTCTCTTCTTCATTGGCGACTAATTGGCGGCTGGCTGCCGTCTATGTCGTACTGCTCTCTCCTCTTCTCCGTTGGAGACTAACTTGCTCATTACTGAAGGCGAACTGACTTCTCTCTTCTCCGGCTGGAGACTACCTTGTGGCTATCAGCCACTGTAGACGAAGTATCTTCTCTCTTCTCCGGTTGGATGACTCACTTGCGGCTGGCTCCTGCGAAGACGATCTGCCTTCTCCCTTCTCCAGAAGACTCTGCGTGGCTGGCTGCCACCAATGAACTGCTCTCTCTCTCCTTCCCTTCTCTGGCTGGAGATCAACTGCTGGCGGCTAGTTGCCGCGAAGACGAAGTGACTTCACTACTCTCTCTTCTTCTCCGGCTGGAGATCCACTGTTGGCGGCTGCTCTCTTCTTCTCTTGCTGGAGATTGACTGTTGGCGGATTCTTGCCGCGGAGACGAAGTGATTTCTTCAACTCCAGGAGCTGCTTATAAGGCGCTTATACACGTAAAATTCCCGCAAACCAAGGGGACAAAGGAAGCGCTGCCAGAACAGTTCATTACTGGGGGAGGAGGGACACTGTAGGCCGTGCCAACTGTCAGGCAGCAATATACTTACAGTAACCATGCTGTTTTTACTGCCATACTGAAAAACTTTTTAAACCTTATACATATTATGTGCATTATTTTTTTTTTTTAAGTGTGGTGAGGAGATTAAATGTTTGCAATTATTTTTCAATCTCTTCAGAATCACACCAATGCAGAATGGGATGATTATTCTTATGTTAAGAATTAATTAACTTATATGTTGTTTTATTTATTTATTTATTTATTTTCTTTTTATGTAATTTAGTATTATGGATATAAGGATCATAAACCAGATTTTTAACAGCATCAGTTTCAAAAAAAAATAGAAATTATCATTCGTTTTCTTCGCCAAATTGTGAGCATGGAATCTTATCTTAATCGAATACACCATTGAGGTCTATATTTTCTGACAGGCCTAATAGGCCAGTCAAATCGTACAAAAAAAAAACGTGAAAAACGCAAAACATGATGTAAAGCTGCATTTTTGGTATGTTATTTGGACCCGTTAGGGAAGTGTGAAACTATGTTTTGCAAGCAAAAAAAAGTTGTGCTAGCTGCGTAATACGTGAAAAACTGCAAAATGTTCGGTCTTTTTGAAGTTTTTGCAGTTTAATTCATAAACTATGCGTATTTTGAAATCAGTTGTCATTATGATTTTAAAAATATATTAAATTTGTGACAATTTAAGCCCACCCAAAGCTTCGTATGTCTAATAAGTTTTGAGATATGGCACTTCAAAAATTGGCATGGTTTCGCATGTTTTCCAAAAATTCAGTTTCCCTTTTGTTTTCAGCCTAGTATCGGCACAACCGCTCATCCTACAATAAAAGTTATAAGAAACTACATTTTAGCACAATTAATTACCTTTCATTTAAGCGCAAAACGGAGTCAGTAAACCATATAGTTCTCTTGCAATCGCTAAAAATTCATAAATTGCGAAAATAGATTTTTAAGATATGGGCCTAATCTAAACACTGCTAACATGAAATTGTGGGCATTAGGCGAAAGAAAAAGTCAGGTAAAAAGTTTTCTCTATTGACATTTATTATGTTACAGAAAAAAATTAAAATGTTATGAAAATTTAAAGTTTACATTTTTTGGAGGGTCCCGGTTGCTTATCTTGATAAGATCACTGTTGTTGAGACAACATCTCCTCCAAAGGGAAAGATTTGTCGATGTATTCTTCATTGTCGGAGTCCTCTATTTCAATTGTGGGGACATTTTGGCATGACTTGTCCCGACAGAAATGACAGAGAACAGAGCACTTTAGCCCTGCACGTGCAACCTCGTCCATTGCACCCTTTGCGGCACTTGCATGATTTGAATTTTAGGAGGGTTGGAGGAGCTGGGTCCTTTGTGGAAGTCACGGGTAACAGCCCCTGCTGGTTACTGGTCCAGCCCCAGTTGGTTGGTCCTTTTTCTAACCCCAACCATTCCTGAACCTGATGGTATGTTCGATATGCATGTTGAGCTGCAGCCTCTTCAGTTCGGGGCAGACGAGCCAGGTGGACCTTGGCGTTGGCAGCTGATTGCACGAAGATTTCGTAACGGAGAGTGTGAAGAGTGCTGGTTACTCCTCCTTCATACAGAGCCGCAAGAAGTTTAGTTCCAGGAGCGGCTATTTCGTAATGAGTGGCTGGCATCCGGCTGTAGGAAAATGGTAGCCACATCAACCAGCCGTGGATGCTTTTGGAGGGCTCCCAACATCTTCATCATTCCATGCCAGACAAGGGCAGAAGTAGTGTCGCATCCGGTAAAGGCGTGCACAAATAATACAAATCGAGGAGGAAATGATAGCTCTCCGGGATTGAAAGATATAGAGGAAAACTGCAGAGAGCCTGATTCACTCCTGCCACTTTTGTGGAAGAACATATTGTCCACACTAGATCCCAATCCATTTAGTCTACATCCTAAGAAGTCTACATCCTCTTCAACTATTATTACTTTTTCATAGGATCTGCTCTTGTCTAGCGCTATTCTCACTATAGTGCAGTCTGCGTCCTCTCTTGCTTGCTTTGTTTGGATCCCCTCGTTTTCCAATCCTCAACATAGGAAGTCGATCATGCTCCACTTGTTGTTATCGGTTGACAGCAATTTCTCCTGGGACACCTTGATCAATGTTGAATCTTCGAACATTATGTCGCTGCATGATGAAGCTGCATACCGACGTAACCTTTCTACAGTTTTTGTGTTTCTTGTTACCCCATGTTCTGGGTAGCCGTCAAACACAACTACCTTATTCTTCCCAAAGTGACTTAATGTGTAGCTGACTTAAGCAAGCTACTATTTCCCAGAATAATTACTATTCTGGTGCCAGATGACCTTATGGAACAAGTAGCCTCCATCCACAACAACGAATATATGGGTTCCTATAGGGATGTTTGCGGGGAGTGGGGTAAAAGCTAAGTAAAAGCCTTAGAAGAGCATCTCCTCTTCATTGGGTAGGGAGCCAACTCGTATTTGAAGTACTCTTTCATGTCCTTATCTGTCTGTTTTGTGATACAGAGCCTATGGAAAATGGTGACAGGATCTATTTCAACCTGCTTGTTTTGCACTTTAACGGTAACTGATGACAAGGTTCGTACCTTGTCTTTTCGTTTGAAGCCAACTTTTCCAAACGAGTTTCCCGTGATCTTTTTGATCCCATCAATTCCCAATTCTTGTGCCTTGTGGCAATTGACTTCAGAGCTCCCAACAATGCCATTGCTGATACACATTATTTTTCGAAGAATACATCGACAAATCTTTACCATTGGAGGAGAGATGTTGTCTCAACAACAGTGGTCTCATCAAGATAATCAACCGGGACCCTCCAAAAAATGTAAACTTTTTTATAACATTTTAAATATTTATGTAACACAACAAATGTGATTAGACATAACTTTTTACCTGGCTTTTTCTTTCACATAATGCCCACAATTTCATGTTAGTAGTATTTAGGTTAGGCCCAAATCTATTTTCGCAATTTTTGATTTTTTAGCGATTGCAAGAGAACTGTATGGTCTACTGACCCCGTTTTGCGCTTAAATGAAAGGTAATTAAATGTGCTAAAATGTAGTTTCTTATAATTTTTATTGTAGGATAAGCGGTTGTACCGATATTAGCTGGAAACAAAAGGAAAACTGAATTTTTGGAAAACATGTGAAAACATGACAATTTTTGATTTGCCATATCTCAAAACTTATTAGACATACGAAGCTGTGGGTGGGCTTAAATTGTCACAAATTTAATATATTTTCAAAATCATTATGATAACTAATTTCAAAATATGCATAGTTTGTGAATTAAACTGCAGAAACTTTAAAAAGTCCGAAGATTTTGCAGTTTTTCACGTATTACGCACCTAGCACAACTTTTTTTTGCTTGCAAAACATAGTTTCACACTTCCCTAATGGGTCCAAATAAAATACCAAAAATGCAGCTTTACATCACGTTTTGCGTTTTTAATGAAACAATTTGACTGGCCTATAATACTCATGTCATTCTAAGGTGTATTAAGAAATATTATTCAATATTTTATAAACCTTTCTAAAAGCTACTAACTTCTTAGGTTGCTTTTAATGTGTAAAATTATATTTACCATTTTAAAATTTTAGCATTTTTTTTTAACAAAATCTGAAAATACTAAGTATTTTAAAAAGTATTAAAGTATTGAAAAAAATAAAACAAGGTAGAATCAGCAATCCCAGTAAGATCGCATAATGCCCCACGGCTTCTATATAGGAGAATGGTAAAATCACGGAAACTTTACAATTTCACAATCCCACAGAAAAAAATGGAAGCTTTCCATAGATTCATCAAAAATTTTGGATCTTAATTAGTTTTCAATTCACCGCCCCAGCAAAATTACATTAATTCTCCACGATAACTACATAAATTACAAAATTCACTTTATTTCTTAACTACTCCATAACTTCATACCGGCAATACTTCGAACTCCTTACCGGACGTCTTCCTCAAGCATTTTAATGGGAAAAGAAAACTTTCTCCTTCCCAATAGTTAAGAAATAAAGTGAATTTTGTAAAATTAACATATATTTTAAAATTTGGGATATCCTCTTATTTGGGAGATCCCATTATAATAAAAATAGATCAATCGTTGTAAGATCTATTTCAAGAAGAGAAAAGGACAATTCTTATGGTAATTCCAGTTGAAGTCAATATTAAAAAAAATGAAGAAATTGCATTTTTATAATATACCAGATTTTAATGAAACTTATAAAATAAAATCAAATTCTAGAGGAGACAAACTAGAAACGAGTTCTTAACGGCCATGAGACCTTTTTCATGTCTCATGTCTATTCACATGCGCATAAGAAATTCATTGAGGCTGGCAGATTTCAGCACATGAATTCGCTTTTTCTTTATTTTTAATGTGTTTTTATGGTTTTAGTTTATATTCATGGAAATTCCATTTCTTTTCCCACTTTCCTTCAAATACACCTCCGTTATGAGACCTGCTTTATTCATTCTGACTACTTTCAACTGAGGATCGCCTAATAAGCGTGAAACAGGCTATCTTGAGATGTCAATTTGAACATTGGTCTCAAATTTTAATGTATTTAGACATTTTTAGGCGGTTTTTTCTTTATTTACATGCGCATAGAAAATTCATTGAGGCTGGCCGAGCCCAGAATAGGAATTTTCTTTTTCTTTATTTTTAATATGTGTTTATGTTTTTAATAATAAAAAAGAAGTACATTATCATAAGAAAAAATAAAAAAAAAAAAAATTAGGAAAAAATTTATCAAAAGTTAGGAAATTTTTTTAACAAAAGTTAGGAAAATAATAATAAAAAAAAAGAATATAGATATATGGATTTCAACCAATAACCCTTAGTGTAAGAGTCCGAGATGTTAAGCATCAAGCTACAGCCGACAACTGAAATCAGGTGGTTGCATTTCTAACCTAATAGACGAATTCCAATGAAAACAATACCAAATATCTCGAACATGGGGGGCGTTGACCTCTGAAAATACCCTATTCCTACGTTGTTTAGTCCTCTGAGCACGATAGTGAAGTCCGTTTGTCGATCCTTTCGTTCGTGAGTTGTTAAGAGGGTACAATGGCAACAAAGCCAAATATCTCGAACGTGGGCGGACGTTGGTCCCTGAAAATACCCCATTTGTACAGTATTGGGGCCTTTGAATGCGATGGAGAAATCCGTTTTTCGATCCGACCTTCCATTCGGGAGTTGTTAGGGGTGGACAGACACAGACGGACGGACAGGACATACGCAATAGCTACCGATTTTCGTCGCTATCACAATAGCTCCGAAATGGGTCGCTCATAATAATAATAGACAGTTCTATTTCCCTTAATTGTAGTCCCCAAAGAATGACAGCATCATAATATAAAGAATTACTATTTATAATAACACAAAGCAAAATTAAAGCTCATACGCTGTTAAAAATTATATAAAATAAAATAAAAAAAAAAAAAGAATTTCTTTTAAATTCTTATGTCTGAATTCAACAGTTTAAATTTTCCATTTTTTGAAAAAATAATAATTTAATTCCAACTTTTAACTTTACGTTTAAAGTTGGATTAATTTTAATTGTATCAAACCGAACTCCAATGGGTGATATTGAATGTTTACAACAATGAGAAATTCATAGAAGTCCATTGCTTCCATTCCAGTATTCTTCAGTGAATTTTCGCCTTCTCACCTTCAATTATTCTTCGATGATCTTTTTGGAAAAGATTTCAAAGAGGAATTGTTAGATCCTTCCTAGTACTTGAAAGTTCCTACAAAATCTCAAGAAGGCCCAAGCAACAGTTCAAAAGTTATTACTGGGGGGAAACTTGACTAAAAGTACAAGGTGGCCATAAAATAACTTTCCCTGTTTGGAGGCATCTGCAGCGAAAACTAATGAACGGAATGAAACCAAAATTCAGGTATAATCTATTGAGGGCATGGGGAGAAGAATTCTGCAAAAAAAAAAGAAAAGAAAAAACTTAGTATCAAACGTCGCCGACAGGAGAAAATTTGGCACTGTCGGAACCTGTAAATTGGTGAATAATTACAATGAACGCATGCAAAAAGGATAATGAAAGTTTATGAACATACTGTACGGTAATGAATAGAGTTTGAGACTAACACAAAACGTTCTGAAACAAAACAATAATCTTTAAACAACAATCTTTAATCATCAATAGTTTGTTGATAATACAATAATCTTTAAACAACAATCTTTAATCATCAATTGACAATCTATTAATGTTGACAATCTATTATCAACATTACGACATTAATCAATCATTAGGGTCCTCTGGACCACCTGCAACATTTTCAATGTGCTGACCTTTCTTGTGTACAATATATTGAATCCGGTGTATGACGTTCTCTACTGCTACGCGTAAAGTGTCAGTTTGGATGTTTGTAACAGCCCGTCGTATGTTATCTTTCAACGAATGCAGGTTTGTAACGCCACCAGTATACACAATGGATTTCAGGTACTCCTACAATCAAAAGTCACATGGGGTCTTGTCTGGGGAACGGGGTGGAGATTCCATCGGAAAATTTTGACTGATAACCCTCTCATTCCCGAAATGCTGGCGTAACGGGTTCTGTAATGCACGAACTAATATGTGGTCGTGCTACATCTTGCATATAACATGTCGAGTGTGAGCATTGTCTTTGTTGCAATTCAGGAATGACAAACGTTTGCAGCATTTGCAGATATCTCTTTCCGTTAATGGTACAGGTAACACGACCTGTAGGAGTCATAGTCTCAAAAAAGTTTGGTCCTAATATGAACTCTGCCGTGAATCACACCACTCAGTTACTTTTGGAGAATGCAGTGGCACTTGATGAACCACTGAGGGACGTTCACATGCCCAGATTCGGCAGTTTTGAGTGTTGACTGACCCATTCAGATAAAAATGAGCCTCATCTCCCCACAATATGTTCCAAGGCCAATCATTGCTGATATCCATTTGGGCAAGAAATGTCCTCGAATTTACGTAGGTTATGAAGCCTTCGAAAGTCCCTAAGAGCCGCCGCTGCATTGCACTCTTTAGTGTGTAAAACAGCTTTACAAGTAACGCGCGTTGAGGTGAGGTAGGCCGCATATTGAGTCAATCGACGAACTGCTTGACTGAACGTTCGTTCTTCCCTTTTTAAAAGGACTGAGTAGCGCTACTGTCACTTCTGCACTAGAAAATTTGCATAATCTACGTTTAGAGTGATAGCAACGCCGAATTTCTGATGTCGACGTTTGATATTTTTTTTTTTTTTTTTTTTTTTGCAGAATTCATTTCTCCATGCCATCAATAGACTATATCTGAATTTGGTTGCATTCCGTTCATTAGTTTTCTCTACAGATGCCTCCAAACAGGGAAAGTTATTTTATGGCCACCTTGTACATGTTGGAGTTAGATAGATTTACTGCTTGCCCAAGCGATAAAGATTGGGTTTGGCACACTGCCAAAACAATGGAACAAGCCGAAGGGGAGAATAACATTCTAAAAGTTTATTATACATGTATTTCTTATTCTCTGTGTGTGTATTTTATTCTCGCGTTAATTTTAAACTGAATTTTGTGCAGTAATTTTTCACAGTAATTTTTTTATGCATCTCTCGTTTATATGTCGTTTGTTTCTGTCCTTGTCGGCACAAGCCAATCTCCCCTATTTTCACGCCGAGAAAGAGGTCGGAGCGACCCGTAAAACACGTGACCAGTCTCTTTCGTCTGGCTAAGCAGTATTTACCTATATAGAATTGTTAATTTTCACAACATTTTCACAATAATTTATTATTGTCATCCAAAATTTTTCAAATTAATCTTAAGATTACAAACTTTTTTTTTCATTATAAACAATGCCAATAATAATGATAATAATAATAATAATAATAATAAACCCCGATGGACTTACTTCCGTGCATTGGGGGTAGGAACTATCCTAGCTTTATGGTATGCTAAAGGGTCCTACCATCTCTGATGAGATCTTGTTATAGTGTTGATCATGATGCATCGGATGTGGCGCAGGATAAAGCCACCCGCGTTCCGGGGTTAGGTAAAGGCCTCCGTTCGAAAAACATATTACAGTCTCCCGCAGGTGGTGGTGGAGAAAGTGGCACACATTCTGTAGGATGGCTACCACAATACCCGGGCAACACCATCCAGCCCGAACGGTCGGAAGTGTTTCGTCTGTCTCAGAGCAGGCGACCACCCAGATTGGAAAACCACGCCAGCGCATCCGATGGTCATCGCAGATGAACCAGGATCTTATGCGCGACTTCTACACCATTACACAGTTAGGGACTCATCTCACTGGATACACACAACCACTACAACCACAGGATACACACAACCACTACAACCACAGGATACACACAACCACTACAACCACAGGATACACACAACTACTGCAACCACAGGATACACACAACCATACAACCACTAGACGGTCACCACACTTTATTCATCTTTAGAGCTTCCCTAGCAGCGGGTAGCGGATCAGCGACGATCCATAAGTATTTAACAATCTTATTCCCCATTCATACTTGCACAAATTAGGGAAGTCACTGATTCCATCCACAGGACACAACATACCCTACTGGAAGACACTACCTGTTTGGCAAACACAGAAACAAACTACCACAGTGCATATGCCTTAACAGTTACATATTACTGACATATTACAAGTCGCACTTGATCATTTCTACTCTGCGCAAGCACAATATACAGGTACAGACCGACTCAGGCCGCCACTCCTCAAAGTTAACAGACCAAAACAACTTTCCACAATCATGAACCATTCAACACAAACACACTATTCCACAACACCTTGGCAATATCCAAACGCTAGAAGACATACATATACAGACAATATCCTAACCCTAGAAGAAATACACACAACATTGCACTGCGCGGTACAGGGAACCATTCGGGCACTAGGATCGTTTGACATCATATATCCCCCATTGCATGATCACAAGAATGCATCACCCTTGCAGACGTCGCCTCGAGACATATCCAGGCTCACACTAAACTGTGCAGGAAACAAAACAAAGAAACTTATTTCCCAGGTTAGGAAGATATTCAAACGAAAAAACACTCACCCTTCACACACAAAAAATAATACCCAGGTTGAGAAATATCTCGACATACTGAAACAAAAACTGAGTGCACTTACAAAAAAGATTATAAACTATATGAACTTACAAACAGTGTACTCTGCGCAGACAACAGAAGAACAACTCAGCGCGACAGAACAACAACAACATTTTTCTAGACAATGAGAAAAATTCTACAGATCTTTAAATCTCCCTCTGTTACACCAATACAAACTTTCCTTCTAACGAGACATTACACGAATACTGGTCATCTCTGTGGTCCAATCCCATCCCCCACAATAATAAAGCACCATGGCCTCCCAGAGGAACAACAACTCACTGAACACTTACCCTACATGCCCTTCCATGACATTCCTCTTGCAGACTTACAGACAGCACTAAAGCATGCACACAACTGGAAGGTTCCTGGTGCAGACGGCGTCCAGAACTTCTGGATCAAGAGGTTCACATCCCTGCATGGGAAGCTAGCTGTTGCACTCACTGACATGATCAAACACCCAGAACATATGCCTCTTTTCCTCACAAAGGGTGTCACATACCTACAGAGCAAGAACACTGGAACAGTGCACCCTGCAAACTCCCGTCCAATCATCTGCCACACTTTACAAACACCTCACCTCCTGTCTTGCAGACAAAATTTACACACACATCGAAACACACAACATTCTAAATCGAACAACAGAAGGGCTGTTCCCAGGATTGTATGGAACAACTCCTTATTGACTCGGTAATCCTGCGACAGGCGCTCGCGAAGAATAAGAACTTACACATACACATACATCGACTACAAGAAGGCATTCGGTCCCTCATTCCTGGCTCCTACACACTCTTTATCTCTACAAAATACGCCCAAAGATCCTGGCATTCTTGGATGCCACGATAAAGAGTTGGAACACAACAGTACACCTACGCACCTCTCACACCTCCATCACTACAGTCCCCATTCCCATAAGGAGAGGTATTTTTCAGGGAGACTCCTTGAGTCCTCTTTGGTTCTGCCTCGCCTTGAATCCATTGAGCGCATGCTAGACACCTTACCTCAGACTTACCTCAGGCACTCAGACACCATACAAAATCGCACACTTACTCTACTTGGATGATATTAACAACGCCACAAACAACGCACAACTTACTAATTTACTACAAGTGACCACACCGTTCACCAAAGACATTGGAATGGAATTTGGAATCGGCAAATGCCGCAAACTACATATAACACGCGGGAAGACTTCGAACTGAATCATGGATTGGCCATTCACTACATAGAAGAGAGAGAGAAGTAGAGACACTTGGGCTTCCAGCAAGCGCGCATCATTGACAACGAAAACATTAAAAACGCACTAAAGCACACATACCGTGCTCGCGTTCACAACATCCTCAAAACACAACTCAACGCCAGAAATAAAATTAAAACCCTCAACACTTTTGCCGTCCTCACACTAATATATTCGTTCGGCATAATTCCATGGACAAACACCGAACTCGAAACACTACAACGCACGACAAGCACTACATTCACGAAACACAATATGTACCATCCCAAGTCCGCTACGTAAAGGATGACTCTTCCCCGCAAGGTGGGAGACCGAGGACTCATCAATCTCATCACCCTACACGAAAAACAAGTACACACACTTAGGGAACACTTCCACCAAATAGCACAATGCTCCTCACTTTCCATTTAGCCGTTGTCAAGGCTTACACACACTTTATGTCCCTAGATCTCCAACTCTCACCACCCGCGACACCCACACTCAGCAGCTGCGTGAATCATGGGCTCGTAAGGAACTTCATGGAAGACCGATGTCAGTCAGCCCAATGTCGACGAGGGGTGAGCTGTTTGGGGAGACAAAAGGGTTCATGATCGCGATACAGGACCAAGTCATCCCCACACGCAACTACAAGAAACACATCCTACACGACGCAAACACACATGACGACATATGCAGGAAATGCCACACTACGCATGAGACGATCGACCACATAATATCGGGCTGTCCCCTTCTCTCCGAAACAGACTACCTCCACCGACACAATCAGGTAGCGTCGATCGTCCACACACGAACACTCACTTATTAAGAACACGGTCCCGTATTACAAGTAAATATCACAAAGCATATTAGAGTCACCTTCAGATAAGCTGTACTTGGACTGCCCCATTCACACGGACAAAACCATACATCACAACAGACCTGACGTCACACTTGTTGTTAAGGTCAAAAACAGGCCTATCTCCTTGATATTACAGTGCCTATCAGCAAGAACATGCAGAAAACTCAAGCAGACGAGATAAGGAAATAAACAGACCTAGCACAGCTCCTGAAGCAGTGGAGGCAGGACCGAGTACGTGTTGTATTCGTTGTCCTGTCCGCCACTGGGCTGGTGCCTCACACATTGCACCTCAGCCTAAGTACACTAGACTTTACAAAAACACTTATACACAACTCCAGAAGGCTGTTGTATTAAACACAAACGCATAGTTAGGAAATTTATGAACACAACCACACATCCCTAACCATTCTTCCACGCTTCTTTTTTTTTTTTTTACACTTAGCAATATGTGCTTTGGTCCTTGATCCGTATTTTGTCTTTCCTGGGGAAACCCAAGATTACGTAATAATAACAATAATAAACAGATACTGCAGAAATAAACGAACGAAGTTAAATAGAAAAAATAAATAAATGAAATAAAACATTTTTTTCATGTTATAAATTACACAAAAAAATGATGAAATACTAAAAGGTATTTAAAAAATATAATGTACCTATTATTTAATCGAATAACTCAATATTGAATAATTTTAAAAGTGTTTAGTAGATAACTACAACAATCGTTTCAAATACATTACGCGGGAAATTAAATTTGTAATCCGTGTTATTTTACTTCTAATGAGGATTTAATTTGAAAAAAATAAGAAAAAGATCAAAATCTGTAATGAATAAAAGATTTGCATTCTTAGCTCACCCGGTCGGGTAACTGGGACGGAAAACTGAGTTTTGATGATTTATTTATTTATTTCTACTGGAATTTCTTTTTTAAATGAGCTACCCAAATATTTTGTTAATGGCGATGAGAAGCGGTTCTCAGTGTTTGATGAGAAATATTACTCGTCCATCAGATTTCAAGACAGGAAAAAGAAGAAATCTTGCAAAATTACGAGTTAAAGATTAGCTCTTATAATCAAAGTCTGGTAATTACGTTCTGAATTAATTCTTTCTGCGATACAAACTCTTGTTAAACTTTGAAAAGTATTTCTCAATGGGGGAAATTTATCAATTAATATTTTTAATTAAAAATATCAGAATTTCGGCAATTAAAAATTGTTATGAGATCCTAGAAAGCCTTTATTTCAATTTGGCTGTGAAAATTTTACTCTAATTTAAGAGAAGAATATTTTTAAAAAAAATCATAAACATGAAAATCACAGCTTCAGTTTGGTATTTAAAGAAAATAAATAAACAAAATAAGAAAAATATTCCAGACATCGTAATTGTAAATGAGTTTCTTTATTTTATTTTTAATTTAAAAAAATCAATTGATGTTCTGCAAAATGCTAATTACTTTTTTTCATGAAAAACAAATTTAACCTGCAGTAAATCAATAAGAAATAGAAATTGAATACTGCACGCAATAAATAAATATTCACGCCTTGAAGTTTGTCGTCAGAGGGAATCTGGAACGGCCGTTTCGTCCTTTTTTTTTGTAGGGACTCATCAGCCCGATTCACCTTCCTCGACGATGAAAAACCCAGAAAGGCGTGACAAACACCTATTTTTTTATTGTTTTATTGTTTATTTTGTTCGGGAGTCACTTGCGGCAGAGAAATTGATTTCCATTTATTTTCACGCCTTTCTGGGTTTTTAATCGCCGAGGAGGGTGGATCTGGCTGATGAGTCCCTAAAAAGGACGAAACGGCCGTTCCCGATTCCCTCTGATGATAAACTCAAAGGCTTGAATGTGCAGTATAGGGTTTTTATTAATTACTAATTACTTTTTTGTTTTACGATAAGTTAGGACGATATTACTATTAAAAGTAATGGTTTAAAATTACTCTCTCTGTTCCGAAATACTGTTCCGATTTCACGTTGTTTTTTTGTTCCAAAATACTATTCCGATTTGATGTTATTGCTGTTTTTGACTAGAAAAAAATCAATTATCTTTAATAAAATGACTTTTTTAGAAAATAATAATTTAAGAGAAAACTTGTATATGTACTTAACACACACGTACGTATGTATATACACAAGTACACGTGCGAATATATGGAAATATAGTCTATTAAATCAAAAATCCAGATTTATTGTTGTAAAAATTAAGGGGCTTTTCCAGTACACTTTGTTCAACAAAAAGAGAAACTAGCAAACTTTGTTGATTAGTCGATTCTTTCCAATATGAGGTTATTTGTAGCAATTTCCCCCGTTGACTTTCAATATTGCTGACATACAATCAGAGCCGTTTCTAGGTGTTCTGCCACCCTAGGCGAGAACTAAAAAATGCCGCCCCCTCCCTTTTCCCCTCCCCCTCGCGAGATAGCGCATGCGCCTCTTTCCAGAATTCTTTGTTTAATAATTAATAATTTCGCTGTTTGATATATCGCCGTACTTCGGCCGCCCAAAAATCTTGCCGCCCTAGGCGGCCGCCTAGTCTTGCCTAATGGTAGAAACGGCCCTGCATACAATCTTGAAGCGAAAAAAAGACTTTATTCAGTGTACCAACTTCCATTTCGTCAAATGTTTGATGTACAAAGTGGATTATTTCGCCAACATTAGAGGGGCTGTTACTGTAATATTTACTCTGAATTGCTCTAAAATATCCTAAATCTAGGATAGTCATATCTGGACTGTTTGGTGGCTGACAAATTAGACGAAAGTCAACAATTGAACACCTGATTTTATCCGATTCGGTTCCAATATCTACAAACATTAAAGCCATCTATTGAGCAGTGAAGTACCTAATACTAGTTTAGAATTTTCAAAATGCTGTTACTATTTTACTATTTTTCACTGAAAACGAGAAAATTGTATTATATTTTCAAGTTTTTAATTCATTTTCAACAAATCAGAACAGTATTTTGAAACAAAATTTTTCATTAAAAAAACAACTTTTTTTTTTTAATTAATTATATGATGTAGTAGACTATACTATCGATGTAAAATGTTCAGTGAATTACAGAAAAACGTCTAAATTTTAGATAAAAAATTTGTTTCATTAACAATATTATTTATTTTCAATAATTCTTTACGTTGAATGCAAATCGGAACAGTATTTCGGAGCAGAGGGAGTAAAATACTTTGAAAACGATAAAGCCTTCACCTGAATTTACAAAATTTTATATTTTTATCCACAATAGTGTCCGATATGTGGTAAGTTATTGAGGATTCGAATATCGATAAAAAAAGCCTTTAACTTCCCCTTAATATTTACACGTAAAATAATATTAAATTATTTTAGATAAAACATCAAATTTAATTTTTGTAAGATATTTAGCCCAATTATAAAATTCTCGATAAAGAAGTTCTATAAATCAAAAATAAAATTCCGTTTTCGAGATAATTGAATTGCATTTTTTTTTAATAAAAAAAATCAAAAAAAAATCGATAATTCATAAGATAAATAATCAGTATTTCAATTACATTTTAATCCAAAGAACAAAATATATGAAGATTGTAATGTTTTGATGATAACGTAATTTTCAGATAATAAGATAATGAAATATTATCATAAATAAAATTTAACGTTCAGTTAAAATTTCTGAAGTGATGAATTAAAAAAAAAAACACAAAATGAAAAGATTAAAAAACTAATACGTATTATTTTCGGGACCTTTTCAGGTCCGTTTTTCAACGCATTGAAGACAGAGGACAGATCATCACGATTTGGGACTTATGACCAATCACCATTGATGTCGTGAAGTCCACAAGTGCCGTGGATGAGACACCAATAAAACTAACATGCAAATTAGAAGGACAACCCGATCTTACCATTACATAAAGAAAAAAAAAGAAAGAACAACAAGGTACATTGCATCATATATCGAAATGACACAATGGAAAAGCTGAGTCAAAATTTCTTGGGAAGGGAAAAAAAAATTATTAACTTAAGTTGCAGTTTATAATGTTCAGCAGCATCAACTGACAATTTATTATTATAAGGTCGTTTGCACAATATCAATAACGACTCCTTAAATTTACGCATGTTTTCCTTTGATTCAACAAAAATCAAAAGATTTTTTAAAATCCATCACGTGCCCTGTATTATATATATGCGCTGCCGCGTTATATGCGAGACTTGAAAATATTATAAAATAAATCAATTTATATATATATATATATATATATATATATATATATATGTTGATAATAGTATATCTAGCAGAATGGTAAGGTGTAATGAATATTAGATAAGAGAAAATAAATTAATATGGCATGGTGTAACTTATTCTAATGTAAAATCAATTATTCAATCACATTCAATAAAAATAAACCAAAGTTTATATCTTATGCAAAATTCTTTTACATTAGCAAAACAGATAATCTGTTATCTGGAAAATTAATATAAATTCAACTTGCTGGAGTTTTCGGTTATCTATATTGTTCAAATAGTTTATTTATTGTAAACTATTTAGTTTCTCACCCTATGTGAAATACTAAGTCTTATTCAACTTGTATGATATTATAATATCGCTGTATTAATCATAAATGTTCATTCACAATATGTGATTTATCAGTAGTTATATTATAGGTAATAAATAAACAGTTTCTTTCTCCAAACATCCTTATTCGGATAGACTCTACAAAAGTTCATTATGCAGATCAATCAAATTAACTATATCTTCTTTAAATTAGATAATCCCTTTTATGTTTCACAAAGTCTCTATTAAATTCTTCTTATCTAATTAAAGTTCTTTTCTTTTATCAATAATTAAATTCATGAAGCAAATCCATACTTGCAAAAATCTTAAAGTCAGTAATCCTTAAATGAAACATCTAAGCTCTCTCATATTCACGCTGTGTGTCGTTTTGAAAAACTTCTAGTGTTCTTTGTTTCTGTAATAATTAAGATAACTTACTTTATTCTTCATCTGTTATTTCTACTTGAGTTGATTCGATCTGGGATTTACTTTTTATCTTACACCACATCTCTAGTTCACATCTAAAATAGTCCTAATGTCTTCTGATCCAACGATCCTTGCTATCGCTGTAATCTTCAATTACACCGGCCTGCGAAGATTTTCCGGCAAAAATAATTGTATGTGATATAAGTTACATTTAGTATCCTTATGTAAAAAAAAATACCAGTTGTTTCGTATCACGTACAGATTTGTCATAAATCCGTCTCATGTGTTTGCTAATTGAGCTTCGTTGTTGTAAATGAGGTTTGGCTTGATTGTATGGAATGCAGGTATGGACATGTCTGAGAGAAAATATTGTATGTGCTGTGTTTTGGAGAGGAGTAGGTAATCATATAGGATCACCGGAACAACAAATAGAACAGTTGCAGTTCGCGCATGCGCAGTGTCAGACAAGGTAAAAACGCCATGATCGCGTTCCTCCGTAGTCTGAGAGGAGAGTCTGAGAACGTGTGGCATGCCTTTGTCTACATGTTACAACGTGCACTTGAAGTCGATTGAGTGAATAAGTGAGTTAGTTTGTGTTAAAATGGCAAGTGGCAGAGATGTTCGGATGCGAAAATGTGTGAACAACCACAACTCTTTCTGTTATGTATATGGCCAATATACAAGTAAAGGCCAGAAGCGAAATATAACACCATTTATAAAAAGCCTGTGCTTGGCATATTTTAACATGATGTTAGGTGATCAGGACAAGAATTTCGCACCCCATATTGTGTGCAAAACGTGTGTAGAAAACCTGCGGCAATGGTACAAAGGGTTGTTGCCATCAATGCCATTCGGAATCCCAATGGTTTGGCGGGAACAAACAAATCACTTTGACGACTGTTATTTTTGTGTATGTAAAGTGTCCGGGTTCAATATAAAAAACAAAAAGCACATTGTGTATCTCTGCCTTCCATCTACCATAACTCCCGTACCAGGACCCGATATTCCTGTCCCAAAACCACCAATACAGTTACCAGAGAATTTGTCTTCGTCATCTTCAAGTGCGGAGGATGGTGATGATGTTACCTTTCTACCGGATGTTGAGGATAAGTCACATCTTTATAATCAGTGTGACTTAAATGATTTGGTGCGTGACCTAGGCCTCACAAAAGAAAAGAGTGAACTTTTAGGATCAAGATTTAAAGAGAGAAATCTTTTACTTCCTGGGACAAATTCATATTGTTACAGAAATCGGAGAGGAAGAATTCCGGCAGTTTTTTGTTCACGAAGACGAACTTGTGTTTTGCTGTGATATCCCTGGCTTGATTCGTCGTCTTGGAACTATTTACCAAGCAAAGGACTGGCGTCTATTTATTGATGCCAGTAAAAGAAGTCTCAAAGGTGTTCTTCTGCACACTGGAAATAAACTTGCTTCAGTGCCAGTCGCCCATTCAACATCTCTTCGTGAAAACTATCACAATTTATCTATGGTGTTGCAGAAACTGAACTACAATGAACACAGATGGTCACTGTGCTG
>JAFIDM010000003.1:11534367-11557538 GCA_023159025.1 Thereuonema tuberculata | reverse complement strand
TCTACAAGGGGGCCTAACTCTAAAAACCCTACTATCTTGGTCAAAAAGTGTGCCTTGGCATACTCCATATCCTTTACATAACTCCATGGGATTGTCTGTGTGACAGCCACGAAACGGCCAAGGCATACTTTTTGACCAAGATATAGGGTTTTTAGAGTTGGGGCTTGTAGAGTTAGGCCTCGTTGAGTTAGGGGCTTGGCTCTACATGAGATCTCATATCTTTTTAACAGTGAAAGCATTATGACATGTGAGTCTTGGCAACTTATTTTACACGAAGTGTTTTGGGTGGGATATAACTTAACTTCTACTAATTCCCACAACTTGTGATGGATCAAGATTAAAACATTCACAAATAAGAAATCACTTCGCCCTCGTCTATTTAAGGGTAAGATTTACAAATTCCAACAGATTGCAACCACAGGGAGGATAATTACTTTCAGGTGCTAGTTTTACAGACACTAACTTGATAGCCTATGATTGTTATATTGGCGACTAAAAAGAGCGTAAAAAAGTTTTTGGAATATCCTACAAAATTATCCCGTTTCCTGAAATTAAAATTTTTATACAAATCGAATATCTTTAAAAATTTTATTTATCATAATTAAAAACAAAACAAAAAAAACAATGAAAATGGTAAGACATAAATAATCAGAATTTCTGTAACATTCTGATTCAGGTATATTAAGAAAATTATAGTATTTTGATGATAACTTAATTTCCGATAATGATGTAACGTAATTCACCGTTAATGTTTTATAATTAAAGTTGTACAGGATATAACTTGCTTTATAGCCTTTCTAAACATTAACTATTGTAAATGGGACCAAATACAACGATAATAAGACAAGTCAGTTGTAGAAGTCAGAAAACAACGACGGAATGAAGATTGACATCAGCGATAAAGTTAAATTTCCATTTTATGAATTAGCCTTTTCCCACATCCTCCTCCAATTTTTTGCAAATAATTGCACTTTTTTTATTATTTAATTATTTTCTACATAAAAGCTGTAAGCTTTTGAAGTTGAAACACTGTGGCAGTTCAGTAAATCAATTCAGAAACTAAATTTATCAGTAGCATATGAAAAGAATTGAAATTTATCTAAGTTTCTGCCCACAATAGTCTGGGATATTGAGATCTAGCATAAGTAGAAAAGGCTGAATTCTCATATTCTACTATGTTCGATAATATCCAATTTTTCCATTAATTTCAATTTGTATTTTTATATCAAGCCAGCAATAGAAAGTAAACTATCAACTATGTTAACTATGTTTAAAAATGTTTAATTTTATAGTTGCAGAGACAGAAACGATTCATCTTGTTAATTAAATTCACGTCATAATATTATTTTCACTTAGTTTTTTGAAATCAAAAGGGTTTACACTTATTTTTAGTTTAGGCTCTCTCAGTAGATCTCCTCTACATTGAACAATCCTTTATGGCAACCCACTGGAACCAGAGAAAAACACTGTTTTTGTGTGAATCAATCTTACAGAATTCAGTAGAGTAGGACATTCGAAACTGTGCAGTTCTTGTTTAAAAGTATATTTGTCTAAATTCAAAAAGAACAACATATTAGATGTGATCTGAAATTAACCATATAAAAGTTGTCATTATTGAACTGAAATAGAAAACATCAACATTTCTTAGCAGAAGTCTTATGGATGGGAGAACTCGAATTTCCACGTTATCAGTGACAACGACCAGATCGATTCTTTATCTTTGCATAAAGATTTCGTCGAAAAAAAGGAGAAAGTCTTTCAGGGAAGTGCAATCCAGAACTCAGGAGGAGATTATTTTTCACCCCAGTCCTTACAGGAGATGAAACACGGATTCATTACCATAAAGGAAATGAACGGAATATGAATATTTGTCTGAATCCAAAATAACAAATAGTTGCCGGGATTAGAATACAAGAAAGCTTCTTCTTTTCCTGCTTTTTAAAGGAAATGCTGGTTTTTAAAATATAGAAGAAAGATAAATAATTATCATTTCTTTTTATTTCAGTAACAACAAATTTGATTTTAAAAAAATATTTTCTTCATAAGAAATTATCACACAATAAATCGAGACAAAGTATTGCTATTATTATTATTATTTGCTTTTTTCCAAATTGCAATGTAAGAAATGTAGTCAGCTTGAACAACAATTTTGTTCAGATGTCAAAAGAAATTCTCATTTTCATGTCTTAAACATCTTTGTAAGCCGCATAGCTCAGTGCTACAAGGTCCAAACTGAGGACTGAAGAATTCGGGGATTCTTTTTTCCAGGTTATTTCTCTTCCGGAAGCGCTTCAAAGTTCACCCCATCCTCGCAAACCAGGCTTCTTTCTGGGGTTTAACACTGAACTTACCATTTAATCTCCTCTACTTCCGGTTACTCATTGAAACGTAGAGACATATGCTTTCAGTGCTGCCATGAGCCAGAGTGGCTCGAACGGGAATAAAATGCATTTTAGATATAAATCTGTGACATACACTAGAAATTTTTCAATGTGAAGCACGACGGAATCTATTGGGCACGATAATTTAAAGAATAATGCCTACTAATTTTATATTTCAGAGTTAGACTATAGGTATGGTGCATAACCGGCGACCCGGTTGTGTCAAACTGAAAAGTAAATTCGAGCCTTTACATTGCTGCCAACAGATACATTGAAAAATGTCATAATTTGCAATAGCAACTGTCTCAGACTTTACTATTGGAATGTTGGCATGAAACACAACTACCGCATTATTTGATAATTTGAAGTTTATATGAACTATATTTATTATTAATTATTGTTATAAATGAAACTGTCAAATCATTACTTAGTAAGATATTTAAGTAAATTACATTTATTTTTAATTATTATTATTATGACATAATGAAATCATTAATTAGTAAGATCTAGTAAGGGTTGGATGATGGAAAATTGCGGCCCTCCATCAGAACATTTATAAAAATATTGGTCCTGAGAATTTCTAAGGTTGTGCACCCCTGGACTCTAGTAATATCTGGACCTAATTACATTTTGAATTTAGTAAACTCATTTTTAGACCTTAAACCTCACTCCCTAAACCTCAGTATAATTCAAAATAATAATGTATTAAATTTGAAATATCAAAATCTCTGATATTTCGATTTATGTAGGTTAGTTGTAAGATCTGCTTTGCCTACACGGACAGAATAAATCCAATATTGTTTTTCGGGTTCACTTGAATTATTCAGGACTTCAGTGACACTTTTTATTTCGTTATTTCTATATTTAATACTACTTTGATGTAGCTTGATGATTCACTGGAATATTGGAGAGTTGGAAACCAGAAATGAATCCGTCTAATCTTTTGCGACACATTTGCATATTTCCACTATTCTTCTGATCGATATGGGTTCTATTTTTGCAGTCAATCGGTCTGTTTGCAGATAAAAACCCAGGGAAATAAGTCGGTCAAACGACAGATGTTTGTAATCAATATTTATTGCCAAATTTGGAACAGGAATTATCTTATTTTCCTCGATTGGTTTTGCTTATGGCGTTATATTTATCAATTTTATTTAAAAAATATCAACTATTCCTAACGATGAGTTTTAAATAAGCCAAATTTATTTTTAAAACATTCTACTCATTTTAGTGTAGTTTTTTTTTTTCGTAAAAATACCAAATAACAGACTATTGTAATCGCCATTGTACTGTTTATATTAGTTCAACATAGGTAGACGAAGGGAATATTTGGTTAATTTGATTTTGAAATTTTTAAAAATCTAATTTAAATTCGCAGCCATTCTGTTCTACAGCAGCAATAAATATTCTTAGCAAAATTTAACAATTAATTCTAATTTTTTTCTACATGTAGCCTATAATACAATTTTTTATTTTTAATAGTAGCGATTATTATTTTATATTCCTTTTCACTCCATTATTAGTGTTGTTGGGTTTTTTTTAAGTAAATAAAAAAAAATCCTTAAAAATATTAAGAAAAACAATTTTATCCATTACGATATGATTGTTTTACGTTCGTTTATGTAGAATTGCTAATTCATATCTCACTGAGTACTTTCTACTGAAGGAAATACAAGATGATATCCCAAGAAAAAAACAAACAAACCCCAAAACATTGTATTTCCATCACAGGAACAACTTAGCGCTTCAGTATAGGCTAATGAGAATTACCCATGTTGTCAACGAAAAGGCGGTTCAACTTAGGAGGTGCGTGCAGCACTTAAGCACACGACAGATATAGAAAGTAAATGAAAAAAAAAATTAGCCTCTCATTATTATGAAGCTTTTTACCAGAATGGTAATAATACAGTAGCAGCGATTCGAGAATTTAAAAAATAATGTCTGTATTCTTCAACAACGCTTCTTTTAAAAGGTAATGCAACTGAAAACAGTATAAAAAAAGTTGAAAGTGTTAACATTAAATCAGAAAGATAGAGAGAGGAAAAAAAAACAACATCTTTCTCCAGAGATAAAAGCCACTGCTTCTGCAAATAAAGGTTAACCATAAGTGGATCCTTCAATGACGAAGGTGTATCAAAGGATTTTCATGACATTATTTATTCAGATTAGACATTTCGAAGCAGATAGTTCATCTGCTAAATTGAAGATCGTTCTAATTCTTTTATCAGCTGTCCTCGAAAATATATCCGTGCATATCAATGTCCAATGAAACAACTGCAGAGACAAGATGGAAGCCTTGATAATTAGAAGTTTATAATATATCAATAAAGAAAAAGATAAAAATTTAAGGATTATTCAGTGAAATTATTTCAGGTAAAAGTAAAAGATAGAAAGAAATTTAAATATCTATATTGATAAAGAATTTTTAACATAAGAAATGATCAAAATTGTTATATCAGTGTGCATTGTCAAAATCAGTATGCATTGACATAATAATACACATTATGCACGTGTGTATTGTATTTATTAAGTTAGATCTATGTTGAATTTTAAACTTGAGAAAAACGTTGTTTATTACGAAAATGTAAGAACGTTTCGAAAATGTAATCTAAAGGAGACCGGAATTACGATCGAAATATCGTTAATAAAGAAGTTCTCAAATAAGAAGTAGAAAGATTAATTATAACATTTATATTATTGCAAAATAGTTATATAAGTAACTTATATTTCACACTTCAAGTAATTATTTAAACACAGTGAAATTTAACATAAGGTCCAGAGCAAGAAAAGGATAGTTTTAAGCCCGAAAGCAGAATGTTTGTTTATCTTTCTGCAACGATTGATGCTAAGACGAAAAACTTTCTGAAGGTGCAGAAAAAAATTAAACTTTTTTTTCGTTTATGTCCCGCAAAAAACGAATCTTCAAATCGACAACAAAAAAAAAACAAAAAAAAAAACGGAATCTCCGAATCCGCGATCGACGTCTTGCCCACCTCTGTTCTATACGATATCTTTCTGCAGCCCTCAGTTTCGTTCTGCGACAATGTCACGCAGTCGCTTGATATTCTGCTTCTGGGGTTTTAAGATTAAGATTCTTATGAACGAAATCGATTATGTTATTGCCAGAAACCTACAACGAAAGAGGTTGCGAAAGCGAAGAATTGAATCATCGTAATTAACACATTAACTTACAAAATTCTCTTTATTCCTTAATAACTCCACAAACTCCTACTGGCGATATTTCGGATTCCTCAACGGACAACCTTTTACAAGCCTTTATAACGGGAAAAGAAATAATCTATCTTCTTCCCAAACCAGAATAAAATAAAATAACATCCATGAATTCTAGATCAACAATAACAAAAACGTGATACGCTCCGTGCTATGTGAAGCACGAAGCATAATTACAAAAATTACGTCCAAAGCGTATCACGTTTTTGTAGCCGTTATAAAGGCTTGTAAAAGGTTGTCCGTTGAAGAATCCGTAATGTCGCCAGTAGGAGTTTGCAAAGAATTGAAAATAGTCGACTGTCATTGCTAAAGATCTGCTTTGGTAAAAGACAGTTCTTATTTAATAAGCTACTTACTTGGCCGAAAAACATACATTCGGAAGAAATAAAAAGATTAAAGGTAACAAATTGCTTTTGATCAGTGACATCAAAGCTGATCGGATGTTAAATTTCTTCGTTGAGCAAAATTTAAGAAAAAAAAAATATGCTCATTTATAAAGAATCAGCATATTTATTTACAGCTTTCTCTTGTCAAAATATTTTGGTTATTTTTGGCCTTAGCTTCTTACCATAAATCAACAAAGACCTTTCTTTTAATAATAATTATAATAATAATAATAATAATAATAATTTAACAACTATCATTAATTTTTTGAGGTTCCTAGGGTAAATAGTGTATGAGATATATTTGTAAAAAAAAGAAAATGCAGGAGCCAATTAATATTTCGACTTAAATACATTCTAAATTTTTTTCCTTTTTTTTTCATTTAGGATGTAGGAAATATCAGACGAAGTCAAATGTATCCTATTTTGCAAGTTTTTTCTTTTTTTTTAAAAAAAAACCTCTTAATATTTAAACTGATTTTAAATGTGATTTGTCGAAACATTTTACATTGCAAGTTCACCTTTTCATTGCTGTTTTATATTTTATTTCCTTTACTATTTCCTCTTCTTTTCTTTTTTTTAAATATGCTATTTTGATCATTTGAATGCTAACTTCCTGTTGGTTATCATTGAAATAGTTATATCTACAATGTTCAGTTGAACATCCCAATTCTGAAATCCTGAACTTTTCTAGATGATATTCTGGTGTATGCATAGGTGCACATTGATTCTCCTTGTGCTGAGGGATACATTGGTAACCTAAAAAGCATTGGAAAGATCAACTGATGCTAATCGCTAGGGATCATAAATCGAGGAATTTCTCTGGGTTTTCTATCCACAGGGAATCCTTTTGTCATTAGACAAACCTTAAATGGTGTTTCCCCGCAGACCATTAAGCACTGGCTAATAGTCGCGTGATTACATTTCTCTCTAATTGGTTTTCAGAATAGATAGATAATAAACAGAGATCATAAACTATACAATACCCTGCTCTGGTTAGCTAAAGCTAGTTGCAGTCACTCCTATCAAGGACGGATCCAGGGAAGACTTAAGGCAATTGACGGATAGTATCAATTTTTCTCACAATATGTAATTCAGAGATTGTCCCTGCCTCATCTTTTTGGCGGCAAAACATTTCTCATCCTTGGAGGATCCAGTTCCTATTCCATGAATTTCTTTCGATATTCGAAATAAATTTATAATCTTTGTTTGTTTGTTTTTTATTTCTATTCATGTTCTTTTTTTTTTGTATTAAATAATTAATACAAAAAAAGGTAATATTTTTAACTTTTCTGCAGCACCTAAAAAAAAACTAACTCCATGGCACTACAGCCCATACAGGGCCTTGGCCTCCTTAACAATATGAGCCCACTATTTTCTATCTTGAGCCTTTCTCCTCCATCCTCGTACCTGAAGCTTTTTCAATTCACATTCCACATCATCAAGCCATCTAAGTCGTGGTCTTCCTTTTAATCTTCAACCACCAGGGTTTCCAATGAAGCACCCCCATGCCAAATTCCAAAATCTGGAAAAATCGAAAATAGGAAATATTCTCAATTTCAAACATTTCGAAATAGGAATGGTTAACTGTAGTATAATAAAAAGTTAACGGAAAAAAAGTTTTTAAAATCATTCATTGTTTTTTTTTTTTTATATATGTATTGATATCAAAAGCATTTCTTTTAGTTTCTCACAAGGACTAGAATAGCAGTAACATACCTGTAGCGGAAAACGGACGACGATGGTGTGCAAGGAGCAGCAAAAGTGCATCCGGTTTTTTTTCTTTTTATGTAATTTATTTATTGGAAAAAACAAGATCTTTTGGTCTTGGGTCGCCATTTTTCTCATTATTTTTCATATTCTCCCCCACTAAAACACCACTACGCCACTGAGTATCCGAGGCTTGTCAAGAGCCATTGTATTGTTTCCTTCATACTGTAAACTAACAAACCGTGCTTACGGACCTTGACATCATCTAATTCAAGACCCAATCTTATTTTTTTTTAAACATTCATAAAGGTGTTCACTTAAAGAAACATCAGTTTTTCTTAAGATTAAAGTGGTTTTTGCCCAAAATACAAAAATTGTTGAAAATGAGCTCCGCAAAGGAAGCTATAAGGTTCTCATCTTTAACATTTTTTTTTGTGTTGGCTGAAACTTACTTCTTCACTAAAATACAAAAAGAAATTATTTTCCGTGAATATTATAATAGAAGTGTTTTCTACTAACAGGTATTAGAAATTCTTGAAAAGAACAATCAAAGAATAACGATTTCTCTGAATGCTCAGTTTAATCAAGCAGATACTTCATAATTACAATAACTGAATAATACAAAAACTGAATAACATCATAGAGAAGGTCAGATTTTTTAATTATAAATATCATTAAATGATGTTTAACCCATTGGGATATCAATATTTTTTGCTTATGAGGTAAACTATTTTTAATTACTAATTTTGGTTTCTGAATTAACAAACAATCACATTGTTTGAAATTATGTTAAACTTTTGTTTAAATCGGATTGAAACAGTATTATTAGTTTCTGTTTTCTTTACATTAATTGACGATTACAATCTTCTATATAAATAAAAATGTAAATGTTGTTTGTTCAAAATGTTAAATCTCCGAAATGTTCTTCACCGATTGCTTTGAAATTATGACACAACGTTGCATTCGAATACGCGCGTATTTTTATATATCTATTATATAGATGTCACATCTGAACAGTTAAAAACATGCTTTTTCTGACAATCCCAGGTATGTGGCGCCAACCCGCAATACACCCGAGTTAAGCGGAGAAGACTACAACGGGCTGGGGAGTAGTATATTCTCCGATCTCGATATTAATTTGCTAAATAAATAAAGTTTTTGTTTTTAATGCTATTTAAAGGAACGAAGCGACGGCACCCGGGTAGTTTTCAATAAAAACTTAAACATACGCAATACACATTGCAGATCTCGACTGAGATTATAACTAAATTCATTCTTGTTCGTTATTTTTTGATGTCGCCATTTATCATTGGTTAAAGTCGATCATTGTTTACAAAACACCAGAACTTCGCTTCTCACTATTTACAAGATCCACTGTGCGTGTGCATTTCATAACTGGGAATTGCGAGGCGTTGCTATTGGTTGGCGTTGGTCCAGATTGCAATAAACACAACCACGCGACCCGAATTGTCTGTCCACAATAGAATTTTTACCGGCATCAACTTTACAAACATCGCAAAAAGAACATCACAACATCCCAAAATCGAAACAGCATTTGTACGGAAGAAAGGAGAGAAAAAATTCCCATTATGTGAATGAATGGAACGCCAAAGAGGCGTTAATTTCCCTGGCGGAACGCATTGAATAAAAACAGGAAAGATATTGGAGTCCTTCGATTAGTCAAGTCATTTACTCATCCAATTATTACGCAAGCTTTGTTAGAATTGATCTGGATGGGATTCAATTAGAAATTAGAGAAAGCCAAGCAAAAATCTCCCGCAAATATAAATAAAGCACGGGTTTTTTTGTAGTGAGATGAAGGAATATCTAAATTCGAACCATTTAAATTATTATCGTTCCTTTCTGGAGAAAATAAAATAATTCAAAAGAAACTATTTAAATGAAAAATTATTAACATTCACTAAAGGAATTATATCAGGAGTTAAACAAATTGAGAAATTAAAGAATTAAGAAACTTTTTAGAAGATTTTGAATTTAATTTGTTTACTCCCGTTGATTTCATTTCATGTAGCGAAGCAGTGTAATATCGTTCCACCAACAGCCATGCATAACAATTTATTCCGATGTGTTATACAGAAAAAAAAGCTTTAACTTAATAAGATAATTCATAAAACGAATTAGATTAACACTACCATTACGTAAAAGTTTCATGATTAACGTTTCGAAGTTATATTACAGGAAGGTAAACAGACACACTTTCTAAAATATGTATAATGTAAATAGGGAAGATTAGAAATGCAATTAGCCGATATTTTAAATTTTTCTTTATTTTTTTTATTTTTTTATTTATTTATTTTCATTTAAAAAGGATAATTAGTGTGGTAAATAATGTCTTTTGTTAAACTTTTGATACATACAAAATATCCTGGTTTAAAAAAAAAAATAAAACATTAATAATTTATTAATCTATATATATATATAAAGGAGGATGTTTGTTGGTTTATGGCTTTGTTTGTTTGTTTGTTCGCTATACACTCCTAGGCCCTTCGATCGATGTAGAGCAAACTTTGCAGAATTATTCTTTAGGGCCCTGCGGAAATAACAGGCTACAATTGAAACCTGGACACATCTCCCCCTAATTTAATCCCCTTTACGCTTTCATATAATTTTCAAGTATGGCTTATTACCTTACTTCTGTCTTCAAAGTAGAAATGCTGCTGTGGAACACTGGTTAGCGCTTTGGGGTATGGTTACTGGTTTCAAATCTGCTGTAATTAATAAAAACATTAAGATAAAAAGTGAAAATGGGACTTAACTGTTATAGAAACTGATTGAATATATATTTTTAAGATTGGAAATTTTCCTTTGTAGAATTATATATATTTACCGTAAGAACACTACTTACTCAGTCCTAATTCCCGGAGCACATTTTTCATACGTCTATCACTGATCAGGGATACAGCCCGCACAGGGGTTTAATTAATTAGAATATTTAGCATATCTTTTCTTATGTTTAGTATTTTACAGTATTATTTTTGGGTAGATTTATATAATAAGGAAAAGGGGGAAGAGAAAATATTGATATTATTGTAAATATACTAAATATGTTTATAATTATAAGAGAATAAATTCAATTCAATTCAATTCAAGATTGGAAATTACATCCATTGAAATGACTTGATCTCTCAGCCTGAGATCTTCCATTTATTCCTATTTTTAACATTGTCGAAGATAAAACTCACATTTTTTATCAAATTCTAAATTATAAGAAGTTGCTCTTTCATTTGTATGTATTCATCCACATCCAACATACATTTCTCTAGAACTATTACTTTAATAAAATGAACGATATGAAAAGAAGATATTTGTAAAAAGAAAATTTGTATTTTTATTCATGTTTAGTTTTATTATTATTTTTCCTTGTAAATTAAGAAAAAGGGTCCATTTTTTTAAAAGTCTAATTTAAGTGGTTTCTATTGGTCATTGCGATGTGTTATGCAATTACATCAAATCTTATACTTAATATATAAAGCTGAAGAGTTTGTATGTTTGAACGCGCTAATCTCAGGAACTACCGGTCCGATTTGAAAACTTCTTTTTGCGTTAGATAGCCCGTTTATTGAGGAAGGTTAAAGGCTATATAACATCACGCAACGACCAATAGCAGCAGAGCAGTAAATATAAACGTCAACCAACGGGTGCGGCGGCGGGGCGGCTTCGCCGCACGACGAGAACCGAACATTACCAAGAAGGGTCGAATACAAAGCGGGTAACACCGCGGGGCACAGCTTATAAAGATATAATTTTCATAGAAATAGATGCAAAAATAAAGTTTATTTTGAATAAACCCTGTGATACATGGTTGATCCTCAGTATTAGATTGTTGCATCTACAGTGTGTTGATTAATGTTAAATATTTATAGGAATTGAAATGGCATAGTTTGCACTAAAACATTATGAAGGGATTATCAAAATAGTTACAAATAAAAGAGGCTACAGAAAAACTTACACTTCAAAGGAATATCAATTGACCAAAGTCTTTTTTATCAGCTACGATGGTTAATTACCAACTGAAGGTTTAGTAAAAAAGTAAAATGTGATTATTTGTTCCGTTTTAATTAAATTTGGGTTCTAATGATAAATTTTTGTTAAAACGCTTTATTCTAATCAAAATCTAACTATTAAGACGACTTTTTAACATTATACAAAACATATGGCATAGATTACGTCATACGAATCCATAATAAAGATTTTTCAAACAAAAAAATAGTGAACATTTTGAGTTGTCAAATGTTTGTCTTAAAAGGCCCTAAGTAAGAGATTTTTGTGAATGCTTTGGAGTCTGAATGGGAGCTCATTTACTTAACAACGCATTGAAGAGACACGTCCTTAAATATATCGAGAAAGGCGGGCAGGGGAGGGTGGTTTCCGCGGAAGCTTTTTCGTAATCGAATAAAACCGCAGTTGACATTTCACGGCTTTTAGTTAGGTTTTAGAATGATTTGATTTATAAACGAAATCACCGGTTGGACGTCTCTAAGAACAGGATAGTACCTGAAAGAAATTGCGCAAAAAGAGAAAAGGACTCTGTTAAGAAATTAAGACGGAGGTTTTCAAATTGTGGGGCTCTTCAAGGTGGGGAGGTAGGAGGGGGGCAGGCTAAATAATTTACTTAAGACATATTTTATTTTAAAATAATTTTTTCTAAATGAACATACTGGGCGAGGGAAATCAAAGACAGACAGGGAAACGTTTCAGAAACAAGAAATTTTATAATAATTTTATAAAATTATAAAATAATAATTATATATTTGTTCTTATTTCTCAAAAGCTTTATTAATTATAATTTTATTATTCTTGCTCTTTTTCATAGCAAATATGATTGATAAACATATAGATAAATAATTTTCATTGAATTTAATTAAAAATTATATATATGTTTATATATCTAGTGATTCCAGAGGATTATAGAGTAAATAAAACCTTTTCCTTTATAAGACTTCAAATTTTATTCTGCATTAAACATTAAATTGAAGTGTTATATTTTACATTCATTCCCATATAATGCACAAAATGCTAAAAATTAATTGTTTTCATTGGTTATCATTTTGTGAAGATATTACTAGAATATTAAGTTCTGAAGAGGAAAGGGAAACACTCAGTGCTAAATTTAAAGGATATAGGAAACTTCAACAAATTTAAAATTCGCTTTCGTAATTTTGTGAATGAAATGAATAATAACATATTCTTTCTGGCAATGAAAATTATGTGGAATTTTTTTTTAGCAATGGGACTGAGCTCTATTTCTATCGTTGATAAACCTTTTCAGTTATTATTGATATGTTTTTTAAAGTGTAAAAATAACATAAAATTAAGGTTTGAGGTTAAGTTTCTATTTTCTTTGCCACTTCAAGTTAAACATTTATTTATTGTTTTGTTTTGAGTCATGTTTATTAGAATTTAATATTTTTTTGTATATCTTACGAAAGAAAGAGTAGACCCTACTTTTTGATCTGAAATATAGTCTATAGTACTAGTGGTAAATATATTATAACTACTGCTGTCGTCCAAAAAAAATATTATTTCATTTATATTTTCACTAACGATGAAATGTTCCCATTCTGAATCTCATATAGCCTTTCTGTAAATACTGTATTTAGTGTCTTCAGCACTGTCGTGTCGAGGGGTTGAAAGGGGTAAGAACCTTCACCCCAAAATATTGCATCCGAAAATGGAAGAAATCTAGGACTTTTGATCTGTTTTTTTTTTTTTTTTATTAGAAGTTTCATTGGTTTGTTTGTAAACCCCTTCCAAATCCTGGTTACGTCTTCACAGTTCTAAAATGTTTGAAATCGTCTGAAACTTTTTCATTTCAGATGATGAGTTGTAAAATTCCATAATAGCAACTGCCTTGACAGCCTTAAAAGACTTGAGGAGAAAACTATAATTTACAATTTAACTTAAACTGTTTCAGTCGGAAAAGGATTTTAATGTATACAGCAGTTTGGACATTTTATTGTAGACCTCTTACACCAGACAACGAAAAGAGATTAAATAAATTACTTCTAATGTCTTTGAAGAATTAAAATATACCAGAAGACGATAGGTGACAAATCCAAAGATATTTATTTACTTATTAACATTTAAAATAAATAAAAAATTTGGATAACAAGGAAATAAATGCATTTTGTGTTAAAAACGCTCGCAGTTTCTTACAAATGTTTCATTCGAATCTGAAGTTTCACGTAAGGTTTGCACACTCGATATAATCATGTTGGATGTATTTATAGTTCAATCTAAGCGATTGAGAGAGCGACTGGAAGGGGAAAGACCTTTGAAATATGTTCCTCCTTCACTACAGACTGATCTTGCTTCGAGAGAAAATTCTCGACCATTGATAAATAAAGAAATAACCCAGAATCATTCGTTAAGACAATGTTGCCCTGAAGGGAAATAACACGTAATTTTTGTGATGGTTAATTATCATTTCTGTCAAAGATTAACCATAAATTTAAGATATTAAATAAATTACTCAATGATGTACTTCATCATCGATCTAAAAAAAAAATGGAAGAAAAAAAAATCATTGAAATAATAAATTAGGAGATAACCTTAATTTGAAATCGATATTAATATGGCGTCAGGAATATTGCGAAATTTTTAAAACAAGAATTTGTATTCCTTGTAGGCAGTGAAAACTAGAAATATCTATAAAAAAAAAAATCAAATAAATTAAAAATATGTAAAAAGGAGAAGAATTTCTTAAAATGTAGGATTTTGAAACGTAAGTTTACAACTATTGAAGGAAATATGTCTTTTTTTCTATTTAATTTTTTGTTTTCAGATAAATCCTTTGTTTTATCAATGAAGTTGTTTTTAAGGATTTAATACAGGTTTCAAATCTGTTTCATTTAATTAGTGAAGCTTCCAGACAAAAAACAAACAAACAAACAAATGTTAGGCCTGGTGATTTTTGGTATTTTTGCTCTTTGAAAATGTTTAAAATTCTAGCAAATCTGGGTATTTAAAATTGTTAGTTTCCTTTCTTTATTTCTTCTTTGTTGAGTTTTAAAAAAGAACTCGTTTAAATCAGGAAGACGGTTCCGTTTGAATGTCGTCTTCAAATAGCGCTGGTTCAACCCTCACCTTGGCCTGTTGCCAGTGTCCCAAGTGCGATGCCGTAATGATATCGACTGTATTTTCCAAAGCAATCGGTCATTCATCCCATAACAGCCATTGCATTTCCTGTCTAACTTCATATTTTGATTTTTTTTCTTACCTTTTGACTCTTGACTTGGCATTAAGAAATAGGCCTATCTCAAAAAAAAAAAAAAAAAAAAAAAAAAAATCGTTTGAAATTGATCTTTTCTTTCGTTTAAAATTCCTTAGCAGGATGGGTTTCTTGAGAAAGATAGAATAAGAATATCGCCTTGTGCAGATAGGGAGATGTTTTAAAAGATTATCCAAGAAAATTTCAATCTTTCAGTCCGAATTATTATTATTATTTTTATTATTATATTAAAACAAAATAAAGAAAACGAAAATTATTAGTGATGCTAAATATAATTTCATCTTGTCTCCATGGAACCGCTTTATTTAAATTATTTATAAGTTATTGTGAATTTGTTGTTATTCTATTTTAATATTGTAATGATACCTACGATATCTGTTGCTTCAATAAAAGAAGGTACGTCCTTTTCGAAAGGTACGAGATTCTCATTAGTTTCTCGCATCTCTTTATTCCCTGTAAGTTACTTTTGATTGTGAATATTCACAAATTCTGCAAAAGCATAATAATATTATTAAAATCGAACTGAGCATTAGTGAAGTATGGGCGAAAAAATGCAAAAAAAAATTCTTATTAGTACCTTGCAGAGAGAGAGAGAGAGAGAGAGAGAGAGAGAGAGCAACATCGTCAGTTCACATTTACATTGCACTGCCCATAATAGACAATGACATTTCGATCCAATATACAGTGGAAACTCCATTAACCGTCACTCTCTGTTATCCGTCATCGATTGCAAAACCTACTTCTCCGTAAAATACGGGACATTGCCGCGAAAAAATGCTCGAGCCTCGAAGAAACAGAAGAAGATGACTGATTACAGCTTCAACATATAAACCTTATTATCTAGTAGGCCTGTTTTATGTTTCTATTATTATTCTTCTTTCTTCGAATTTGGCCGACTATGGACCACGTGAAATAACTCATGATTATTTTTCTACTTTTTTTCTTCTCTTCCAGTATTCTTTCATTCTTTCACTATGTTGTTTCCTTCTTTCTTCCGTCCATTTTGCTCCCGTCTTCTTCTTTGCCTTTTCTTGAAAACCCTTGAATCCCCTGATCTTTTTTCTGAATTCTTCTCTTCTCTCCACCTCTTCTCCATCTATTTTCATTTCTTCCATGTCTTTTCTGACCTCCTTGATCCATGTCATCTGAGTCTTGGGGTTTCTGTCGAAGAAGGTGAATAATCTCTTCGTCAGTCTACCTTCACTCATTCTTTTAATGTGTCCGTAGAAAGCCACTCTTCTTTTCCTCATTGTGTCAGTTATTTTTTCTGTTTTTGCGTAGATTTCTTTGTTGTTTCTCAGTTTCCATTTTCCATCTTCATATTTTGGTCCCAGGATTTTCCGTAAGATCTTTCTTTCCTTTTTTTCTACCTCGTCTAATTGTCTGGCTGTGTTTAGTGCAAGGCATTCGGAGGCGTAGAGGCCTTCTGGCTTAATGACTGTATTGTAGTGCCTAATTTTAGCGTTTATAGATATGGACTTCTTGTTGTATATATTTTTTGTCAAATGGAATGATAGTTCCATTTTTCTTGCTCTTGCTAGGACCGCTTCTTTGTCAAGCGCGTTTGGTTGAATTATTTCTCCCAGGTATTTGAATTTATTAACCCTCTTGATTTTCCCATACTTTGTTGTGATCTATTATTATTATTATTATTATTATACACATTTTGAAACAGTCAAAAATTCGCTGACTGGAGCCTTCAGTTGATACAAGTTTCAGCCAGAAACCTAAGTATCCACCAGGTATCTGCGCAATATATATGATGTTCCAAGCAGCGCTGTTTTCTGTAGTTCTGATGTTGTTATTTCAGACAACTGTAATTGGTTCAAATACTTGGTAAAATTTTTTGAGATTGTTCCAAGTGTTCCTTTATTATTATTATTATTTGTTTGGTGTTTGACGATATCTATTTGTTACCGATAGATTTTTCTTTGTATTAATTTATTGTTTGCATTTCGCCCCAAAACCAGCATTGAAATTTCGTTACTGTACATGTTTATTGCGAAATTTCTGTTATCCGTCTATTCGGTCCCTGTCCCGAAGGTGACGGTTAATCGAGTTTCCACTGTATTCTAGTTGTGTTTTAGTCAATTTTAATTTTAAAGTTCTGTCACATTTTAATATGTCAATGCGCAAAAATGTCTCATTTTAAATATCATTATGTTTCATTCATGTTATGGAGCGATGGACAAACTTCAAAGCTATGTAATTTTCTGATGATAATCGTTTAATAATTATTTAGAAATTTTTTTTTTAATGACAATTTATATATTTACTGTTATTTTATAGTTAGAGGATCTCAAAACAATTTATTAAGGCATCCTATAATGTTTTAAAAGTCCATCTACTGTTGAAATTCCAAATAATATCGTTCTGAAATTCACATTATTCAAATTAATAATTACGGCGCGGTCCTTTCAAGTATTTTTTTATCTTTTTGATTTTTCGTCTTTAATAGAACTAACATTCAAAATAAGGCACTAAAGACACGACTGTTTACTCGTTATCAAACGGATTAATTAAGCTTTGTAAGTTAAACTTAATTTAGAATTAACAAACAAACAAACCAGAAATAGAATGTAATGCTACTACGACAACAGATCGATTCCACGACTGTTGTTGTTATTTCATAATTTCACCCAAACAAATTAATAATAATAAGATGTTTACACGATGGAGACAGTTTGAATCTTATAAACATTACGAAAACATTCTGGTTTTTGTATTTTCTACAGTTATTAATACATAATAATAATTAAAATGGAAATAATTATAAAGTTTCACACTATTCCCCTTGCTTGGCTATGCACCATTTGTCCTTGTGTGGTCACGCTTACGCGATCACAAAACGACTGCATCTTGAACTGACTGCTCAGAGTTCAAGTTGGTGACGTCATGACTGGTGACGTTTGTTCCAGACAAAATCGATCGCTACATAATGACCATATATGGCAAACCCTTCTTTTTTTGCAAAATACTACAGGACATACTATAAGTGAGTCTTAGTTGTTACACCAGATTAGGTCTAGTTCATTGGGGCAAACGCGGGAAAGACAGATTAAGAGCAGCATTTTGTTGAAATGAAGAAATGGGAAAATTTACATTAGTATCATAATTTAATGAAGCTTGAATTAAATCCATTTAATTGGTCGTAACTTCATGAGCGGTCAATGACTCACTGTATATTACGCATCAAATGAGTGCGTGGCATTATGACGCTCGAATTAAGAATAAAAAAGTTGGTTTTGAAAATGAAAAGTTCGATTTCTTTATGTCCTTTATAAATAAAACCATAAAAGCATTGGTTTCATTCAGGAACGTGATCCTAATGTCAATGGAGATTAAACTGTCCAATGTCAACCGAACACCTGCTCAAAAAAGAACATCATCAAATCAAAGCGAACCATAATCAGCAAAGTTGCACAGAAAGCAGATTATGACTCATAGTCACGTGACTAAATCAGTGTCATTGACAAAATTATTCACCGATTGATTGTCCAAGATCTCAATAAATTTCGTTTCAATCTAATATTACGATTAGAAGCTTTTATATCTTCTGCAAAATGACTGCACACGTAACAATATCGCCTGAAGTTAATTGCTTGAAATGCTGCAACAACAAAAATGAAGGATTGGTGTGAAAATGAGGCTGCTATTATTATCTTTCTATCTTAGTTCACGATTTTACTTAAGCATTCAAAGATAATATTCAATCAATTTATTTGTCTAATACATCGGAAGCACTGTGGTGCCTCAAAGAAAAAATACACAATGAAAAACTCACCAAAGAAAAATTAGTGAGAAAATTCCAGTGTCAGCAGTGCGCAGGCCTCAATGAATTTTTTTAAAACTTAAAAATTCAAACTGCGCATTATTAATTTATTTGTCTGTTTGACAAAACTAGTGCTTTTGTTAATACATTAAATTCGATGAAGTCAAATTGTCAGTATTAATATATCTGGGTAGAATCAAGATTTTTGTAAATTTTGAGTAAGTGCAGTGTTTTTATTATTCTTAATTTTTGTTAAGAAACATAAGTCGTCCCTGAAAGAACTTACTGTCTACTTTCTTTAAACTGTTGGGTATTCTTTGTACGTCGTCAAAACAAAATAAAAAGAAACGTCTTCGTATTCTAAATTATAATACCATTGAAATACAAATGACCTTGGCTTCATTTTTTATTTTCATTTACTGTCCTATTGTCATTTGCAGTAGAAATTTACTGTCAATAATTCTAATCGTTAATTTAAAAATGTTTTTTATAAGAAGATTTTGGTTACCGTCAGATGCAAATTTCTTCACAGGATTCATGCAGAAAATTTTCAAAGGCAAAAGATAACAAAAGATGTCAAGTTCTGTAGTTTCAAAGTTATTATGGAGGGGATGGGGTGAATACAGACACAAAACGCAAACTGACTGGTGTGAAGAGTCTTAGGAAAAGAGGCTAAATTAATATTTCTATCTACCTGAAATTTAGTTTAAAAAAACCCATAAACCACATCCATAATTTCGCTATGGTCATTGAGATACTAAAACCCCGGGTATGGTTAATCGTATCCATAATTTTTTTTTTTCTACCTGAATATTTCCATCAATAATAATTGGTAATATGTGCTTTGGTCCTTAACTCTCCATGTTGTCTTTGCTCGGGACACCCAAGGTCTGAAACTTTTACAAAATATTAATTATTATTATACTAATAATAACAAAGTCGCGTGATTCGAATAATCATGTCTCCATTTTAAATTATTTTAAAATTTTCAATAATATTCCACATTTTAAATCTTATATTTTTTCCCCCCGAATGCAAGATTCAACACAGAAACTACCATCCTGTTTTAAATAAGTTTTCCATTTGTGAGAAACAGGAATATTTAAGACATTTTAATTCGGAGAATCTTCAGGACCCAACCTAATTAAAAAAAAAAAAGTTTTTATTTTTATATTTTAATCTTACAATTTCTTTTAATGAAGGAGAAATAATAACGTTTGCGATCAATAAAAACAGTCCTTCCCTGCCTCCGTTCTAGTACACAAGATGGAGAGGGTACAGGGCCTTAGCCTCTATTAAAACGATCAAATATAAATCACATTTGTTTTGGCATTGATAAGGTTAACATTTGAATTGAGGTGATGTCTGTCCTACATCCTTTGAATAATTATTGTGCTGCCTTTTTATTCCTGTATAATATCATTTCCCTGTTTCCATCCCAGTGTGGAATCGTCTCTCAACTGAAATGAGTGCAAATTCTGTAATTACCGGAAAATACTAAATGCAATTTCCTAAATGGCCGCATTACAAGCCACAGTTATTTTAGAACACAATTAACAGCGTAAACTGTTCTCCAACGTCAAAAACGATTTTTGTTTTTGTGGTTTTCTTCTTTCTTATTTACTTAACCAAAAAAAAAAAGAAAAAAAGAAAAAAAAAGAAAAAAGAAAACGTGAAATTAATATTAAAATTTTAAAACAATAATTAAAAGATTTATTTATTTATCTAAATAAACAGAGAAGCAGTAGTAATGTGAGTGTGTGTGTGTTTTTTTTCAATGTAAATAATTTTACAATATAAATCAATTCTAATTTTATAAAAAAAAAAAATGAAAACTCATACAAAATTTTGGACAAAAATTTCAAAATTTTTACATATATAGAAAAGATATAATATTTCTGAGAGATAGAACAGTAGTTCTGAATCTCTCACTCATTCACATATTTTTTTGACAACGAAATATAAGATAATGTATATCTCTTAAAATGAAAATCCTAAGCTTATTGCTGTAGCTTAATATAATTGATCTCGCTGATATTGTCTGTTTACATTTTTCAAAATTGAATACATACAAAATAAAATATTACAATGTCGTAATCGTTCTTGTCATTAAATATTTGAGTTTACTGCTATCCAAAAATACAGGGATTTTTAAATTAGTTTTAAATATGAATTTGATTTTTAAAGTTACGATTACACGGATATCAAATCTAAATTTAAATTGACAAAAATAAAGTATTTTTATTGAGTTATAAGGCAGTGAGAGCCAAATAGTGAGAAAAAAAAATGAAAAGCTTTATAAATCAATCAAAAATTAAGAAATATTAAAACTGACAACAAAAGACGAAAACTTTAGATTTCATTAACTTGATTAGGTTGGCAACGCGATTCAAGGCTAATCATATATCTCTGATTTATCTTAACAAATCAATCTATGAAACACTCGCAATTTAAAAATAGTAACAACTTTCATCACTATTTATGAAAAAAAAAGAAAATCATCTATTTAAGCTAGAAAAACGATTCTTCAGAAATATTTTTTTATATAGGGGCTTAAATACGATTTTATTTCGCGGTGGTGCCAAGTTAAAGAGCAGACCTCCAACAAATCAGTTGTTAAAATTTTTGGAGGGGAGGGTAACAAGGCCCTCTCAATCGGCCTCAATCCAATCAAAGTTAAGAAAATTGGACCTATTCTATAAATTTCGAGGTTAGGGGTAAGGGCAGAGTTACTTTCGCTATTCCCCTACATACGCTTAAGTTTCTCTCAAATCAAATATTCTAAAGATGATTTAGGTATTTTTTTTAATCCAGACCTATAAAAACAAAAACCCAACACACTTTAATTTTCTAATTTTTTATTTGTCAATGCAAAGAGACAAAGTGACAGCGTTTAGTTAAATATTTGTACATAAATATAGTTCCTTCTAAAGAAAAATAGCTCTGATGAACATCTCTTTTAGGCACATTATTATATGTAATTAATGAAAAGAAATCATACAAAAATAGGATTAAAGCTTAATTACAACGATATATATAAATGATAATTGCTTCAAAATGTTAAAAAATCTGGTTTAAAGTCTATTATTATTATTATTCAAACAATTAAACAAACGAAAATATATTATTTGTATTTGAACAATTAAGATTGTTTACATAATGCAGTAGATATCATATCTCTGAATTATTGCTTAACTTGAGTTACAGACAGTGTCATTTGTAATGAATTTTTCTATGAAAACAAATTAAAAAATATAATAAAATCAATAGACAATAACATTATAACATGTAATTAGAAGAATTCAGTGCATGTAAATGGTAATGAAATAACTTTATCAGAAATAGACTCACAAATGGACGAATCAATAAATTGGAAGCTCAAAAATTGCACCGATGTTAAAGTTTTATAGAATTTACAATTAATTCTATGCCAATTGTAATAAGAACTTTTCCACATTATCAAAACAACTTTGTTGTTCAAAAGTCTTCACTCCATTGTAGAAGCGTTATTTTAAACTACAAGTGAAATAATTTACCAATTGAAAATTGAGAGAAAATGCGCTACTTCTAGAACCATCATATTAGCACAGACACTTGTGGTAATCTAAAAACATGTGTGCAATCTATGGTGAAGTTCATTGGAATAGGCACCTGGTACATGTGGTTCTAATGTGAGGCATTTTGGTAATAAACACAGTAACTCTCTACTGGTGTATAATTGACCGTTGAAACTCAAATTTTTTCCCGGTAGACTTAAGGATAATTTAAGTACCAAATATATAGTAAAATGACACACTGATATTTATTAATTAATTGGAGACTGTACAGGATGCTCTTCATTGAGGAGCTAATTGGTGAAGGTTTTGAGACTTAACACGTCTAATTTTGAAATATTTATAAAGAATTGTATTTTAAGAAAAAAAAAAATAATCAAGTATGAATGGAGAATGCTATCCATAAGAAAATTAATATAACAACAATAATATTATATTATTATTCAACATTAATATTAATTTAAATCTTCCAAAACATTAATCATTATTCAACATGATGATGTCTTGAGGGATGATTGAATGATCTCCTAGTGCAATACACGATCAACCAATCTGAATTTAAGAGTTCAAAGCGATTGCCTGGCTGTCAAAGTTGCTAGTTCTTTAGAATTATCCATGGGGAGCGAACTAGCTTTATACCCACGGAAATGGATGAAACACAGAAGGAGAAAGTTACATCCGTACCAATGCAAGATTCGAACCCAGGTTCCAACACATCTGCCTCACGGAAGGTCACTATCTGATGACAAGGCTATGCCCCGGAATGGCATAAAAGACAATCATGACAAGCTGTGGCAGAATATTCCTGTGATTCAAACGAGGATGGTGAAATGCATTGAATCCCAATGTTATTATTTTTTTTTTTATCTGCTTTAAAGGTTGTTCTAA
>JAFIDM010000003.1:11523751-11534267 GCA_023159025.1 Thereuonema tuberculata | reverse complement strand
AAAAAAAAAAGATATATAATATAATTATATTATAATATTTTTGAGAAGTTTTCAATACACAAAAAACAATAACAATTACAACTTCATGACAACAATTTGCATGCGTTTTTTCTATTTGTATTATTCTAAATCTCCATAAATCTATATTTTTTTTCCTTAAAATTCAAACACTTAAATTGTATCAGTTCAGCATAGGATTCATATTAATATAAACCTCTTTTACTACCAATCATCTTCCCACAGACAGTACTTTATAGTTGTTATTGCACTTTAAGTGATTTTAAGATAAGAGTTAAAAAAAAAAATCACAAACATTTTTTGCAAGGAAAAAAATCAGTGAAACACTGTTGAATAACTTGTAAATCTGTTAAACAGTTGTAAATAACTTTAAAAAGTAACATCTTAAAAATGAATTAACATTTAATTATTATGATTAAAAATCAATATTGTACAATAAAAACATTTTTACACATCATCATTAAAAAATATATATACTGTATAGTTTTGAATTTAATGGAAGCTCTCTGGTGGCAAAATTGTCAACTATACGACTTAATATTAATTAAAATCTGCAATTTACGTAAATTTTTTTGGCAATTAGCTAATATTCAAATATTAGCTTTAAAGTTAATAAATTAACAAGCTGAATTGATCTTAGATCTTTTGTATTAACTCAATTTTTTTTTTCATATGCTTTTTTTTTTTTAACTGACAACTTTTACATCAAATATAAAGAAATTCATAATAAAGGTTGAGACCAAGTTGTTTACTAAATCATCCTAGTACAGCTGTTTCACGCTAATATAGTGATTATCAGCTACGAGCAACATCAATAAACAACCATGTCTCGATACACAGGCCTATAAGGAAATTCAATAAATTTCATAAAAACTTTATGTTTAGTAAATATTATTAAAAATTTATAAACACTTTATTTTGTAAAAATATAAATAAAAATTTTAATCCACACTAAACAGGATTCTACTAAAAACTATAAATAAGTCTAAATCAGAAAACAAAAAAAGATTTGAAAAATTGCTCACTGAAGAAGACAGGTTTAAAACTTCTGTAAAAAAATGTTCATTCTTCTCTGAAAATCTGTTTGCAAACTCGTTAACAGTTCCCTTTTCCTTATAGAAGACTTGATATTTCCACATCATTCAATTCCTCAACCACAAATCCACGATCTTTCGATGTGATTTTGCTATGGCAGTCTGTCCATATATTGGATATTTCAATCCATTTGTGGGTCAAATTGAAAGATATTTTTCTTTGAAAGTCTGAAAAGACTAAATATGCAAAGTTAGAGAGATTTAAGTGTCGACGCCTAAAAATTCCGATGGACAAATATTTAAGCCCTTAAATGACTGCAGAACAGAAAGATAAAAATGGTTTTGTATTCATTACGTTAAGAATCTTTTTAATCTTGTTAATGATAAGGCATTTTGTTGAAATTGGAAGTTTTGAAGAAATTGTACTCAAAGTTTAGATATTGAAGAAAAATCTCTATAATTAGGTTCATACATGTCAATTATTTACAAGATTCATATATTTTAATCTGTACAATGTTAAAAGAATGTGAATACAAAAACTTACGAATAGTTTTTTCCTTATTATGATGCAGTTTTTAGGAGATGATCATAATAAGACTGAATTAACAAAAGCTTCCGACTGATTAACAATTATACATTGTCTTCATATCTTATATAATTATTAAGCGTGTTTTCTATAAATGAAGAATTGAACATCAACTGAGTTGTGTGTGTGGTCGTAATGGACAATAACTGTCATTTATTCATAGCCTCGTTAACTGGTCCAAATCTTCACTTATATCACGATATCAAACTTATTAATGATAAGTCAAACTTGTTTAAAAGGTTGAAACTGAACAGTTTTAAGCTAAAAATTGCATTGTTTATTTGTATGTTGATGAAATAAAAATGATAACAGAGAAGAATAACACGTGGAAAGAAGACTTAAATAACATATCAAGGTTAAACATTATCACTTGCAAAATGGAATGATTGTAATGCTCTTATTCTCAACAGCCATCAATAGATTCGTGTGAAAAACAGTGCAAACTTTAGTTAGTGATGTTATCACAACATTATGTTAAAAATTTCATAAAATACACTCAATAGGTAACTTTGAAGTGAATCGTATGCATTTTCACAACTTTCTATGATTTCCCCATAGGAAATTCTATAGGGAATGTTTAGACAATTCTATAACTATTACTGTTAGTTAGCAATGACATTTTTCTTCTTCTGAAGAATCCTTCAGAAAATTAATAAAATAAATTCGACAAGCACCAGCTAAATACAGTAATATGTTGCACCTTGGATACAGGGTCGGATATCGGTCGCATTGCGGAGGGGCCCACTAAAAAGGGGGGGGGGCGTGCTGTGGCCTTGGTGTGACTCGAAATAGCTAGGTGAGGCCTGTGAAGGATTTTTGCTGGGGAACCAACAATATTTAGATCCGGCCCTGCTTGGATGTATTTGAACTCGTTTTTATTTTATTCTCAAGACAGATGCTTTATTATTCTAACTAATCAGTGCTTAACTATCATAAAACTCTCTCTCAAAAATTGTTCCTGATGTTCAAGTGCCAAAGTGACTTGGAAATTGGAATTTACAACCAGTTTATATTCAAAACCTAGTATTTGCAGATAATGTTATCATTATAAAAGGCTATAAATATTTGGAAAGAAGAATTACAGCAAAATGGAATGATAATAAATAAAATTAAAAGCAAGTTAAATGTGTTAAAAAAAAGGGTGAAATGGAAAAACAAAAAATTATGTATGATTATATAGAACTGGAGTGAGCAGATCACTATAAGCATTTAGGAACTATTCTCGTATAATCAAGAATAATGGCAAAACTGATCAAGAAATACTCAATAGAATAAATAAATCAAGTAAAGCTCATTTTATTTTTCTTAAACAACATCATTAATAAGAAAGAAATAACAATTAAAACTAAATTACAAATTTATAAATCTGTCTATAGGCCTACACTGAACTGCAGAGCTAGGAGTTGGACTATGACTACTAAACATCATAGCCAAATACAGGCAGTAGAAATGAAATATTTGAGGAGGGTCATAGGAAAGAATAGAAGATATAGAATTAGAAATACAAAGACACAAGAAGAACTAAAATCATTTACAGAATATATTGAAAACAAACAATTTGGATGGTATGGATATATTACTAGGATTGGAAACTTAGGATACCTAAATATCTCTCAAAGGTAAACTACCTTGAGATTTGTGAATAGTACTTGTTAATAAGATTTTAACAATAAAGTTTGATATTCAGCCATCCGAAGTCAAGGCCAGTTTTAGCTGAAAAACCCAAAATTTACAGCAGTTATGCACGTGACAACATGGAGATCACACCCAACTTCTAAGCCTTTCCTCAGAAGTTGGGGAGATGTCGACTCTTTTGCCAGATGTTTGACAACCCGTCAACATATGTCGACTTTTTTGCTACTTATTTGTAGTTACACCAATGCCCTAAAAGCTGCAAAAACAACATGAGGATATGGTTTTGAAGATAGGAAAAATGTAAAAAAAAATAAAAATTAAAATTTCTATCAGCTGCCATTTTGGAGCGGGTGATCCAATTTGGCTGAAATACAATACTAGCCAAGTCCTTAAGGGTACCTAGCACCCATAAAAGTTTTAGCTCAAAAGCTCAAAATTTCTGGCAGTTATCCACTTTACAACTTTGAGGTCCTGCCCCACTTCTAAGGCTCGCCCCCTAAAAACCTGTGAACAGATTTCGACTTTTTTGTTACTTATTTGTAGTTCAACCATTGCCATAAAAGTTCCGAAAAGTTTGTAGCAAAAGCTCTAAAAATACGAGTATAAAGTTTTGAAAATAGGAAAAATCATCAAAAAGTGGAAATATATATATATCGTGGAAAGAAGAATTTGAATGGCATATATATTCATGTTCTATGACCCCTATTCAACATTTATCACGAGGTCCCATGCTCATCTGTTCAGGTAGGGAGAGAATGCAATAGTGTACTTTCGAAGGAAAAATCCTTTTTTCCTTTAGAAAATATGCAGAGGCAAGAAAGGAGGGAGATGGAAAAAGGAAGACCAAGAAGAATGTGGATAGAAAATATAGAGAATATTGCAATGAGGCGAGAAAAGAATATTAGATAGGTTAAAAGATTGGCCACAGACTGAAAATTTTACAAAGTGAATTGAAGAGACCTCAACGTCCTAAAGGATACAAGGGAACTGATAAAGAAGATGATGACTGCCAGCAAATATCAAAGAAAAGGCATTATATCTGTTAGTTAAGTTTTGTGCATCGCAATGCTGGCATTACTTAATTGTAAGATATATGAAATGCTTAAGAATTTTTAAATTTGCTTTGGAAAAGAACATCTAAAAGCCTATAATCTATTAAATACTGCACTTTAAAGAAAATTATAAAATTGAAGTGTAATACTGAAGTATAGAATAATATTTAGGAAAGTTCGTAAATTATAAGAAAGAAAAAACAAATTGAACTTTTGAATCTTTATCTACTAATTAAATTATTAAGATGACGACAAAAGATACAAATTTGTAGCAGCTCTACTTCCTTAAGGCTTTCCTTCTTTTTGGTATAAAATACAACTGCATTTGCTTAAATAACAATGCTCATGACAAGTTGATGTTTTTCCTAATCCCTACGTGATCTATAACACTCAAAGTAATAATACTTGAAAGGGTAACTTTGGAAAGGCTTGTTTGGAATTAGGGCTGAATTTCCCTGTCAATATTCTCCACAAGATGGATGGATTATAGATCATAAAGGATTTGACTGACTAAAATGGAAAGGAATCAGCATTAGAACGTTTCAAGGCCATGCAAGTTATAAATTTCTATACCAATCTACACTAACTGCTCAATTGAAAGTGGACACCTGTGGTCTCTAATAGCGCATACTGTGGTCTTTTGCCCTAAGCACAGCATCCACACTCCGTGGCATGCTCTCCACCAATTTCTGATAGCAACCAACCGGTATTTTTGCCCACTCCTCCTTCAAAGCCTTCACATGTTGGATGCATATTTGTGGTCGCATCGGCCGCGCATGAATCCGGCGCTCCAATTCATCCCACAGATGTTCAATAGGGTTGAGGTCCAGATTCTGGGCGGGCCGCTGAAGTTCCTGAACATTATTCTCTGGAAACCAGGCGCTGAAAACACTGGCCTTATGGCATGGTGCATTGTCGTGCTGGAACACAAATGGCCCTTCACTGAACTGCGATCACAACATAGGAAGCATGGAATTGCCTAGAATGTCCAGATACTGTGTGGATGCCATGCTCCCCTCAATCACAACCAATGGACCACATCCACACCAGGAGAAACACGACCACACCACCGCCAAACTTCACTGCTGGGATGACACACTCAGGTGTCCACTTTCAATTGAGCAGTCAATGTACCTTAACAAAAGAAAACTTTTTTTTTTTTTAATATACAAATTCTATATATACATATATCGTGTGTTACTTAGATCTTAACATAGTTTATCAGGTATACATTATTATTTTTTTCTGATTCCCAAACCATACATATATATATATATATATATATATACAAACTACATTTTATAAACTATAGTTATTTTTAGTTTATAAATTCACTAGTTTACATATGTAGATTATATATATATCAATTAGCTTCAACAAAATATCAAGAACCAAATTATTCAAATTTTAATTAATAACTTTCCATATTAATGAAGTCATATTTCATAAAAAAAAAATTGCACTTTTACGAAAATTTAAAGAAAAAAAAAAAAAAGAAATTATCTGATTCTGCCATTTTAGCTTAGTAAGCCTTTGATAATTTCAAACTTATAAAGCAGGTTTATAGTATTTACTATAATTCATTGTAGTTGTAAGTAAAAAAAAATAACTTATTAATTTTTTTGATTAGTTGTGGTAGTCAACATGGGCTACATTAAATGAACATTTACAATAATTTGATTATATTCTTACAGATTTTCAATTAATCTCTATTAACAATATTATCCGTATTTTCAACAATAGATTCCAGTATTTTAAATGTAAAAATACAGACAATTATTTAAATAAATAAGTAATAATAATAAAAATCTTAAAAGTCTCACTTTAATTACAAATATATACAAATTTTAAAGTAGGTTAGACTATTTACTGATTGAAAGATTATGTGCAATTAAAGTGATATAATATTTCTGATATTCTTTTTCTTTCATTATTACAAAATGAAAAAAAGAACTATTCAGATACTAAGCATCACAATGATATACACAGGGACTCTTGCTGGTCCCCACCTTTGATATCGTTCTGAATAGCCTGAGTTAATACAACTCCAAATATGAAAAACCCAATTACAATAAATGCACATCCAAAAAATATGATTGTCTTGTCTTTCCTCAGAACAAGTGTTGGGTCTTTCTTGAATGTTGCTTGAATCCAGCATAAACCTAAACCAATTATTAAAAAAATATATATTAATGAACTATGAAATTGAACAAATCAAGTAAATTAACAAATAAAGTTCCAAAGAGCAACTAGACAAACTGAAATTACAAAATCTAATGAGTATAACGATTTTCTTTCCTTTTAATTAATAAAAAAAAAATAATTATTTAATTATTAAGCCCTTCAAGCACAAACATGCTGTTATCCAGAATAATTTTGTTGAAGAGCACATTCTTTTTTAAATCATATGAATTATAAAAACATCGATGGTTTAAATATTACACAAGATATTTGGATATAAATGTGTGAAAGAATTATGAATAAGGAGATGAATGAAAGAGAAAAGATAACTAAAAAATAAATCCCACTGAATTTATAGTTTACAAAGTCGGTCTACTGATATGTCACTGATACATTTCATACAATGAAACTTCACAACTTGTTAACATATACGCTCAACTTGTTCTGTTGCTTGAGATCAGATTTACTGTCTGGTCCTAGTCGGAAAAGATGCATTTTTCTTAATGCAGACTATATTGTAAAGTTTCCCTGAATAATATCAGGATATGCTTACTCTGCTGTGCTTCAGAGTAGAAGCCAAACTTCATGACAGTAAAAAAAAATTATCTTTTGAGATTTTATGGCTCAATTTTTTCACTTGGTTATTTTTCCCTGATTCATTATGAAATTCAAGCAAAAACATAGCAACATTATCCCTTGTACAATGAATATCCCAGACAAACTGCAATCTGAAACAAAATTTCAATTGTCTGATCATCCTTTTGCTGACATCATATGATGTTATTTTTACATCTCTTAAATTTAGAATATCTACTCGATTTATATTATTCTTTAAAATATCATAAAGAATGAAACAAATATTCTGATCTTTAATAAGGAATAGAATTTTAGTTACTAAACATTAAAATAAATGTGAAATTTCAATGTTCAGTTTTTTGCAAATTCTAGCAGCCTCACCAGCCCAAGAGCACTGATCATTATCAATAATTTATGTATATGTTTCTAACTTCCATATTATCAACTTCTAAGTTATTACAACATAATTTATCAATCGTATGAATCCACTGATTAAATACCTGGAATGGGTGTGAATAGGAACTTGTAATTAACTTCAGCTCAAGAAATCCTGCTAGAGTGCACTATTCAAACCATCACTTCAGGTAATTGATAAAAACAACATCAATCATTTTGAAACATATAGTATGGCTGCCTGTTTGTAGCTATTATTGTAAATGACACCAAACCAATATCCAAAGGTACTTCTTGTTAATGAGAAGATATTTAAGTTTCTAAAATACGTAGTAAAAAATTTTCCTATCTTTCTTCATTGTTTAACATTTTTTATGCCTGCTTTGTTTGTCTGTCTGGTATTTGTATCTGTTCATCTGATACCACTTTCATTGCAGAAACTGCAAAGGCTAGATACTTAAAATTGGATAAGTACTTTGTTAATAGGACTGAAAACACTAATGTACCTAGGGGAGTTAGAAGGGATTATAACCTCCCATCATCATCTGAAGGTGCAAGAAATCAAACATTTTGGACCCTTTTTTTTGGTTGGCAAGGTCATTACTTTGAACCCCTTCTCATTCAGAAAAAGGAAATAACTTTTTCTTTTTTGGTTGAACGACTAAAATCATGAGAAGCCCTCCCATTTTAAATTCTTGGCCATGCCTCTGACATCACTAGTGGCCATCTAACATGCTCTAATGAAAACAAATCTCCTAGGAAATGTTCTGTTGAGAGCATCAAGGTGCTTCTATCAATGTAAATCAAAATAAAGAGCTTCCACTCATTTTCTGAGTTAAGGCTCTTAGTTCTCTGGAACCACAAAACCCTTTGACATGAAATACTATGTATAAAAGCTGTGGAACCTTTGCAGTTAATCTCCATAATTGCACTGTCCAGCTTGTTTATTTTTTGTAATTATGAAGTTCTCTTTCATTTTTATTAATGCCATTCTGTGGAGGAAGAAAATTCATTGTTTGACAGTTCCTCTATTAAATTTTTTTATTTACATAACAGATTTCATAATTCATAAAAATTTTAAGAAAAACTTGAAACCTGATTAACAACAATGCTACACTGGTAATTCTATAATAATCAGATTAAAAAATCCCCCTACCCCCTTCAACAAAAAGCAGTCAATCATTACTCATGGTCTGAAGACCTTGTTTTCATTATTTGTCTTATTTAATAGAGTCATCAGTTTGTTATTTTTGGTTACCTGTTTGATTGATTGTTTGGAGTTATTCATTTTACCATCCTGGGGTGATATCTGTATTTGAATGAATTTATCTTGAGACTTGATAAAATAGTTATATAGAGATTATTAAACATTATTACCTTTCAACAACAAGTATTTGGAGCAGCTAACTGAGTATATTCAGACATGGCACTGAACGGGTTAATAGCTTGTAACTCCTTCGCTAGCAGACAACCTACTTGCATTTGACATTCATTTCTGTCCCTGTGTTTATGTTGATTTTTTGTTTTGTCTTTCAATCCCTGAAGATGGGATTTGAATAAAATCCCAAAACTGACAGCCCTTTGTCACTATTTTGTAAATTAAGTATAGTGCACTAGCTAATTTTATTGAATTTTATGGTATGGTATTAAAGTATGTTATTGAAAGGAATAAGCAGATGTTTAAACATCTCTGGCATAAGTGGATTTATTAGCACAAAGACAGATGTAGATTAGGAATTTCAAATACTTGTTGTTCAAAGGTAATAATGTTTTCGAACAGACAGAACTAGCAGTTATATAGTTTTGGTAAAACTTTGGCTGTTAACTAATAGTAAGGTTATGTTAGCCTCCAATATATGCTTTAAAGTAGTATTAATAATAAAGTATTATTTAATTTCTTCAGGATCATATTTTAAAGGGTAAATGTCTGATGAATGTGTGGAAAGCCTTTTCTGCTGAAGCAGAAGACGAAGAAGAATTAGAAATATTATTTTTTTTTTCAAAGTTCAAATTCATTTATTTTAATATACTCACTTCCAAAAGTTAAGCACGGAGAGGAAAAATGTTAATTTCCGTAAGAGATCTGAATTAAAGAAGCTGAAATTTGCTGCAAAGGTAGAAGGAAGTACGCAAATTATATAGGTAACAGCCAATCATGGTTTCGCATCAAGAAATATGCAAAACAGGCAGTCGTATAAGAAGCCGGCATTGTGAAGGGTTACAGGAGTTGCATGTAAGTGCTGATGAAAGGTGTTTAGAACATTCGTACGATTTGTTTTCAAGCTAGACATGTTTCTATTGCTTGAAGATGAATTGAAGATTCTGAGCGCTGGCAGGCTGTCGGACGCATTGAAGCAGGACAGTCTATAACATATATTGCTCGTTTCTTCGGCTTTCATCATTCCGTCATTTCACGATTATGGAAACAATTCCAAACCAGCCAAACAGTTGTCCGAAGACCTGTAGCCGGTCGTGCAAGGGTTATGACCCCCGCGGAATCGAAGATCGACCTCCACACGTGTGACATCTATGGTTGCAGCGACCATTGGTAAGACGATATCTGCCACTACTGTTCGTCGAAGGCTACACATGAATGGTCTCTGTATGCCCAGGTACCATGAGTTTGTGTTCCTTTATCCATTCAATTCAGAGGGGCACGATTACAGTGGTGCCGCCAGCATGTGAATTGGGACTATGTCGAGGGGCACGATTACAGTGGTGCCGCCAGCATGTGAATTGGGACTATGTCTGATTGGGGTAACGTTATGTTCACAGACGAGTCCAGATTTGCCCTACAACCTGATGATAAGCGTGTAAGGGTCTGGAGGGAACAAGGCACACGCAATCGGCCCCAGAACATCACGCATTCCGTGGTGGAAGCATCATGGTCTGGCCAGGTATTTCATTGGGATATCGCACCGACCTGCACATCTACAGGTGAGGTTCTGTGACGGCTCTACGGTATCGAGATGAAGTCCTAGACCCCATTGTGAAACTGTACGCTGCAGCAGTTGGTCCTTCTTTCATTTTAATGGACGATA
>JAFIDM010000003.1:11508722-11523351 GCA_023159025.1 Thereuonema tuberculata | reverse complement strand
AACAATTCCCATAATGCCTAGGGTGGGAATAGTTTTTGTTGTTTTTAAGCTCTCTTTGTTTAGTTTCTCCGCAACCAGATGAAGTCTCCAGTTCCCGGAGACGAAACTAGTAGTTTTTATTTTTTAATGTTTTAATTTTTAACTTGTGCAACGGCAATCTCTTAACCTTTTAACATTATATAAGTAAATTTATTGTTAGAAACAACTTTTTAATAAGAAATGACATAAAATTTATTTTAAATACTTATCTAGTGTTGTCTGTCATATGTTTGCATATAGTAGTTAATGAAGAAATTGCTCCTACTCATAATGCCTTTTGTAGTTTGTTGCGCTACATTACACACCGCGACGAAGAATCATAGCTCTTCTTGCATCTCAGTATTGGTTGAAGGAGCTTCTAAAATTTGTTCGTCTATACTTAGGTTCATTTCCTTCTACTAGTTTAAAGTTCTCATCAGAAGCAACTTGACATATTTCCAACACTGTCATTGTAGCCACCATTTCAATGTTGTTGTTAATTTTCCAACCAATTTTCAAATTCTTCTTTTGACATCCTGTCTGAGGTTTTATCAAAAATTTCATTTTTAAGATATTTAAATTCTTCAGAAAAAGGAGCTTCAGAATTTGTTTAAAAACAAAAATCCACCTTTGCGGAGGCAGTTTTCAATATTCTTCTTTGAGACTTGCTTCCACGACATTACTATCCATCAAGAAGGGTAATCTTTTTGCACTTGCATCAGATTGGTCTTTTATACCATCAAGTTCAGCTATAATTCTCGCACGAATTTCCTTGTGATAATAAGATTTTGATAAATTTTTATTATGATTAACCCTTCAAGTTCTTAAATCTCGAAATGCAAAAGGCTAAACATTTGAGGATTTTGATAACAAAACTGGAACTTTGATTACAATAGACAGATTATTTTTAATACGTTTTAAATAAGTGTGTTTTGGGGCCGACTGATTTTGATAACAATAGTGAACTGATAACTTTATTCATGATCACAGTAAGCGAATTCTACTGTAAATAAGTGGGATCTTAAACTTTGTATATACAAAGAAATTCAAGCACATACACACATACATTACCATCTATAAATGACTGGGAATTGCACATGGTTAATTGGTGTACGAAAATAGATAATCAAAGACTTCTCACCTGGAAATACAAATATAAAAATAGCAGCTAGGCTGCCAAGAATTTGAATAACACTTCCTATTGTTGGTATAACAATTGCTAGAGCTATTGATGACACAAACCATACCAATGATATTACAATGCGACGGCACAATTCACCTCTGGCAACAGCATCAGGGGTGTAACGTCTCAACTCCACAAAAATATTGTCAATGGCTACTCTGAAAAAATAAAAAGTTGTAAAAATAAATAATTAATTCGCAAGTTTTGAAGAGATAAAGCATCAATAACATTTTGCAAAGATTGAACTATTTTTTTTTTCAATTCAGAATAAGAAATTAATTCATACATGAAGAAAAGAGGACATAAATAACAGGAAATCATTATTCAGAAAAACAAACAAATAGTTTTCAAAACTAATTAAAATTACACTTATGCTCAAAATAAGTTATGAAATAAAAATGTCATTTATATGTTGTACATAAAATAAGTAACTTCTAGTTCATAATTTGTCAATAGTAAGCCTCTTTCTTACCTAAGTTAATGCATTTATCAAACAAACATAAAACAAAAGTGGGTAACATTAATTATAAACAATTTATTATTAAAGCCTTATTTATTATAAGCCATTTATTTATCAAACAAATGCAAATAAAAAACCAAAAAAAAAAAACCAAAACAAATATAAAAAAAACAAAAACAAATCTGTACTGGACATTAGGAAGATTAATGCAAGTACCTATGTAGATAGAGAGAGAAATTCACCAATGGACAATAAATATGCCTTCACACATTATTGTCCGTTGGTGAATTTCTCTCTCTATTTATGAATAATTACAGATGTTAAACTTGCTTTCATTGAACTCACATATGTAGATGTTCAAAGAAAATTAAAACCTATTATTTCTTCAAAAGCTATAATACAAATAATCACAACAATATTTTTGAAAGACATTTTTCATCATCTCTTTTGTTACAATACAGACAAGCTATTTTAAATATGTATTTTTTTTAGCCCTAGAAGGCTAATCCTTCTACTTTAAAATATCTTCTACTCAAAATTTTACTAATTTTTAAACGATGATAATTTTGAATGAAGAAGAATGAAGAGACTTGATATCAATGATTTACTACATTTATAGGATATGTTTGTCAATAATTAAAGTGGTTACAAATTTTAAAAAAATATTACACCAATGTTTCTCAGGTAATTGTGTTTTCACAAAGCGGACCCACTGAAATATTTTTTTACATCGCGCTAGAGGACTATCATTATATTTTCAAGAATTTCTGCAATTTTGTTATACATGAGACCTTTTCCTAAAAGAAGCCATTACTTAGTTCCAAATGATCAGTACAAAGGATATATCGTCGTTGCAAATTTAAAATCTCCAATTTGTAAAAAGTTACTTTCTGAGAAAAACGCTATTTCATGCATGCACGACGTGATATTACACTCTCTAAGATTTAGCCAAAGACAGCATTGAGTGATAACAAATGAGTTTTTTTTTTTATTTTATTATGGCAAGACATATTATGAAAAACAAAATGGTTATTAAAAACTCTTATATGTTCATCAGGCACATATATGATTTTGATGAACAATTTAATGTTGAAGGTCACTTAGGATATTTTACAAATGGGATATACCACAGCGAAATACAAAGATCTTCACATAAGATATTTTTTGTTCGGTACCTAATCGAAAACGCTATTCAAATATCTGCAAAATTAATTTACGACAAAAATGACAGGAGATTTTAAATTTGCAACGACGATATGTAGATATAGATATATAATAATTGTAAGTTCATAGCACTATCTAGTCAAATTTACACAAAGACTAATCTTTTGTAAAAATTACGAAAACGCTTGTGTAACAGCAGCAACAAAGGTCTCATGAGAATTCACGCACTGAGAAGATCATGACACTACAGGAAGGTACTGTGACTCTCGCTGCAATCTAACAGAAGAGTGGAGAATTATAAACATAAAAAAGATTTATCATTGTAAAATTTACGAGGATTAGTTTTCCAGGGTTAAAGTATTTTCCACTCAGCTTACAAAGGAGGTCTTTATGCTGGGTGACCAATAGCTGGTACCTTATTCTCCTATCAGAGAAAGGAGTGTTTAAATGGGCAAGACTCACAGCATTTGGACTGAAAACCAATGGAGACTAATACTTTTCCCAAAATTTTCTTTAGAGCGATTCTAGGCATGCTCTGATCATGAAAACATGTTATCACCATGAAATATCCATGAAATGGACACTTATGATGGAGGTAGCTGATGGTTTGAGGTGGCATAGATGCACAAGCCTTATGTACTTCCAAGAATGCTGGAAGATATAGGCATAATGTCCTGGATTTTTATGTTTGCCCTTTTGGAGGTGCAATAGGCAATATATATTTTTTTGACAACATGATAATGTATGTTCATACCAAGTTAGACTGGTAGATCAATATCTATTATACATACGAATTGGTTAATCATATCTCCTGACCTTAATTCTATTGAGCAAGTCTGGGATGAGCTTAGGAGACATGTTGCTACATCAACACTCTTCTCTAAGATCTAGAAGGGCTTAGAAGAGCTTGAAAAGAACAACGGTCATTGCAACCTACTGGGCTGTTCACCATTACCAACGTCATGAAATATAGCTGAGGCACCTCTATTGCTGTTAACCCTCCGTCGGTCGCAATAGGCCTGACAGGCACAGGACAATTATTTTTGTTCTCCTCTCCGCCTCTAAATCGCGCAGGGCTCCGCCCCTCCAGATACTCGCGTCTTTTTCAATGATGTTTGTGATGCACTTAGTCAGTTTCAACGCAATTCGCTCAGAGCAGAGATCTAACCTTTGTGGCCTCTGAGGCCAATTGCGCCAAAACTCGTCCGTTTTTTGAAGGTTCGTATTTTGCATTATTTATCATCATAGTTGTTTATTTTGTTCATTTCATCAATGAAAAATACTAAAGTTGAGGATATGTCGTGGAAATATGTTGGTTTGAATTCGTTTCCGTGTTTTTTCATTTGAAGAAGATGAAGAAGTTTGAAGATGACTGGAATTCCAAGCAATTTGCAAGTCCGCTTGAAAAGGTATCGTCCCAACGATGATCGGGAGAAATCGACCTCTCCCCATCCAAAAAGATTTAGATGCATCACCTGCACTGCAGAAACGGACCACAGATGGATGTCGAACTACGAATGCTATAGATGTCATCAACCGATCTGCCTGACCCATGCAAATATGATCTGCCAAGACTGCAGTTCAGTGGGTCAATGCACCCCCACTGCTCAATATTCCAACAGTGAATCCGAGTAATGATGACTTAATTTTATCTGTATTTTGAGTTTTGTCAATAATTGTAAGGATTTATTAGTGTTTTAGTAATGAAAACTGAAGGCAATTTGATGCTTGTTCTGAAATTTCAGTCTTTTTTGTAATACAGTGAAACCTCTCTGAGCGGCCACCCCACAGTACCGAGAATATTTGGCCGCTCAGAGGGGGTGGCCGCTCTGAAGGGTTTTATAATTGCTGTAATGCGTATCTTACTATTATAAGATAATTATTATAATGCGTAATATAAACAATTCTGACATATATTCCTTATTTAAAATGAAATTTAAAACTTATCTAAAGAGAAAATAGTACAGTATTTTATTTCATGCTTTCTTACATTTTTTTTAAAAAGGCTACTATTGTCTCTGTTTTAAGTTTTTACTTTTCTCTATAACAACCATTTTTTCAAGTTCGTTTTCAAGTAGAATTTCCCGAAAAATGAAGTGGTGGGAAATCTCTAAATCCCACTCGGTGGCCGTTTAGAGGGGGTTGGATGGCCGCTGATACAGGTTATTTTAACATTAGGTCTATGAGTCGAAAAATCCTTGCCATGAAAAATTGGCCGTTTAGAGGGGTGGCCGCTATACAGGGGTGGCCGCTCGGAGAAGTTTCACTGTACTTATTTTGAGTGTAATAAACAAGGTATTTTTCATTCAAATTTGAAATAGTCTTTCTTTGTATAACCTAATGAAGGTCACCTATCACTTTAAGAGCGATAGAATTGCATCAATTAATTGCTAAAGATGGTTTTCTAATAGGCGCCTGTCAGGCGCATTGCGCCCAAACTCGGGAGTCCAGGACTTGCGACCGACGGAGGGTTAAGATTGATCAGCCCCTTACTTAATTTTAGACACCTTATTTTGACTTCGTTCTGTATTTGCTCATTCTTGGTGGAAGTCGGTGTTTTATACAAAATGTTTTTGGGTTGTTAGCTAATGTATAATACATTTTATAATACTTAATTAGTATAATTATAATACTTTTACTAATTTCATACATGTTAATCATATACTTTCCGAGTTATTTCAATTTTCATATTTTTTTTACCGTAATCAATGGAAACCTAGAAGACTTAGAGGACTGAGAGAAATTTGTAACGAATGGAGCACAATATAAATGGATCTAACTAAACAGATTCAAAATTCTTAAAAAGATATCACAAGATACTATGACAAATTTAAAATTAATGGAGACAGAATTATAATAACTTAACTGGAAGAGATAACAATGTAAAAGTAATATCAAAATAATAAATTATAACCACATAACAATGAAAGAATTGAAACAAAATAGTTCTTAGCATAAAAGTAGAAAAGAAATTGGGTATGATAATATTAATGCTGAACTAAATGAATATTTGCTCTCAAGATTTAAAGGTTCAATTCTTACAATCCTTAAATATGATATCAATCAACAGTCTATCCCGAAAGACCCAAATACTTCTATTTTTAATCAAATATTTTTCAAAGGGTAATAAAACAAGGTTTTAATTACTGTATAGACATTTCATTCTGAATTATATAATAAAATATATATGAGGTAGCCATAAAAAAACAAAAAACAAAAAAAACTTTACTTAATTCAAAGTACTTCAACAATTCAAATCTTAAAAGATTTTGTGTATTTTTAAGTAAAATTGTGTCATAAATTTATTAACAGACATTATTACATTACATATCTTTTAATCAGAATATTTAGTTATTTTGGATGCTATTTTTAGACATGTTTTATCTGTAACAAAACTGTAGAATATGTGTGTTGAAACATGCAGCAATTATAGATTCTATCCATCTGTTAAAAGTATATGAAATCATATTGCGTGTTCATTTATATTAGGTGTGCTATTGGGAGTGGGCAAGTTTTTTGAAACCTGCACTACAAAATTCACATGATAAGTTCAACTTAAGCTTGAATTTTAATAAACATCTCAAAATCTTAAGAGCATATAGGACAACATAAAGATTTCCATCAAATGCAGGTAAAATACCCAGAAATTTGGAATGGGAGAGGTTATAATGGTTTCAGCTGTTCAACCCAAAAAAGAAAATGTTCCATATGGAAGGGGCGGGGGAGGGTTATAAATAAACAATGGTTTTCCAATTAAATAATAATAAAAAAAAGGTTTAAAATGCTATATTTCTTCCATTTTTGAATGCAATGGTAGGGTTACCACCCCTCCCAAAAATGGAAAATATAATAATATTGACTTAATTCAATATTATTTTTTTTTCTGTAACTATAACAAAACTCACTTTCCCTACAGTGCTCACGCCAAGAGTTGAAACTCCCAGAATGCAACGCAGATTATAGATTTTTCCTTTCCTGGCCGTTCACTAACATTCAAATAGAAGAGGTCGCTTCTCTTCTATTTGAATGTTAGCGAACGGCCAGGAAAGGACAATCTATAATCTGCATTGCATTCTGGGAGTTTCAACTCTTGGCATGAGCACTGTAATAATCGTCTTTAAAGTATTTCCTTCATGTAATGAAAATTCAAAAATTCTTCTTTAGTATATAAATAACTCATCTTAAATCCTTCTTCCACTTACAAAACATGAAGAAGATTTCTGCTAAAGGAATCGAAATATAGAGGATTAAAGATGTTTTGTAAGTGGAAGAAGGATTTAAGATGAGTTATTTATATTTATATTTCCTTCATGTATTTAAAGGGGGAAAGATTTTGGCAAATACTAACAAAATAATTTAGAAGTAAATCAATAGGTCTTTTACCCAGTAAAACTGAAATGTATAATTTACGTATGTCTCAATATTACTTTTTTGAAAGTTTCCCTTTTGATTTCTTCACCTTTTTTCCCCCTCATTGTGCTAGACTGCTACTAAATTTGTTATTTTAACTTTGTTTTGTTAATTATTTTTTACTTTAATTTTTAGTAATTAAAACTTATTGAAGAAATGAAACATATCAGTTATTATCACAAGCAAGAACTCCCACACTGCTGCTCAGATAGATAATAGTGTGCTACACCCATTGCACAGTGACTTGGCTCCCACCTCTGGGTGCTGTTGTCTCAGTGCATAACCTACCATGTATTTTGAATGGATTAAAAGAAATGGAAGGCTAGGAATTTGACCTGCTGTGCTATCTGTTTAAATGACTCAAAAGCATCATATCTGTGACTATACACATGGGCTGTTAGTGGGACTATTTAAGCAAAGGATACAATTTTTAAGCACGAAAACTTCTTATTTTAGAAATCACACAAGTAGCAAACAATTAGAGGAGTCTTGAACAGGAATATATGCAAAAATATAATTTTGGTGACATTTCAATTCCATGGGTGTGAACTGCACACTAGCACACCCTGAATATTCTACCCTGGTATATATTTGAAACAAACAAAATCCAAGAATGGAAGAAGAAACAACTCAATGGTGTATCAATTGGTAAATATCCTTACTCACTTACTATATGCAGAAAATTAGGTTATATCTGTTGAATTTGAAAATGATTTAAAAAAAAAAATATTTTTAAGTTCAATAACATCCTAGTAGAGTTCAACATTAAGATTTATATTACAAAAACTAAAACCATGACTTTCAGAGATAGAGAGAAAAATGAAAGTGAAATGCACTACTAATACATGAATTAGCAGGATTAAAAGGATGATAAGTAAACCGACAGTTTCAGAATAGTGTGAGTATTCCAATTTCAGGGACAGTACAAACATATAGAACACAAGGTGATGATACAGTATTCTGAAACTGTCAGTTTACTACCATTCTTTTAATCCTGCTAATTCATGTATTTTACATGTAAGTGTGTTTCACATTCATTCTGCTCTTTATTTTAATACATGCACGTTAAGTCTTCTTTTATTCATTTCAGAGGTAGAGTTAAAAAGACGTAAATTCCTTATCAACTGAACAAATTAGGGCATGTAGGGGAGGGTGGGCATAATCAGACACGTTAAATTACTGGCCACTGAAATGGGTGACTGCGTTTTCCACCTAGGAGGGTAACCCCCGCCCTTCCGATGAGATTTACTTCGGTGGTGGTTTCGTGATTCCCGAGGGAGACAACTTTTTATGATTGTCGGTAAGTTTCTGAAGAATTCTCTTACTAAAACTTATTTCATTTAATCTATGATATAATAATGCATAAAATGTTGTTTCATGGGTTTCGAACAACTAAGTATTTAAGCCTTAAAAACAAATAGCATAAATCACTGTTGGTAAAAATTTCAAAATTTGTCATATTTTGTTTTCTTGCAAGGTTGGGGAACTATCAGACAATGAAGAGGGGTACAATTTTTATTTTGCAGGCAAAGATGGTTCGAAACAGTCAGAAACGTTTTGTAACACCTCAACAGTTTAAAGGATATTCGAAAGTTGGTGACAGGAAAGAAGGGAAGAAAAAGACCAGGGAGAGGCCGAACTTTCATTCCAGCAGACACTCCAGAAAAGAGAATAATTGAAGAAAGAGAGCAAGCTCATTACAATCTGCCCAAGAAAGTCGCTCCAGGAAGAAAAGGAAGATGGAAGATACGAAAGAAACTGCTTTTAGAGGATACAGGAAGCGAAGACAATTCAGGATGACTAAGTGATGTGGACAAGGAATGTGATGACTCAGCATCATCCCATTCATCCAAAGATATCGACTGGCCACCATACCCAGATCCTAGTGGATTTGAAGAACTCATGAAAGTTCCGGAAGTTGGTGATTACATATTAGTGCAGTTTATGAAGAAGATGATTTACTACGTGGGGAAACTTATAGACAAAGGGAGACTATGGGTTAAATTCTATCAGAAAGTCAAAAGATGGGGAACAAATTTATCAAGCCAATAGTAGAGGATATAGCTATAGTATCAGGCCAAGACATCAAAATGCTTTTGCCTACTCCCGTAGTCAATAAGGGGACCAAAAGGAAGGCATCTTGCTTGCAATTCAAAATAATTTTCGAGTTGGTGAATGTCTGCTAATGCTTGTCTGATTGTACCCAACACGTTTGATTGTACCCCCTTTGAGGTACAATCAGGCACTTCATCATTTTTCAAAAAAAACAAAAACAAATTAAAAGTATCTGAATGCATTATACTGCTTTTTTTCTTATTATGCACTTTTGTTGCCAAGAAGATATGTATAGTTTCTTTACATATATAAAAAAAAAAAATGGAATAACTAATGGAAAATAAATGTTCCTTTTTCAATTGTGTTCCACCCTACCATAAATAATTTTAAAAACAAAGATAGTTCAATGAAGAAATAGAATATTTATAGAATAATTATTTATAATATAAAATAATAATTTTTTTTATTTTAAAACACAGTTTATTTTGAAATACAGTTAGTTCAGTGAAGAAGCTAACTCTAGAGTGCTTATTCCATATTTCTTCTCTTCTGGAATTATTATTATAAAGCCACAACATACTCACATAAATAAATGTAATAAAACATTCATATATACATTTATTAAACGAAATTTTCAAAGAGAAAACGTCTTCTCTTCTTCAGCTTAAAATGAAAATGTAACAAAATAAAAAAGAATTTAAATAACAATTAAGGAAGACTACGTGAAATGAAAGGATAATAGGAATGGCTAGGGAGATAGTCAATAAAAATTGTGAACGTTGTAAAAACAAAGTAAAATTAGATGTATTTAATGGTTAATGAGTTGTACTACTCTCAAATTATTATTATAATTGTTGTAATAGCAATTGTTTTTAACAATCCATGTAATATTGTATTTCACGTAGTCTTCTTTAATTGTTATTTAAATTCTTTTTTATTTCGTTACATTTTCATTTTAAGCTGAAGAAGAGGAGACGTTTTCTCTTGAAAATTTCGTTTAATAAATGTATATATGAATGTTTTATTACATTTACTTATGTGAGTATGTTGTGGCTTTATAATAACTCTATAGTGGTTAGTCCGATGTTACTTCTAACGTATTTATAACTTTGACCATTTCCTACATAATATTGGAAATTATAGATTTAAAATTAATGTCTTTGCTGTGGTGAATTGAATTTTTTTTTCTTCCCTCCCTTCTTTTGAATGCTTCTCTTGTCATCTTACTTATTATTATTTTTTTCCCCCGAATTTCCACTTGTGATGTTACATACTAAGTCCTTTGTATTTCAATGTCTTTTTCTGTAGATAACAAAATTTTATATGGAACATTCTATACAATGGATATAAAATCTACTTTTAATAGTTTAAGATCATAAACCTTTGCAAGGCTTGTGATAAACTGAACTACTTTACTGCTTCAACGTCTTTGAACACTCGTCCTTTCCTTACAATGTGATACTTTACAGGTTAAAGAACAAATGAGATGAGCTAAACTTTGCTTAATCAGAAGCTAAAATACATCCTCTGTAATTATTATCATTTAATATTTTGTATCACTTAATGTGTTTTGCTGCAGTGTAATTTTGTGACTTATTTGCTTTTAATAATAAGATCAGTAAATGATGAGTAATGAATATTCATAGTAATGAATAATAAAAAAGGAATTATAATAGATTACCTGCCACAAAACTGCAAAATGGGATATGTAGTAAATGTTTTCACTGCAAGAGCTACAATACCAATCAATACTATTGGTTCCTTAGCATCGTAGGCTTCTAATACATCACTGGGAACTAAAGAACCAAATGTAAAGTAGCCAAAAGTTCCAGCTATTGTGTACGTTACCATGCACAATAAAATTGCAATAAATACAGTTCGAGAAAATAATGTTACGGAACGCTCCTTAAGGCACGAGTAAATAGGAACCACACTGATATGGCACTGAAATATAAAAAGATATATATGTTTAATTTCTGTCTTAAATTTTTATTGTATTTCAAAAATAAAAGATAAAAATCTAATCTCTTAGCCTTCACAACAAGTAGTAGTTGGTAATTAACATGCTAAAATCCTTTTGATCCATTAATGAGATCACCCATTCAATGAGAGACTGTTTAGAAAAACATAAAACCAAAGCAGATTCAAATTGACTTTTCTTCAGAGCAAGAAAGAACTACCTGAAGAATCATGGCTACTCATGGCCTAAATGATAATTTTTCATCAAATAAAGAAAAAGGGCAAACATTTTCTTCAGTCTTTTTTTTTATTGATTTCCTTGACAACTTTCTGATTTGTGATCACTTAATAAAACTGAAGTGATTAAAATGCAAATTATGGAGAGGAAATTACAAAGAAAATCCAGAAAGATTTAGGAAATTATAGGATAGAAAGAGGAAGTTTTTTTTTTTTTTTGGATCTTTTATTACACAAGGACATTTTATTGAAATATGTGGAGAATAATGGTCCATGAGATAATATCAAAGTTGCAGGGGATACTATCAAAAAGAACTTGGAAGAAGTTTATATGCAATTTCATTGAGTTATTTCAGACCAACCTTTGTAGTCCTAAAGACGGAAGTCTGTATTCAAAAAGATGATCCACACAAAGAAGTCCAGATCAGATAGGAGATTAGGATGAAATTTAAGTAATTGGGTATCTGCGAATCATGCTAAAAAACAACTTAAAAATCAGACTGATCTTCAAAAGTTGTAAAAAGAACAGTTTGGATTACCATCTGTTTATTTCTTCTTGGATAACAGTCATTTGTTACATGTTTTCCTCTGTTGAATCAATGTAATAATGGATTTTATATATGTTATTCATGACTGCAAAAATGTAACAGAAAAAAATGGTTACATCTTTCACTTCGTTAGTCAACTAATAACAATCTCAAAACATTTAAATTCTTACAGGATGCAAAGTAAAAGGAAAATGGAAAGGTTTGCTCTGGCTTTTATTTTTATGAAAAAATATGTAAAACAGCTTCCGAGTCGAGAGAAAAGTATGGCCAAATATCTGTTGTAACCAACCCTAATAAAAATCTTAAAAATGAAACAGTTAGCCTTGATATTTCCAAGTATAGGAGGAAGGTATATTACCAAGCAATGTTTACATTGAAATAATAGGAGACCATTTGTAGAAACATTTGGAATATGGATAATAACTGAGATAAAATACCACAGATTAGCCTTTATCTTATTAATGTGACATTTGAGGCATTTAAGATGGGTAATCTTCATCTTAAAGTAAGAAAGGCAAACAGTGTAAGTCTGCTACAGGTTATAGATGACAATTTTGCGTCTATTTCTGAGTAAGTCAAAGGAGACAAAGTATGGTTAGTAATCAATAATCACAAAGAGTTATTGAAAAAGTAGGAAAAGTGTTTGGTGAAAATTTTAGGATATGATGATGGAAAACAGCATTTTAAAGAATACCTACAAACACAAACTGCTTAAAGGGAGTTAAATTATAAATTGCATTTTAAATTTTGTTGTGATGATTCAATCATCAAAAATGATTGAATACAGGTAGAATAACGATATACTGATGTAAAAATGCTTAGAAAAATTATATGAAGCTCAGTTATCATAGATAATCAATCTAGATCACCAATTAATTACAAATAGTCATGCATTTAATTTGGACAAGATTTTCAAGAATGAAATTAAAAGTATTCCAATAATGATTTGTTTCAGTCCAATGGAAATCTCAACTGCCTTGGAAACAGTAATATATCTTATTGGAGATGTTAAATAAAGATATCAAAAAGTGTGAATTTGATAAACAGGACATAAAATATAAAATTCCACGTAGGGAGGCTCTGTTGATAGTGAGTCAGTCTTGCAGTTAAGCCTAGTGCCTATTTAGGATTGATTTATCAGCACAGTGGTAAATTATACTGTATTAATGATAATACAATTTTGCTTAATATTAAAAGAGAGACACTTTTTTAAATTTTAAAATTATTACTATTTTTTTTCTTTTAAGCTAATTAACCTCTTCCTTAAAAAAGCAAAATTTCTGATTTGATGAAAATAGATTTGTAAAATCTTAATGACAAATAACGTTAATAATTTTAGAAAGAACTAAGAAATTACTTTGTATTAAGAAAATAAAATCATGGTCTCAGACTTTTTTATCAGTACATTCCATCTCAGCAACAAAAAAGACAATGCTGTGAATAAAACCTTCTTATTTTTCTAGTTAAAAGAAAAATATATTTAAAAAATAAGTTTTTTGATTCTTAAATACTACATTCCTGCATATCGTCGTTGCAAATTTAAAATCTCCCATGTGTAAAAAGTGACTTTCTGAGAAAAACGCTATTTCATGCGTGCATGACTTGATATTACACTCTCATTCTAAGATTTAGCCAAAGACAGAATTGAATGATCACATAGGAGGTTTTTTTTTTTATTATTATGGAGAGACATATATTAGGAAAAACAAATGATTATTAAAAACTCTTATATGTTCATCAGGCACATAGATGATTTTGATGAACAACTTAATGTTGATGGTCACTTAGGATATTTTACAAATGGGATGTATCACAGCGAAATACAAAGATCTGCTCATAAGAGATTTTTTTTTGGTACCTAATCAAAAACGCTATTCAAATATCTGCAAAATTAATTTATGACAAAAATGACACAAAGGAGATTTTAAATTTGCAACGACGATATGTTACTTTCTTCACTTTAAAAAGCAACAAAACTCGGAACTAATGAAAAAAAATACCTGATAGCCAAAGCAAATGACAGGAACCACATTGAAGACATCTGTCCAAGCATCAGGACTGCAATTTTAAAATTCTATAATGAGCAAATATGTACAGATAAAATGTTCTTTGTAAATGTATGAAGAAATTACAAAAAAAAAAAAAACTTTTTAAACAAATATCAAACTTATCAAGTCTTCTCAATATTTTAAGCAGGATAATTAACAGAAACGACGTACTTATTATAATTTAATGTTAAACAAACAGTTTAGTAAGACTCTGTTGTAATAATATACCATAATCACTGGAACATATTGCAATATGTTCCAATGCTTATGGTTATGGCATGCTTTGAATTTGATTCAACTTAGGGATGATATAATGCTGCCTTGTTTCTGTTCAATTTAACTCTATTTAAAATTAACAGAATTTTGGTAATTTTAATGTAGAAAATTTGCAGATTTAATCTTTTCTGATATGGGGACGTCCATTAATTACGTGAGGTGTTTTTTAAAAAATTTGGACCCCCCCCCCTCCCCCTTGGTGAGATTTCAAAAATTTAACAACCAAAAAAAAACGGAAATGTTGCTGTAATATATATTTTCTCTGAATGAA
>JAFIDM010000003.1:11449926-11508622 GCA_023159025.1 Thereuonema tuberculata | reverse complement strand
CCCCCTTGGTGAGATTTCAAAAATTTTAACAACCAAAAAAAAAAAAAACGGAAATCTTGCTTTAACAGCCAACCAGTTTACGTGAGATTTTCGTTGACACCCCCCTCCCCTTGGTGAGATTTGGTGAGATTTTGCCGGACCCTCCCCCTCCCCCTTTTGACCTCACGTAATTAATGGACGTCCCCAATAGGGATCTAGTAAAGTTGATTTAGTTTTTTAATAAAAAAATACTTTATAATTTCAAAGGGGTGCAGAGGAGGAATTTTGCTATGTATGAAAACAAGCACTACTTTTGCATAAAGCAAAACCATAAAATTTTTAATCCACCGATATCATGTACAGTACAGGTAATTAGGGCTGATGGCCTCGGATTACAAAAAACTCGGATTACACGGAAAAAAGAGAAAAAACAACTGGAATTTTCAACTAAAACGAGTCAAATTTAATTTATAATAGATATTAAAGTTACAGATACATTAACAATGTTATCTGGTTACATGAAAAGACTCTTTATAAGCATTTACAACTTTAAAAAACTGTCCAAGGTCTTCTGCTTCACAGTAGAGCAACGCTTTTTAACAGCGATGTCACGCCATCGTCTAAGTAGTAAAATGGAAAACTATCACACTGACCCCTCAAATGACTTCTTGGAATCGTCGCCCTGTGTGACCTTGGACTAGCCTAACCTCGGATTACACGGAAGCTCGGATTACCGGGACTCGGATTACCGCGACTCTACTGTATTTATTTAAATATTTCCTAACAAGTACAAAAATATGTACAATATCAATTTAATACAATATTGAAAGAAAAAAAATTGAAAGATATGAAAATAGAAACACAGAGGGTCATTAAGGAACAGAGATGCAGTATGGGTAATTTGTCATTTTAGCTAGTAAATCTCCTAATTTGAAAGTTGAACAGAGAAGATTGGCTATTGTGAGAAAGAAAAGAGTGGCTCTCTCAGATGATGATTATGTGAGAAAGAATCAAGTTATTGTTGGATTGTAAGAAATATCTCAATCAACGAAGGAAGATTCTTGGCATATCCAAATTCTGTTGCAAAAAAAAATCAAATCTTGAATTTGTTATCATACTTTATCAAAGAATATCGGTCAGCAAGAGTGACTATTGACAGAAATGATGAAACAGGCAGAGGGACAAGAAAGAAAGTGAACTGTTAAAAATAGACTGTTCCAATTGTAGAAGAAATCTTCCATATTATCTTAATTGTAAATAATATTTTCATACCAGGCCGCGCGGTTGGCGATGTCGCTAAGACACTGGCCTCTCACCTCTGAGTACAGGGTTCGTTCTCATGTGGGTTTCTTTGATGGTGGTGATCTGTGCTGGGCAGGTTTTTGCGGGGTTTTCCAGATTCCCCTGCATTTCTCACACCATCCTTTCTTAGTCTTTCTCTCTGTCTGTCCTTCTTTCTGTGGGATAGCACAATAGATCATTTCAGGTTGCGGTGCTTGGCTGTCAAGCCACCCACATTCACTACATTACATTCATACCATGAAGTAACTAAAGATAGATGTAAACAGATCAATATCTGGCCAAACTGAGGTTTGGATCTGAAACACAATATGCATGAAAATATTCGGTTTTGTTGAGAAGATGATCTGTTAGATTCTACAGTTCCAAATGACAAATGGCAATCATTAAATGTGGGAATGACAAAATATATCCATATCTCTGAGACACAAAAAATATTATTCAGCCATAATTGGTGATGGATGTAAGTCACAGGAAAAGATGTGGGTTGAATGAAGCAGCTGATGAGACCGCGAAAGATCAAATACTGTTTTGAAGAGATTGCAAACATCAAGAAACTGAAATAACTGATGGAATGTGGTTAAGCAGAAACCACACGGGAGATAACAGCAGAATGAATGACTCAGCCTATATTGAGCTAGCACTGATGAGATGTAAGATCTTTTTTCCTGAATTATATTTTCAGAGATTATTTTGTTTGTTTAACACTTGGATGCTTTTTAATGCATTTGAACAGAGAAGCAACAATTTTAACAAAAGTACAAATATTTTTTTTCAAATAGCGCCATTTAGTTTCTATTATACTCTCAACATATCCAAATATACACATTTCAAATATACTGATATTAATGGATGTAACAATATTTGAAAGTGATTGGAAAAAAAATAATGAGAATTAATGAACTACCCTCCATTTGTATAATAAATGATTAAAAATACAGATGTATTTGAATACTAAAAATGACCCAATCAGTATCTAGTACATCTTCAACAGTCTTAAAGAATCATTTATTTCAAGGAGATAAATAGGGAATGAATCAGATCCTGAAACATGATACATCATAGTGTTTGTATTTATTCACATCCTCTTTAAGTAGGAGACAGAATCTGGACCAGCAGAATGATTATACTTCAAACCTTTTACTCTTATGATTAAAAATAATTCTAAACAAAGTAAAAGCTAAAGGAGGGGAGTATAAACATTGTGTTATTAAGGCATTTGTGTGTCACTGTCGTCATCAGCATGATTATCTTTCAAGGTATTCACATCCCAATTAATTTGCATTTCAACATGATTCGAACTCAGGCAATACTTTACTACATCTATCATTTGTTCTCTCAATATAGACTCTTGCACACAAATATACTTTTTTGTTTTACTTCAATTCTGATTACATACAATACACTGGTGTCAGATTTGCTTTGTATCACAATCAACTATTTTATATCGGAATCAACCTACTCACCTCTAGCGACCAAATTGATTTTATAATTGGTTTTATTACTATAACTCTCTTTCAAGTAATGTTTTCATATAATTTCATTCATTTATTTCAAATCTTTTATATGCTGCAATTTGTTTCACTGGCAGAAAGCATCAAAAATCAATTTTACAAAATGGAAGTTATTGCCTTCCTTTGTTCTGAACAGTGATCATCATGGAAGAAAGTATATTTGAAATACTTTATGCAAATGATTGAGAATACTGAATTTTCTCAACAGTCATTACTAATTTTGGAGCAATTTCCAAATTTAGAAATTATGTGTGAAAATGTTAAACCTGAATATTTTTTAAAATTTATTTTTAGTTTCATCAAAAAAAAAAAAAAAAAAAAAAAAAAAAAAATAGACTGCTTATAATTTTATTTTGCAAGCTATTCCTTTTTGATTTGAAGGACTAATGCATTGAGAATTGTTGAGAATAAACCTGTTTCAACAATAGATAAAAGGAAGATGTTATATCAAATGGCTTCACTAATCATCTTCCATGAAATCTTAGAACTTTTGATTTAAAATAACATGATCAAAGTGAATTTATGATTTTTAGTATGATTTTAGTTATCCTTTTTCTCAGATTTTGATTGCTAAATCGTTGTAAAGTGTGATTTTGATACATTTCTTGATAAAAGTTTTGCTAATTTGGTGATGTTCTCCAACTGTCTCATTTCTTTTTTTTCCGTATCTCAGTTTCTGAGATAGTGTTACTAACTTCCACTTTTTGCCACTAGGGGTAAACTTACTTCCTATCTCTAGCTAACTTCATTCAAAAGTTATTTGGGTGACTTAGGACTTTCCTGTGTACCCTATACATACAGATTTATTTTAACATACAGATTAAATAATAATGTTTGTGAGATGTTACTTTCTTACCTAGTTTTAACTTTTCCTTTAGGATATGCTTCGGTATAAAACTGATACATAATTAGAACAACAACATAGAAGATGGCAAATACACCAACAGAGCTGAAAAAGGAAAAGTAAGAGGATTTATAAGATATTGGGAATCATTATAAATAAATACCATGAGAAAACAATTTATTTCAGCTTTCTTTAGATTAATGTGTAAAGTAAATGTCAATCTTTCAAAATTGTGAAAATATAATACCTGGTGTACTTCAGGAAATCAATTCTTCTTGGAAAACATAAAGGAAGAATTAGAAACGTAGAACTAGCAACAACCGTAAAATTGCGATTCATGTACCACCAATTACAAAAGTTGGATCCATACAGGGACGCAAATACTGAAAAAGAAGAAAATTTATTCTTAGGGATACCATTACCTTTGGCGCAGACTGAGCTCATCATCAAAGTTATCTGGCTGATGATTTATAATAAGGATGAAATGACTGTATCAGATCCCCGTAAATGAGAACACAGTGCATGAAAACAGATTTGGTGCAAATTGCTTTTTGATTTACGTTAAAATCTTTGCACGTTACATTTTATTTCATATTAGTTATTTATTTCTTTGGGTTTTTCGTTCCTTTATCTAATTCCTTTGAACCTTACAGTGACAGGGACAAAGATTTAAATTCTCTATTTATTACAGTTTATTTTTGTTCGGGTACCACTTCCAGGTGCGGGAGTGGGATCTATTACCTTTCGAGCAGACTGAGCTTATCTGAGGATAAAGCTGGCTGATGATTTCTAATAAGGATGAAATGGCTGTACCAGAGTCCCGTCAATGATAGCTCAATGCATGAAAACAGTTTTGGTGCAAATTGTTTTCTTATTTACGTTAAAATCTTTACACGTTAAACTTTATTTCATATAAGAAAATTTATTGTTATGATCATGTTTATTTTTCAGAATAGCTAATATGAATAACTCATGAACTACAGTAAGTAAGCTTTTAGGACTGAAGGTTAATTAAATATGATATAAAATACTTAGAATCAATGCTGTTATGATCTTATTATAATTATACTTAAACTGAAATTATTTATCAAAAATCAAATAAAAATAAAAAAATATTGAACACATTTAAAAAAAATAACAAGAAACATATTACCAGAAGACGGGATGTTTTGATCTGCGGGAAACTTCAAGACCATCTTCAGCTGAAAAACAGCCAAACAAAGAGCTGGTTTCTGCAGATCAAAATGGGCTTATTTTTTTATGGCTTATGGCAATGTGTTTTTTGTTCTTTTTTAAATGTGTGCGATATTTTTTTATTTATTATTTGATTTTTGCTCTACTTGTTAAACTTGAATTTAGAAATTATTTATGTATACATATTGAATCCTACAATTTTAGGCTACTGTCAGTTAAAAAGAAATAATATACAATTGGATTTTAAGGATAAACAGAAATCATTTTTGTTTTGTTTGAATCTCAAGAGGACCCTTTATTTATTCTTTAATAAACTCAAGCTTAAAATCATTGCAAACTGATTATTATTATCTGATGAAATTTCTTAAACTAACATACAAACCTCTATCAAACTGATCCCCAATGATAATCAGGAAAGTAATACAAGTGCCATAACAATATAATATAACACCGATACTGCATATCTGCTGCGCACTTTTGCCACATAATCCTAAAACAACATCTTGATATGTACTGCTTTCATTGAAGTCAGAGCAAAATGCAAGAATAATTAAAGATGCTATAACAAACGCTACAAGGATCTGTGAATAAAATACAGAGCACAACAATGTATTTAACTATAAACTGAAATATAAATAGCTGCAAAGGAATTTAAGATAATATTCATACCAAAAATTAAAAAAATACTCATGTTTGTAAAAAAAGCAACACTATGAAGGAAACATGCAGATGAAGTGAAATTTACATTAAATGTAAAGCAGGGTATGATATGCAAATGATTAAAATTTGGAAATGATTGCGCATGCCTAGCCTCAGCAGCTCCCTCTGAACTGTCATGTAAGAGCGTGTAAGTAGAGGACTGTTGTGGATCCAGACAAGTAGTTTTTCATTGTCAGTGAGCTGTATACGTGCCTACTGGAGTCAGTATGCCTTGTTGACATCAAAGAGCACCTTATAAGCAAGCTACGAAGTTGAACGGGGTTGAATGATCGGCTTGCGTGAAGGAGGATTTTCATACCTCGAAATTGCTGCTCGTACGGAGCATATTGCAACGATAGCGATGTGAGTGTGGAAGCAGTGGACTAATGAGAACAGGACAAGCTGAAAATCCGGCAGTGGACCAGAAAATGTGACAACACCACGGGATGATCAACATCTCATCTACATGGCACTGATGGACCGTTCAGCTTCTTCTAAAGTGTTAGACAATGTTGCAACACTGCAACAGGTCTCACATTGTCTGGTTCAATGATGTCTGCTGTTCAGAGGACTGCGTGCATGCATTCCTTTGTGGAAGATTCCCTTGCATGTGAATCATTGATGCCTCAGGCTACAATGGGCTCACGAACACACCCACTGGTGTGGAGATTGGGCATGTTTTCGGATGAGTCCCACTTCAACTTCGATTACAATAACGGCCGCATACGCATTAGATGATATCAAGGGGAGCACCATCTTTCTTTCATACTGCATTGTCTAGAGTCATACAGCACGAACGATAGATGTGATGGCTTGGGGAGCAAGTAGTGGGTATCATAGGTGATCTCGGCTGCTACAAATTGTGGGCACTCTCAACAGCAATCGCTACATCAGGGAAGTTGTGGAGGCTGAAGTCATACCCTTCTTTCAGCACACTCCTGGAGCCATATTCCAGCAAGACAATGCCCAACAACATGTTGCCAGAAATGTCCAGGCCGTCTTTGAAGCAAGGCAGATACCCTTCTTCCCTGGCCGGCATGTTCACCCGATATGTCACCAATTGAACATGTCTGGGATATAGTCACTCGGCAACTAGCCAGTCATTGTCATTGTTGAACTGTGCACTCGGATAGAAGCAGCCTGGCAGGCGATACCCCAGGAACACATTCAAGGTCTGTTTGATTCGATCTCATGGCATATAGCAGCTCTTATTGCAGCTTGAGGAGGCTTTACATCATACTGATTTTTTGCAAGTACTGTTGTTACGTTGCTCTGAAACTTTAATCATTTGTTTGTATCACTATTAGTAACGTGTGTAATAAATTTCCTTCCATTCTGATGGTTCCTTTATGGTGTTGCAATTTTCACAACATGAGAGTACATTGTAAAAGATAAAAGATATATTTTCTTCTTGAATACTAAGGCCTATTAAGAATAATGTTAACTTTGACAACATTGTACATGTATTAAATGCACTATTGCAGAGTGTGTTTATTATTTTGTAACATGTTGACTACATGCTATTATCAGAAAAATTACTCCCTGATGCCATTTTCATTTAACTACATTATTTTAATATTCTGTTTTTTTTTACAAAATTTAAAAAAAAAATTACATGAATTATCTCGTAGCTAGCATGTGAGATAGTAAGTTCTTTACAAATGTCAACTACAAGATTACTTATAGTTGGCAATCAATGTGTTAATAATGATCCCAAGCTTTTTATTTATAATGGAAGGTTGTTATCCATTCCTGCAGAATTGCTGTCCTCAGTCACCAAGTTATGACATTTAGACAGAATGAGGGGCTCATATCAATGAGGAACTTTTATGAAGACAAAATACTGGAACCTAAGGTCCTAATCGGTCTAAAACAACAAAACATGCAAAACTCAGGAATTGGTAGTGCTTTCTGTATTATTGTTCAAGCTTCATGAATCAGATAAAAAAAAAAAAGAAAAATGACAGCAACAGCTCCCTGATGATGCATAAAACTATCTTAGAAAATTACAAGTTTATAATGCCAAGAATCAAAGGATTCTACTTAAAGGAAATAATGTTCACAAAAATGTTATAATTAAAGAGATGCTTCGGAAAGATTTTGTATTTGTGAACATGGAATTATAAGAGCTTAATTCTACATCAAATTTAAGTTATTTTTTAAATATTATTCAGTAAATAGGATCATCTAGGATGACAAGACGTCCTATATTTTAAGGGATTGTATGAGGTTGTGTCCTGTTGACCCGATAAATTAATGAGGGACGCATAACTGCTCCATACTTTAATGCAATTTCAAGAAAACTAATTATCCGCATTTCTTTGTTTTACTCTCAGCCATTGAGAAACTGTGAAGAGGTCCTCTTCACAGTTAAACGTATTTTCACATTAACCATTCGCATTGAGCAATATTCTGCAGTGTAATAATGAATCATTTGTCGAGCAGTTTTTGTACTATAAAGTTATGAACATGAAACAAAATACATCTCTTCTTCTTCATAGCTATATTTCGCAGGTTATTTACTTTACCTGCTTCATCAGACTTACAAATACATAGAATGTTCCTTATAAAACATAACAAAACTTCTACTAACATAGATATCCCAACATAGAATCATTCATGGTAAAGTAAATAACCTGCGAAATATAGCTATGAAGAAGAAGAAATGTATTTTGTTTCATTTCTAGTAATTTTTACGTACATATTATGTTTAGTTATGAACATGTTTCCAGCAATGAATATTATGCTCGAGTTTAGACTTTAGATTGATTAGTTACTATGTGCAAGAACACCTTGTTTATGTACCTGCTATTAGGTTCATATTAATGCTTGAGTATCCATTACAATTCAACTTAAAAGAAACACTTTATGCCATTATGTAATTGCAAATAATCATATTTACTAACAAATTTATTTATTTATTTATTTATTTGTATTATTACTTTAAGGCTTTAATCAGAATATGAATGGCCATTAGAACTGATCTTGAAAATTGTTACACATACATATTTGCAAGTACATCCAAGAAATAAACCACCTCAGAATCTTTCCCAGGTGGTTCTAGGAGTTCTACTGAATTTCATAGAATGTGGACCTGTCTTCGGACAGATGGACTATGGATGGATGGATGTAAGTAAGTAAGTAATTCAAAGAATAAAGTGTTGGTTGATTTTATCAGGTACATTAAAAGTGTCCTATAGATTTCAAAATCTAGTCACCTTAGGTTGATCTCCTCCATCTTATATGATAGGTATATACATGTAAAAAGTTTAAATAAATTACCGCCTGCACAGTAATTGCAACAACTATCCCTCCAGCCTGATTGTAAGCTTCTGGGAAGTTGAGAAGTCCTGCTCCCAGTGCTGCATTAACAACCAGAAATATAGCTGCAAACCAACTTGTTCCTGAAAGTAAAAAGAAATGAAAGATAAAAAACCACCTTTATCAAAATAAGCTTGACGTTGTATTGTTTTAGTAATATATATATATATATATATATATATATATATATATATATATATATATTAACTATAAAAATGCTTTTTAGATGGATTTGCAATGATTATCCTGTAATGTTTTCAGGACGTTAATCTGTATAAGTATTCACAATGTCTAGGAAGAGTTGAAACAAGAATAACAGAGGACTTTCTGAATCAAGACGAGCTGAATAAAGATGCCACTAATTGCTCTTTATTAATCTAATATCTGTCTCAAAAGAAAGTCAAGAATTTATGCTTTAAGTAATGATCAGTGGCTGAAGAAATTACTTGAATAGCTATAAATCTACTAGAATTGTATTTTAGAAAATCAAAACCAAGATTAGTATTGATGATTAGTATTAATAATCGCAATAATCACAATGGTGTAACTATAAGCTGTAAAAAAAAAAAAAAAAAAAATGAAATATCTAAATAAATTCTTATAATAATAATAAAAACAATGGAGTTTTGTTAGTAATTACTGCTAGAAATCCTATTAAACATCATTCTTTTAATATCCACAATATTTCCTCAAGTGGTTATAGAGGACAAGAAGACAAAAAACTATTCTTTTTCCTCTACTGTACATAACATAAGGGTTACAAAATAAGAATTAAAAACATTTACTGATACATGTTAACAATTGAAATTATTGTTAATGTTTAATTGTTATCATTATTAATAACTATGCTGGTGAATAAGATAGTTTTCAAGAAAATGTTTTTAGTCCTTATTTTATACCCTTACATTATATAGAGGAAAAAGAATAGTTTTTGTGTAGTAAATTTCATTTCTCAGTCTTTCTGGTGTCTACTATCTAAAAACAAGTTTTCAAATGTTATTTCTGTGTGCATACTGCCCTTGGACAAATGAAGAATTTATTTTAAATTTGACATACAGGATTACATTCAGTGTCATTGGTCAAGAATAAAATACACATTTCCTTTTTTTCTTTTTAATTAACAAACCAGCTCAAGAAAAATCTGAATAACCCGCTCTTATTTCATTTTTAAAGATGATTGTATTAATAATTTTCTTGCCCTTTGGTCATATTTTGGATTTATTATTTATAGTTCATATTTTGAAAAAGTATTATGATTAATCTTTTAAAGAATTGTTAATTTCATTACAAATTCTAAAAGGGGGTTAACGGAATGAATGTTACTAGACTCTCATTTATTAAAAAGAAACTAAATACAGTGATGTCTCACTTATACGAAACATTCAGTTATACGAAGAATTTCTCGTTCCCCGGCGAAACCCCCTTAGTCCTATATGTAATTCACTTACACGAAATATTCACTTTTACGAATAATTTTTGGTTCCCCCTCATATTCGTATAAGTGAGACTTCACTGTACATTAAAAAAAAAAAATAACGAAATTTGTGGGATTTAAGTAAGCAAAAATATATTTCTAATAAAAGATCTTCAACATCTCACAATTAAACGTAAATTTCAATTCTGTTAAATATAGAACAGCTGTTAAATAAAAATGATGGCTTGATAAATAAAATGATGAACTCAATTATTAATTCATGGGTACTTTTTCCATCACCATAAGCTGAGATCTAGGGTAAATGAACATTTTACCCTTTTCCTCAGACTCACAAGTCCTAAAATTTGTTGTTGAAGGACTACGATAATCATCATAACCCTTTCCATTTCAAAATCCTAGGTAAGCCTTTCTTGTAACCTAGTCCCTTCTATCTTCAAATAACTGCAGTTCTACTTTTGCTTGGTCTCAATTTTGCTGGATTTAATCTATGTCAGAAATATGATGATGTGCAGAAACAAATGGACGAATGCACTTGGAGGTGTTGCTTCTGTAAGATTCACAAAAGAATTATGCACAGATGAATCTGGACTTTTCACTAGCAAACTCAGATTAATGTATTAAGCATTTCTAGGTAAATATAGTAAGTAAGATTAGTTTGAGTTTTAAATAAAATCTTATAAATTTATAATGTGTATGTGATTTTTTTTTTATTCTCTTTTGAAATCAAATATGTTTTTATTTGAATTCAGCCTTCATTTTTCTCTTGGATTATTATTAGTTTTGTAATATTTTAAATGGTAAGCAAAATCTGCCTTCAAAAGAGTTATTCCTGTAAAACAATATCCTCCAAAATCTGTTAAGGTTTAATGTTCAAAAATAATAGTCTTTTGTCCTCTCTCAAAAGTGGTTGATAACTTTAAGCAATACTGTATTTTCACAAAGATGGACTTTGTAATCTTTCAAGAACCAATAAGAAATCCAGAGGACAAAGTGCACTCAGTTACTAAGCTTCAAAGTACTTAACCATAAGTCAGCGAATGTATGAATTTAAAAAAATTATGATTAATAAAGGAGATACAGTTCTTAAAAATAATTAAAATAAATAAAAGTTAATTTAATGTTAATTACATTTCTTTAAAGATGTACTTTAATTTACTAATTGCTATCTTTATGTATTTCAGTTTAAATGTCTTTAATTTTTAAAGATAGGGTTCCACTTTAACAAAACCATTGAATAAAAACAAATGATGTGCAAAAAAACTATAATTTTCTTTTATTATTTAAAAATGATTTTCTGGTATAATGCCATCGGATGATTTCTGTCTAATTCTTTCACAAACCTTTCTGTCCAGTCTGGATTTGATTTTCAGTACCTTCAAGGTCACTGAATCATCTCTAGTAGAATTTTGTTATTCATTTCTCTCCTTTGCTTATGGCCAACAGTAGAGTAGATGGGAGAGAGTAATCAGGACAACCACCACCAGGCAGCACCATGGGGTCCACTCTATTGTTTTATTAGAAAGAAGGATCATAGGGGCTTAAAGAGGTCATCTGATCACATGCACCATATGTGAAAAACCTAGCTTAGCCACTGATGATCAAAGATGAGTTTATCTGTCATGAGGCTTGTACAAATAGCAAATCAGTCTTTTTTTTTTGATAATTTCAAGAAGACAAAAGGCATTCATGATAAATTAAGTCTTCTTAATGATCTCCGGACAAATTAATGTGTAATCTATTTCAATCTTTGACATCGAGTAGCAAATTGTCTATAAAAGTTACAGGAAGAAACCTAATAGGTTGGTGTTATATTGTAGTCAATCAGCATTATCTTTGTAGTTCTTTGATGCCAGGAATAAGGAAACCTGGTAGACAAAAAAATTTCCAGTCTACCTTACTGTTCTATATCCTTGACTTTCATTGCTTTGCTCTTTCGACTGTTTTCAATTATAATCATATTTCAAATTTCATTCAATGCTTTCTGCCTTCATCCCATTTAATCCAATCTTTGTTGATGTTCTGTGTGTCATCTTTTTCAGTAAATCTGTGAATAGAAGTCATTCAGTGTACGATGTTTTTTGAAATTGTCCCAGCGCTGTTAGATCGCCATCAAAGTCCCCTTGTCCAAAAAGATTGATTTCCAGTTCTGATGATGAACCTCCTGCTTGCCAATTTTTTCCTTCTTATTTTATGAATCTAGATTTCCCCTAAATCATCACTATTTTTTATCGATCACTATCCAAGAATAAAAATATTTCAAAGTATCATTTTCTTTAAAATGAAAAGAAGTTTTAACGTGCCCAAAGATTCAAAGAAATAAGTAAACAAACGAAGGCACAACGTTACAAGCTAGGATTCGCACCCTGAGTTGTCACCGGGAAGAGACTGGGACGGATCGTTTTGTCCTTTTTAGGACGTTAAACTTCTTTTCATTTTAAACAAATGACTTTTTGACTTTATTTAATGCCTTCATTACATTCCTTTTGCGGCTAGCAGATTGCAGGACAAGGAATATTTGTATTTTTTATTTTGGATTTCTTTGTGGAAAGGTCCCGTTCTCAGGAGCGAGACCCGGAATAATAACCTCTCCACCTTCTGAGTCTGTCATCGGTGGAGTTTGGCTGGCTGATGAGTCCTGAAAAGGATGAAACGGTCTGTTCCAGTCTCTTCCCGGTGACAACTCAGGATGCGAAACCTATCTTGTAACGTTGTGCATTCGTTTGTTTACTTATTTCTTTTTAGAATTTTCTTTATTCGTTTAGTTTTATTTATTTAGGTTTCACACACATTTCCATAATTATATACACTGCTGGCCATTAAAAGTGCAACACTATGAAAGACAAGAGTTATCAAAGTCGTAATTATTTTACAGATAACTTATGGTACAAGGGTGAAATGATTACAATTACAGCTCAGTGCGACTTGTGGAACATAAATATCGAGAATATCTCATCCCAGAGTGGGAAATCCCTCAAAAAAAAAAAAAAAAGGATCTATACAGTATCATGTCCCACTTCTCCTTCAGAACCAAACTATAAAGAAATCAGTATCTTGTGTAGCCACCATGGGCGGCAATAATGTCTATTATATGGCCCGGCACAGAGAGGAAGGGAAGTTGGATATGCATTTAGGGTATGTCAGTCCATGCAGTTCCGACAGGGTACCAAAGTTCATCTGCTATAGCCGCCGGTAGTCTGTGGTCTGACAGATCTGGTGAATGCACAGGCCTCGGAAGATGGTGGCCATCCAGGAATTATTGGACTCTGCGAGCCACATGAGATCGTGCATTGTCTTGTTGGTAAGTGGCTCCAGGCAGCCCTGAAGATAAGGGACAAGAACAAGCACCACCACCTCAGAGATGTAATGGTGGCTATTCAATGTATCAGGAATGCGTACTAGGTGCAAACAGGACTGGAATCCAATGGCATACCATACCATAAGGCCAGGTGCTGGACTGGTATGACGATGCATAATGCAGGATTCACTCAGTCTTTCACCGCATTGCTATCAGACAGGGATGTGACCATCATAGTACTGCAGATAGAAGCGGGATTCATTGGAAAAATTATCTCATGCCATCCGTCCCTCCAAGCACGTTTTCTAGCAGCATTGCAGTCGCAGATGTCTGTGGTGTACTGTGAAAGGTAGCTGAAGCTATGGGCGCCTTGCAAAAATTCTCTAATGCTGCAGATGATCATCGAACCTTATGTGCGGAGACTGGTTGCTGTGCAACACACCTAATTCCTGAGCTAGGATTTGTGATGTGGGTTTACAATCTGTAATAGTCATGTTCACAAGATATTTGTCCTCTCGTTCAGTGGTATAATGAGGTCGTTGGGATCCTTCAAGTAGGTAGTTCATTCCTCTTCGACCCAACAGATTCCATATTCGCATCACTGTGGCCGCGTTTCGTCCAACACGAGCACCAATTTGTCTGAAGGATAATTCGCAGTCTTGATATGCTACAATTCCAACTGAGAACCTGCTGATATGGCTGCCATATTCTTCAATGAGACATACGAAGCTGTCTGTGCACAAGAATGGTGAGCAAACAATTCCAATACTGCACAGGGGCTCTCTGTTCTCCTTTCTTAAACTGCTTCCAGGGGGCGTTACTGGATCACCTTATTTGCGTAAGTGCTGCGTTGCTAATCATTTGCATGTGCTCCTATGATCTATGCATCATGCAAATTTTGAGTCAATCAGGATGTGTCCCTTCAGGTGTTGCACTTTTAATGGCCAGCAGTGTAGTTAGTTATTTAAAGTTTTTGCTAGTTAAAATAAAGGCTATATTTTGACATTCATCCAGCTCTAGTCGCTAACTAGACAAAAGCGCAAGGCATTTCTGTATTTGCTTTTTTTTGAGGCTATGTGAATTATTTTTATTCCCTTTTTGTGGTATTGAATAAGAAAGCATGAAAAGTGAAAGTGTACAGAATATTATGTATTACATCATGAACTGTATTTTCTTTCTTCTTTTCTTTTTAAAATCATTAAAAAAAAAGATGGTGAGAAGGGATGAAAGACTAAGTTTTAGAAACTAAAATCTTTTGTTCCATAATGCCATCTTAATTACACACACAAGCTTTCACACCTTCATTTACTTTTTTTGTTTAGAAATTATTACCTAATTTTTCATTTTGAATGTGAAATACTTTTATAACTGGCAAAACAGCATATCTTACAAAATTTTATTCTAAATTTAAAGCATACACTGAAGATGCTTATAGAATTTTAAGGATAAACATAGCAATTTTATTATCTTCCTATTTACTATTCTACAAGAATTTTTGAACACCTCAGAACAAAATAGATTTTTAGGTTTAGATTTAGTCTAAGTAAGCTGTCATAAAAGATGAAAAAAATACACAAAGGATAAAATGGTAACACTGAGGAAAACCTTATCGGTATTGTTACATTGTTATTGTTAACTTAATATATGTTTGCAGTAGTCTGGTAACAGGTTAAGCCAGATTGCTACAAGTTATTTTAATCAATATGATTTTGTTACAGCATCTGAGAACTCAATTGTTCATTGTTCTAGTCACTATACAGATTTTTAAACTCGTTTGTCATCTATTTTTACTAAAAAGTAAAAAAGATACCCAGTGTTTCTGAAAAAAAAAAGGTAAAAGTCTAGTTAATGGCACCCCGGTTGACCAGAAGTCGATCGGATGAAATCTGTTTGGAAGGCTAATGAATGAGAAAAAAATTTGAAAGGGCCAAAATTGTTTCCAAATTTATCAATACATACATCCTGCAGCTCAGAAGACCTAATCTAACCTAACCTACAGCTAATTCGAATAAACGATTCGGTCCTACGGACCTCATTAGCATGAAAGTTGTTTCGAAGGCTGTACGAGGAGTGCCAGATACTAGACTTTAGCCAAAAAAAAATAATAATGTTTTTTTTTTTTTTTTTTGTTTTTTTTTCTGGTTTTCTGTTTCATTTTTTAATTATTTAGTGAAACTTATTCCAAAATGTATCAAATCATCAACTTGCTTCATTTTTTGTTTGTTTGTTTTGCTTTAATATTTAAATTACAACTGAAGCTACTGTTAATGTACAATGAACTAGAACAGACAATCAGCCAATTCTTCCATCCAAAATCCTTAGCTCCATTTATTTTTGTAATTCCTAGTTAGCTTCTCAATTTTCTGAATAAGTTTGATCAGCAAATCTCTTTACATGAAACTGCGATAGTTTATAATAGCTACCCCAAAAAAAGATATCATTGTATTTCAAAAAATCTAAATAGTTCAATAAACCTGTCTTAACCTTAACCTTTGTCTAAAATTTTGATTACTAATTAAAAAAAAACACAAAAAACAAGGAAACTTTCTAATCAAGCCATCTATTTGTAGTCAGCATGTACTTTTTTTAAAGAGAGAGAGAGACAATTGGGAAGATTTTTAAGGAATACACATTTAAAAATTCGTTTCTTTTCTGCTTCCAAAAAAAAAAATGCCGACGTAATTTATTTTCATGCGATTTTGAAGTAACACTTTATATGCACTCACATAGGTATTTTTTATTTTATTTATTATAAATCTATATTAAAGGAATACCTTAAAAAGTGCTTAAGAACTTTTTTTTTTTTATATTGATGTGTTATGCACATTCCTGGATTACAAAATGTTACGGAACTTAGATCGTTCAAAGCATTTGAGTGCCCCGGGGCAAATATGTTACATACGAACTCTGTTTATGTTTATAAAGAGAAACGGTATTTAAAAGCAAGTTATCAATATTAATTTACTAGAATGCTTCTTTCTTCTTAATTACTATGCATAAAATGTTGAAATATTTATACATTTTTCTCTAACTTTTTTATTTTTTTCTTCTTAAATTTCGGCTGAAAAAAATGCGGGTCCGAGGTTATGGTTTCACTCGAACGTGCTTAAGGATGCCTTGTTATTAAGTAATGTTTACTGTTTATTTATTTATTGATACATCTTCAACACTAAATTGATTACTGATGTTGTGATCATTGAGGCTTTCTTCGGTTTTAAATAGCAAGAAAGATAGGACGATGTTGAAGAATCCCAAATTGTAAATTGATTTTGAAAGTTAACGCGAAAACTTCGTTATTTATAACTTTTTTATCCGGATAACATAAATAAAGATCTGTTTTTCATTAGGTTTTCGTCGAAATACAAAAGAAGGCTATTTCCTACCGTGAACGGAGAAGCCATCTCCTTTAGTTTATCTTCAGCGAGTGATAACTGCGAACAGGTGTGAGCCATTGAAATTTGAGAGTTGCATCTAAATCCGAAATATAACAATCTAAAAAATTAACATTAATTAAACAAACTTCAATTGACAACAAGATTTTAAGTCTGAGTTGGGTACAACTTTTTTTTTTTTTAAGTTGAAATAATCGATGAACCTTTAATCAACCTTCTAGTCATTAGTTGAAACTGTGGGAGTTGTTGGAAAAAATTGTCATCATTTTCTCGAGTCAGATTTAGGACAGACAGATTTATTTTTTTTTAATCTTTAGTGCTAAACTGAATAATTGAGAAAATCACCTGTTTGTAAACGATCATTTTCAACATCCGTCAAACTGGAAGATTCAGTGCTGTTGTCATCAAAACTGTATTCGCTGTCAGCACTTTGCAGTCCAACATAGCTGACCGTTGGTTCCTGAATAGACATTGCAAATAAAGTAAAAATCTATCACCGTTCGAGCATCGTCCCGTAAACGAAACAAAAACAATCGTGACAGAAGGCACTTGACGGAGTAGGAAGTTAACGGAAGTCGTGTGATTGAATCGGAAGTGGAAATTCCCGATAGATGACAGCACCGTCGATGTCGTCATCAGTGACGTCATGTTTTGATATGAGTCCTCCACATTCACAACATGGCCGCTTAGGAATGTGGATTATTAGGTTTCACCAGAAAATGAGCTTCACAATTATCCCCTTCGAATCTATCGCAACGAATCTACGTCCAAGACCTAAAGCTTCCCTCTCTTTAGGTTGACATCTGTTTAAATTAGTATGGGTGCTAAGCAGAGCACGACAAGTAGCCCAAGGGTGCGGACTTTCTCGAGTAGCGTATCAAGTCCTAATGGAGCTGGAACTACAACCACGGCTCCCGGAGTGAATTTACTGAGACCAGGTGGTACTGGCTCAGTTTCCGATTCACGACAACGTGCTCGGAGCTTGTCCAGTGTGCCCAGTATACATTCGGGACAGCCTATTACCATACCAGCCAATAATGGTGCTTTCGGAGCATCCGATTCACCGGAATCCGATACGAGCACCCCTGAAGATACCCCCTTCGGTAGGGTTTTCGTTGCTCATTCTTTGCCTACGCAACTGTGGTCATTCAATGGTAAGTCGGTAGAATTATTAGCAAAAGCTAATTCGATCATTTTTATTTAATAACATTGTTGTTCACTATCAGAGTCAGTGGTACAAATGCTTATAAAGAGTAACACAAATAAGCCTAATGTTAGGCTTACACAACTTCGAACAATTAATACTGCTAAAAATTAATCTGCTATTAAAAAATAGTAGAGGTTTTATTATTTCTTCTTCAGTTCAGCTTATTTGTAAATAGAATGCACTTGTCCTCAAATTCATCTGTTACCATGCTTTAACTATTTTTTTCCATGTATGTCAAGGTTAACAATTCAAGGACGTCGTAGGTCTGTAAGCTTTTTTATTTTTATCTAAATAATGCCAGACGGTGACATTTTTTTTTCTGAATCCTATTTATTACACAGTTTTGTTTCTGAAGTTCCTGTGTACATTCATTTTGCAGCAAAAAAGTACGAATAAGATGATCAGTGGTTTTATATCTGTTCAGTAAACAAAATGCACAAAGTGAACTTCAGACGTTGTAAACATTTTGAACGTTTGTTGTTGTTTAGAAACAACGAACCTTAAAAATGAATAGTATTTAATTTGTCAGATTTTGTTGTTCGTTATTTATGTGCCTTTTTCATGTATGAAAACATTTCAGTGTTTTCTTGAGTAAATATTTAATTTTATTGCCACCGAAGTGCTATTCGAACAGGGAAAGTCAAATGCAAGTGAATGTAAATAATATATTATCATACGAGTGTATCAAATATATATATATTTGTACAAAATATCAATTGCTTAATGCTTGTTTTGAAATTTATTATTTAATTTCTACAGACGTACTATTTTAGTAAGATGTTTTGATTACATCCCTGCATCTGATTGGCGGGGAATATTAACGGAAAATTTGCATAATTTGGAAGTGAACTGTAAGGTTTAATATTGAATACAAACGATGAAGTTGGATGTAAATATTTGAAGTCGTATTAATATTATTGATTCTCATTAATATATGTTCTGAAATTAAAAGAAAACAAGTGTAATCTGATCGAAATTTAACTGAAAACTTTATTTTTATCTATAAATATTGGAAGTTATGAAAATTAATTATACTACTATTAAAGAAGAAGAAAAAATCCTTACGTAAAAACAAAAATTTATAACGTACATATAAATCCCATGAACTAAACTAAACACCGTAGAAATACTTGAGGTAGTTTTGTTTTTTAGTTGAAATGTGTTATTAGTATAAAATCATCAATAGGAATAGTTTTTTTATGTTATATATGTATTTAGTATTTATGACAAGTGTACTTAGGAACATCTGAATGTTCTTCCATTTGTCAATAGGGTGTGACTCGTAGATTTAAATTTTTCTTTTTATTTCTTGCATTTCTTGCTTATTTTCATGACATTATTGGAAGATATTTATAACCTATACGATAACATTTATTTATAAATACACTGGTTGATTCAGGTTTTCATTGAATTTGAAACTGGTTGAGATATAGGATGAAATCAATGTTAGTTTTTCAAGGGTTTTGTATTGATTTTTTTGGTGCAATGTACTCTAGCTCTGCTGTTTCTGAATAATTCCAAGAAATTATTAGGAACTCCAAGGGAGTTGTTAGCTTTTGGTTTTCTTATTTTTGTGAAGATAATTTTAAAGCAATTGGTGTAAAATAATTGGCATTAATTTAACTTGACATTATTCTTTTTAAAATGCGATTGTATATCAGTGTTTATTTAAGTATCTTTAGTAAACTTCATTGAGTTCATTTAATAAGTTAGCGAAAGTTGTGCAGTTTCTTAATTTCTTTAATTGGAGAATCTGTGATTATCTTCTTAATCAATAATCCCATATATAAAAAGAAGTCCGTATAAGTATCTGTTTGCAAACAGGATTTCGATATTATTGAGATATTTGCCATTTTTCTTGCATATTTCCGACTGATGTTTCTTTCCTTCTCAAAAGGAGAGCTTTTAAAAGTGATGATAAAATTAATAAATATGTATTGTAACAGCAATTTCTGCTTTTGTATATGTATCACTAAATCAAGCTCGTGTCTTTTTTTTCTTTAATTTTAGTTTTGAGTTAATTCTCAGTAAATTGTCAATGTGAAATGACATTGACGGGATTGTCAATAGGGATGGACGGGATTGGATTTTTAGGTCGGGACGGGACGGGATTTTTTTTTTCCCTCCCAAAAATCGGGACGGGATTGCCCTTCTTCAGTAAATGGGAAATAGTTGTTCGGGTTTTGAAACTTGATATGGATGACAATAATAATAACAAACAAAAACATTTTTATGTCTGTCGCTAGTTGAAATCACGAAGCCGTCGTCTGTTGTTTATTGGTTTCGCCAGTCGATCGCTAACGCTATGACGAAAACACTTTGTTGTTGATGTAATATTGGGAGGTAGAAGGAAAATAAATAGTCTAGAGTATTTCTCAATGATTTATTGTAGTTTTCAGTTGCCAGAATTAATAATCCCAGCATTATTAAGCCTTTTGTTCAATTTAAATAAATCGCGAAATCCCGTCCCGAAGAAATCCCGAAGTAAAGCAAATCCCGCCCGATAAACGGGATTATAATTTTCCCGAAAATTTCCCGAAATATCGGGTCCCGTCCATCCCTAATCTAAAGCTAAGTACAAAGCTAAGAAAACATTTGCCCCCAATTGGTTTCCCTTTTTTTTTTTTTTCTCGTTTGATGGTTAGTTTTCTTTATATTACACCTGGATACAAATTTTTCTCTTGTTAAAAAAGCAACGAGATATAAATGTCTTGATTTGCGTTACATATGCTTCGGCTAAACCGGAAAATACAGCCAATCAGTTTTGGTAAGGATACATCCGCGCAGGGAGACAAGATGGTGCGTACTGTTATCTCAAGAGTGCAGTTAGCCAGATGAGAGTTAGTTTCTGTAGTAAAAGATCGTGCAAAACCATTTTTAAATAAACTTACCTGCACATCTCATTCTACCTTTCAAAAGTTAATTGAAAAACTAAAATTCATATCTTAAAAGTAGTAGTGCCAAGGCGGCCATCTTGTAAAAACTCGACCGTGGTCCAAAACAGCGTAATACTGTAATCTCCGGTTTTACCTAAACTTCTTTTCGCAGCTGAAAACATCATTTAGCAAGTTCTTTATCTCCTATATCTTTATGAGTAGTATTTTTTTCCTTCAAATTCTTTTAATGATATTCAGAATGGAGATAATAATTATACAAGAATGACCATGAATTTTGGAAATTCCCAACCATAACAGATCACTTAAATCTCTACTGTTTAGAAAGAAGTAGTTTTAATTGGAAAATATGTAAACGAAGGTAACTTGGAGGTTTTTCCGAAACTGAACAGGTGTCAGATTTCTTTTTTTTTTCTTTTTGCATCTTGCAAATAAAGTAGACATAAATACGTCTGAAATGGTATAAATGAATTAATTTACTTTCGGATAACTTCTCGTTTAGTTGTAAGGTAATTCTCAGTGGCTTGAATACAGAAGATATTTGCTTTTAATCCTTTATATCCTTGGAAATAGATAGAATAATTGCAGTTGTCATGAGACTGTCTTGTTCGAACTTACCCTCCCCCCGTGAGTTTGCTTAAAAATGTTAAAAAGTCTGGATCACAGAATTTTGTTGCACATTTCCAGTTTTAAGTTTTTAATAGTTATAGATCAAGTATTACATTAGTTTATTTTTAATAACTTGACGTGACAAATCAGAATGCCATTTTCTGAAACGTGAATATCGTAGTGAGAATCTGAAATATGAATGCTAGTAATGAAGATAATTAACGTGCGGGAAATAACAGTAACAATGAGATCAATACCGCGCATAATACATATAGAACAAATATTTAAAAAAATGACATGTTTCGAGAGCCCGAACTCTTCTATAGTCTGAGGAAGAGAGCCGTTAACTTTGGGCTCTCGAAACATGTCATTTTTTTTAAATATTTGTTCTATATGTATTGTGCGGTATTGATCGCATTGTTAAAAGTGAATGCTAGTAGTTTCTTGTACATTATATTATTGATTTAAATTCCTATACTTGTGTGTGTGTATATATATATATATATATATATATATATATATCGGTATAAAAGTGATTTTTCGATTTGATAGTTACAGTTGAGACAACTATTTTAGTAATATATAGTTTTTTATTTTAGTAATATATATCGACCCTTTGTTTTAATTAAAAATAATTTCTGTAATATAATATATTGTTTGTTTGAGCATAAGAGATCACGCAAATTCTATTACATACGGGGTATATACATATAACGTTTAATGCTTGTGAATTGTAAACTGAATGGATTTGTTTGAAAATGTGTTAAGAATTGTGGTTATTTCAATATGAATCAGTTCTATTATATTCGGGTTATCATTGCCGCAAAGTCATCAACTGATGTGACCTTATAGATAATTCCGACAATCTATTAGGACACCAGGATCACCTCTGTGAATTGAGTGGTTCTACAAATTAATTTTCGAAGCACGAGCCACTGAGTCATTGTTGTTTGACCGTATCAACTGGTGCTTATTTATTTGCAATGAATCATTGGCCGATGCTACGATAGCTAGATTCGGTCGCAGTTTAACTGATAACTAACGTAGCTCTGCTCAATAGCTTCTCATCTTACATTATTATTATTATTATTATTTTAAACACTGTAATGTCTGTAAAAGTTTGCAGCTTATCCTTATTCGAAAATACTTATCTTTTTAAGATTAATTTGTGTGTGTATTTTTTTGTGCATTTGTGATCGATGTGGGTGCGGGGGAAATAAAAGACTACACTTCGATAACAGCCACTGTTTTCATACGGAGTATTGCATTCAGCCTAGAAAATGAATAAATGTCTATTTCTTTGAATGAACGGGATTTTTATTTTATTTTTACCTTATGTCTGTTATTCGAGGTCAGTGGTCTCTGATTCATTTTATTGCAAGAGCGAAAATAAGCGTGTTGATTTATCTCGGGCCGCAATTAGACGTAAAGTAAGCGAGCGGTGTTTAGCAGCTCAAATGATAGCCGTTTCAGTAATAATCACAAGTACTTTTTATAATTTTAGGAGAAATTTTGTTTTTAAAAATTAATTCATTGTTTTATATACCAGTATATATAGACTATATATATATATAGAGAGAGAGAGAGAGAGAGAGATAGATATCTGCTTCCACTTCATGGCCGTAAGTTGAAGCCTTTTTGTCGCTGCTGCTACCTACCTATTCATTGTTCACAGGTGATTATTGACGGCATAATTTGCTCCAGACAAAGTGATTTATTGATTACCAATTTTGAAGTGGGACTGTGCTCTTCCTAGAAGAACCGAAGGAGAATCACACTGTAACAGGATTACAAACATATGCAATTTCCATTCGCCAAAGACTCGAAACACATGACACTCACATTTCCATTACAGCTTTAATCCTGTAGTTGGCCAAGTTCGCGACGAGTAGATGTTGCAATTGAACAAAATGAAATACGCTGTTATCTTGATTTAATCTGATAGGTAGAGATCTCAAAGTAAAAGACCTGAGAAAATTTGATTTTAGTTTTCTTAATTTTTTTTTAATTTTGTAAAATCAATGAAAAGTCCATATTTGTAAATTATAATATTTGCCGAATACAAAATTAAATTTTTCCGTTTGCTTAAATTATTTTCAATTGTTAAAGTTCAATTTTTAATTAAATCGAAGCATGCGTCTGTTACGTGGAGTACGATGTGTAACCTCAAGAAATATATTGTTGAATGAGATTCGAAGTTCTCCAATGAGAAGTGAATTGTTTAAACTTTCAGTGCTCCGAGATGGAACTTGTTCATATGTGTTTCTTTACGCGAAGATGTCTCCGACTGAGTCCCATGCAGAATTTGTCTATGTTAAATTCCATTTTTAGAAGTGGAACCAGTCCTATGGCATTTCCTGTTACACTAGAAAACCTAGTTTACGCGACTTTCCACTGATTTAGAAATACTTTCAATTGGAAGGCCTTTTGAGAAATTTCTAATTGGTAAATGAGAATCAATACATCTTAGGTTTACTTCCTCGACCCTCCTATTTTAGAAAACATCATCTTTAAGCTAAAGATTGTTTCACAACCAAAGTACAGAAATGTGGACTGAATGAAGAATGAGCAAAAACGATGTTGTTTGTGGATGAGTTATTTGATTAGAAAAAGATTCCTTTGGATTAGGCTTTCTTAATCCAACGGTCTTTCATAAATTGATGTTTCACAATGTCCTTACAGTCTTTTAAATCCTTGGAACTCGAGAAGGAATAACAAGCTTGAGACTCACAATAGGTCTTCCACAAGGTCACAAGTGCCAGAGATTAATTAATCCTCAATTATCGTATTTACTCGCATGTAAGACACCCCGTTTTTTTAATCATTAAAAATAGTGGATAGATCAACAATGGGTGCCGATTATTTCCTCCCCCCCCCCCTTTTTTTTTTTTTCTTGTTTTAATCTCAGATATAAATCGGTATCAAAACAAAAAATGATTTGAGATTCAGAAAATTTACTTTTTGACAAATTTGAACCTTTTTTTTTTTTGTTAAAAAAAAAGCTGGTAATACGAGTAACATTTTATTTATTATTATTATTATTATTATTATTATTATTGTGGCTTAGAAGACGATAGGATTCTTCTTAAAGAGTAAACACATTAAATAATTAAACTCTCAGTTCAACGCAGGGTTCATTTGGCACTCGACTGCTTAGCCGTACTTTGCAAATTCCAGACCTTTAAGAATACTAAAACGTAATTCATTTCGATTTTTAAACATCTTCGAATCTTAAAATCAAAATAAAAATTTTGTTGAAATAAATGTTGTTCCTTTTATCTAGTAATGTTGTTTTTGCAATTTTATTATCAGAACTTCAATTTGAAGTCATTCGAAAACAATAACGATATATATTGATAAGGTTATTTGTTGTTCCATTTAAAATCTTAAATATTTCAATTTACCTGATACCCTCTTGAGATTCCTGCATTTCATAAATAAATTCGTGATAAGAGCGCTTTATTATAAGGATGCTTGTAAAATTCGTGGTTCATTGGACCTACCTGTGGGTTCTGTTTCAACCAAATAATTTCAATAAAGTTCTTAATTAGTAAGATTTATCTACCTCTGATATTTCAACTTTTTTAAAATAAATAATTTGAGTCTTTCTGTTTTAACGTTGAAGTATTTTGATGTAATTTTGATTCCTAGTTTCTCGTCTTCCAAGGTCGTCTGTACAAAAATCAAAAGGACATTTTAAATTTTAGGAACTTCATCCAATTTCGAATGTCTTTTGATTTATTTTGATCACAGACGGATGGTGGATTTGTGGGTATTTCTGCTAATATGCGGATTATAATTTTTTTTCCACCTCCGATAATTAAGGGCGTTACAAACGTACGTTAGAACAAACTTATAATATTATAAATAATTATTTTTACTAGCAAGAAACCGGACTTTGAGTAGACTCTCGCACTTCTGTATTTTATTGAATCCTAAGTACATAAATACATAATTTAGTGTATGACGAAGCATTTTAAAGTGACTAATGCTATGGCGCTGTAAGATTATTAGAAACTAGCCGGGTACCGTCCCTTCGCTCCGGAACCCTTGCATACATAGCATTAAAAAAAAAACACCTTTATTTATTTAGCAAATTAATATCGAGATAGGAAAATATACGAGTTCGCAGCCCGTTGTGGCCTTCTCCGGATAACTCAGATGTATTGCGGGTTGGCGCCACTAACCTATAAATCGATAAGGCAGCTTTAAAGCGAAAATATAAATCCTCTTTATTTCCTATCCCGTGGGAATTTCGAAACATCCGGCCTTATTCCTTGTCTACATTATAAAGGGAACCTCTGTGCAACATTTCAGCCTTCTAGGTCCAAGGGTTTGGGCTGGGCGTTGATGAGTCAGTGAGTGAGTCGGGACTTTTCTTTTTATAAAGGTAGATTACAATTTTTTGTTTCGGTTTCAGAACTAATGGCGCTTTTCTTATGGCTTTTTCTAAGTTTTTTAAAACAAATAATTCTAATATTTATAGTTTTAAGTGTTGAAAATATGATTGTGTACTTCTACATGGCTTTCTACGTGGACATGCAAAATTTCATATTTCTAGCTACTGTTGATTTTGAAAAAAAGGATTACAAAACATGATCTAGTTGGGAATGGAAACTCGCTTCGCACGTCTAATTAAGGAATTTTATTATTTCCCTAAAAATCTTTATTTGTCATCGAGTTAAATTTATCCGCGAAACTTTTCAAGTCAAATTTGTTGAAATTTTGGATTTTATAGTTGGATTTTGTTTTCTTCTGTTACCTTAATTTAACCGTTATTTTGATTTGATTCAAATCAAAATGTACCGAAGTACTCAATATACAACTACTGTTTAACCAATCACAATTTTTTTGTGAATATCATTGAAATTCGCTTATTTATCGAAAATAAAGTATGAATCAGTTCCATTCATCAGAATATATGTATTGTATATACTTGAAAAACAGTCACATCAATGTCGATAAAGTTTCTTAAAAAAAAAAAAAAAATTTTGAGCTAGTTTTCAAATGGTGGTCATAAAAATAAATGCTTCCTTACGCATTGTGCGTTGATTTAGTTATTTTTTTTAATTATTTCAGAAACTATTCTAATGTGCTGAATAAAGTGTTGCCCTAATAAAAAGTGACAATCTCAATCCTCTGTGTCAATGGCCGACAGAGGACGCCATTTCGTAAATCAATTCGAAGACCGATCTAAATTAGCTGCGGCATTTCTTTTCCTCGAGTTGACACCCCCCTGTATCATTTCAACTTTATAAAACCTTAAGTCCTATTCTACTTACGAAAGTCTCTGCTTTTCAGTTCAATTGAAGAGATCTCGTGTAAATGGCGCCTCTTAAGATTTACTACTTAAAGACATTTGTCGTAATAATGTAGAGCAAAGGTATTACCACGTTGCAGTTATTGATTAAAATGTATTTGGTAGAAGCTGTTTTTGTTGAAAAGTTGAATAAGGAAGAAGGAAACGATAAAAACGGGGTTCGTTTTAAGTTTTTCTCTGAATTCCTCCTGACCTTCATTCCGTTCTTGTAGGCCTAAAATGATTTGGAAAGTTTTCAAGTCGAGTTGTTTCACAGCAGCAGTTGTCAGACCCTTTGTCTTCGTTTTTCATTCTCTCGCCCTCTTTGTGTTAGAACAAAACTTCAGATTGGAGCTTTAAAAATCTAAATAAGTTGTTTAGATAACAAAAAGAAAACAAACTTAAAAAGCTAAAAAAAATAAAAAATAAAAATAAAATAAATAAATATTTTTTACTTTAAATTATCTTAATGAATGTATGTTGGTACATTGAATAATAAATGATCTGTCTAAATTAAGGAACAGACAAATGTTGCTTTCAGAAAATTGAATCAAGATACTCTGTAGCTCGATTTCCAACAATAACTTCCAATAGTATTTGGAGCTGAATTTTGTCAGCCATGTCGACGGGAAAGGTTGTATTGACGGCGATACCGTTCTCCACCGACCCGATCACAAACACGACGACAGCAGAACAGTTTTTGGCACTGGCCACGCCACTGCAGTAGAGAGCAAGTGCTTTGCGACTCGATCTCAGAAGGGCGACAGGAATAATAGAATTCCTCATCACAAAAAACTGTCTTCAGATTTAACAAAACACTGCGGGAAAGATTCAGTACAGAGAGAGACCATTTAAAAACAAATAAATACAAACAAGACAGGAATCCTTTGCAGCGTGCTTAGGAAAGTAAATAGGCCAGAATATGATAAAATGGATCAATCAGACTAAGAAGAAGGAGAGTCCATGTAGAGGTCACCACGAACATCTAGTTCTCAAGCAAGTTGACATTGACCAGTGGAAACTTCTAGGATCGAATTCTTATTTGCATTTACAATCTGTATGATATTTTATGTTATTATTATGAAAATAATGCCGGCAAAACACCTTTTAAGGCAACCTATCTCCCACCCATCCCGCCATCCCTTTTTTTTTTTTTTGGTTGGATAGTAGGTTTCATTTATTCAAAGGGGAGGCTTCGCAATAAAAATATGTTGGAAGGTGTTCTCCAGTCGAAATTAGGTAGCACTATATAAAGGGTATATCCTGACTGTTCATTATTTCAGGATTTATGTTTGGAAGGACTGACCACCCACGACTTTAATCCAAGTGTCTATGTATGCAGTTTGTTCTCTCATGTGACCTGGTGAGCCTCGGAATAATTTAAACAGCATGTCCCTTTGATCTTTTCTTTCCTTCATTTGAATTTTCAGTTTTAAACCAAAAACGATTTAAAAAAGATATATCTGCTACATATTCTTAATAACTACTGCTTGGCGAGGCAATCCAATTTCCTGTGACTGCGTTCCAGGATATTTAATAGGTTTACATTTTAATGGATGCTTATTTAGATTACTATTAAATGTTGCAAAAATTTGTATTTTCAGTGCTAGGTGGATGAGATCTATTTCCGTGGTAAACAAACCATATATATATATATATATATAACATTAAAACAAAATGAGTAATTTAGTTTAAGTAACTAAAAACTTGACAAATGAAACTTCACAAATTGAACTTGAAATCGCAGTAAGAACTTGATACTTCGAGATTCAAAATCGGCATTTAAAATGTAAACAAAAATTGGTGATCCATCCATCCATTGAAGCGCCCTTGGTAGTGATCGCCTGGTACAGGTGATGACAAAAATCGATCATGTAGTAGTTGTTAAAATGAGCGGAATCTTGACGGACCGCATTTAAAATAATGCCCGATTGTCTTGTAAGACCAACTCCCCTATCTCTAAAGGATGATTATTGCATCCTTGTGTTATTTGTGAAGTATTAGTAAGAAGTCCTATTAAATTGCGGTGAATTTCTGTTCTATTTTAAGCCTATTTGCCTATTAGTTTGTAGAATGATCTCATTTCCTTCGAATAAGGAAGCTAATACGATAATTATCCTCAGGACACAACTAGACGAAGGAAAACTGATGAATCACACGGTGAATTCAAATGTTATTCATCAAATGTTTCTGAAAATAACGCGCTTTATACATTTTTAGAAAAATGCGTTTCGGTTTACGTTGAAATCTCCGTTATCTCTATGGCCTTTTTTTTTTTCATTCCCACAACTCCGGTTTCCATTTGTGAATTAAAAAATACAGGACAGCTCGTAAAATGCCCTTCACTGACTATTAGTTTGAGATTATTGATTCACAGAGCACTAGAAAATAATGGTTTATATATATATATACACACACACATACTCTCATTCTCTTGATTTATGCTTAATTCAGTAATTAAGAGTCCGTAGAAGGACGAAACGGTCGTACCCAACTCCTCTCCTAATAATTGAATCGGAAAGGCAATTTCTATTTGATTCAGGTGCTGTTCTTTTGTTTTCTTGTCTCTTTTTGGTTTCTTCAATTCATCTCACAGCACGTTAAACTTTGGCTTTTTTTGCCTTATTTTCTCCAATAACTTTCTTTGGGCCTTCTCCTTTCTTATTAAAGTCCTTTCATCCCTACGAGCCGTAGGAAAGGGATTTGGTTGATGTCGTAAGGCACAACAATTTATTTTTCTTGTTTTTCTTGGGTTGGGAGTCACTTCCAGATTGGCGGTGGCTCTCAGCAATAGGATCTTGCCTTTCCGATTCTTTTTATCGGGAGAGGCAGGGTACGGCTGATTAGTCCGTAGAAGGACGAAACGGCCGCACCCAACTCCTCTCCTAATAATTGAATCGGAAAGGCAATTTCTATTTGATTCAGATGCTGTTCTTTTGTTTTCTTGTCTCTTTTTGGTTTCTTCAAACTGTTTTATTTAACTTTTTAATTTACTCTTAAAAAAATAATGAATCGATTGTTTTTAGGTTGTTTTTTTTTTTGTTATAAAGTTACCTCATTTCATTAGTGTACTGTGTCTCACCCATTCCCACACTTCTAACGAATTCCATTCGATTCATAAAAAAAAAACAACAAAACCGTCCTTCTGGTTGTAGTAATTGACAGTTTGGGCTTCGCTGCAGATCCTCTTTGTCATGCAGAAAAGTTGGTTGCCTGACTCTTTGAAAGGAGATCAGATGGTTTCGTACAATACCCGGGAGCATCGTACATGTGTTACACATGAGAATTGATTTTGATTATTATTCTGTTTTCGCGAATAAATGTAAATTTAAAGACAAAAGATATAAGGTTTCCTCCTCATAATAGGAAACTGCAATATCTAATTCGTGAATTTTAAGCAGCAAGGAAAAAAAAAAAAAAACCGGGGGACAAGGGCCCCTCCGCTATACAGCACTAAGCTGTAAGTAAAAAAATTGAAGTACATATTAATTAAAAAAGTAATAGAAGATAGGTTATGGAATAGCCCGATTTTATTAGATTATTTCAATTTAGAACCAATCTTTAAAAATATGGAAAATGTGTTTTATTTTTCAGCTGACCCGAATTCTGTTAAGACAATGGATGCTGATCGAAATATATCGATAAAATTCAGTTTATAGATAATTGGTTGTTTATTTACCATGAAAACCAGCGCTTATTGAAAGTCGTGTAGCAGATTTTGCTTCTGATAATAGAAAAAAAAAAATCTTTTTTAATAAGATAAGGTTTTTTGGGAGAAATCCTTTTGATAGTACTTTAATGGCAATGAATATGACTGGTATCTACTTAATTGGAGCTCGACTTTACCAAAATCAATTCGGAGCTTCCTGTTAATAACATAAATTTGCTTCCTCCTAATAATTGACCACCAAATTTCATCTCCTTTGGATAAATAGTTTTAAGTTATCTTGATCACAAACGACCGTCACATGTCGTTTTACCCTTAGTTATTTTGTGTATGTTAACCTTTTCCTTGATATATCTATGATTCTTATCAGAGACTGAAAGGTTGGAACCAAATGTACGATTCTCTTTTGCAGTTAACTATGGTTTTAAAAACGCCTTTCACTTTTATAAACACTGTGTGGAAATCTTCCAAAATACCACAAGATGTAATCGAAAATACTTGTTAGTTTGCTAAGATTTCTTTTGTAGAGACTAAAGATTCTCCCTCTTCCTCCCTTTTTAGGCTTCTGAAGGACGCCTTACATCCCCGGTTTGTCTGTCTGTCTGTGGACACATATCCCACAATGCTTTGCAACGGCTACTGTTAGCTCAGTTGTTTAGAGCGTCGTGCTAATAACGCGAAGGTCGTGGGTTCGATCCCCTCATGGGCAATTCTTATTCTTCATTTTTTTCTCCCCATTTTAAATCTTTTCACAGTTTCTCAGTTTTTTTTAAAATCATTATTAGGAATTCAGTGTTTTAACAAGGTTTGAGTTAAGAATGACGATTCTATACAAATAGGGGTGGGTAAGATAGCATGGGGTCGCAAAAAGACGCGCGCGCGTATTTTCTAGACCAACTCGGTGCAGTCTATTCTAAAGTAAAGGTGACTCAGAAGCCGTTGCGAAGCACTGTGGTTGGTTTACTAATCGCTACCCCTGCCTTGTTTTTTTTTTCTTGATGGCAACGATCTGCTTCAAATTGCAAAAACCATTTCATTAAGTTATATACAGTGTATGGAAACCTTCCAAAATATTGTAAAGATTTAATCAATTTGAAAGAAAATTTTTTGTTAAAAAAAATTACATTGCAAAAATAAAAAATGGAAACAAGCGCTGTTTAAGGCATTTTTTTGTTTTGCAATTTATAAATAGAACAGATTTTAAATGTGCGATATAATTTCTAAATATTATTTTTGATAAATATTCATTCATTACGCATTAAAGTTGAATTAAAAAACAAAACAAAAACAAACTGACCTTTATTTGGCGTTAAAAAACTATTTGCATGATTTTGTCTTTGTAATGCTTTTACTATTCAACCTTTTCTTTAACGCCTTCCCCTCCTCCCCCTTATTTTTTTTTCTTTTCTCTGGTTGGATTAACTCTGTTGGCTTTGTTTATCTGGAATTAAAGTGGTAACTAGTCGGGGCATTTTAAATATTACCGTGAAGCTTTTCTAATACCCCGGTTTTTTTTCTAATTTCACAGAAGAACTCAATGTATGTAACTAGTTCTGTCTTGTGACGTATGTTTGTGAACGAGTTGTCGTACCTTGAGTGATTTCACGGGACCAGTTCTTTTGCAATGCATCCTGAGATTGTGCTAGACAAAAAAAGCGCCAACAGCAAACTTATTGTTTCTCAGTAATCTCAAGAACGAAAGTTTGTTTTTTTATGTTACGCTTCATCAAGTCTCAAGTCTTCAATATTATTTCTCCAAATTTCGATCAGTATTGATATTTCGCCTTTGCTCCGTTTGGTATTATGTTTTCGCTTAGGTATGGTGGACACGATGGTTGCCATGTTCAAAATTTTTTTCGTAAATACCTAGTTGTCAGAACAAGGGCAGCTAATTAATATCGACTTGATGATTTTGACTCAGGATTACTTATCCGCCAGGTGACCACCCGGAGATAAGAAACTAGAAAATGAGGAGAACTCAGTTGTAAGTCGTTTTGTGAAACCAAGGTATAATAGGAGTTAAATACTCTATAAGACGGTTGAGTTAGAAATTTTTTTTTTTTAAAACTTTGATGCTAGAAAATTAGATCTAAAATTCCTGGCTTTGAATTCATGTTATGTAGAATTCCAAACAGTGCGGTTTCTTTGCTACTGAGCGGTCTATAGTCAGATGCCGGGAGAAAGTGATGGGGTTTCGCATAAAAGACTGCTTTACTCGTGTCGTAATTCATGTCATTCAAGTGGTAATGTCAGGATATAATGTCAATGAATAAAAGGCCTTAAAAACTCCGGCAAAAATCTGTTTCCCCACTCAAGGAAATTTTTACCTGAGAATTGTTATCGAAGATGATTTCGTATTCATTATAAAATTAAAGGCTGTCAAATTTATTTTCATAAACAAACCATTATAAATAAATAACGAATAGAAAACACAATTGAAAACAAAACATACCAAAACAGTATGACTTTAATGCGTCGGATTATAAAATATTGAACACGTTGTGGTTATTAACCTTCATCAGTGTAGAATGATTTAAAATTTCCGTTGGTTTACTAGTCACATGTTGTTAGAAAAGTCCATTGTTAACAGAGGGTGTTGTTGCTATCAGGGAGGATGCTTTTAAGAATAGTAATATTCTGTTGTTTCCACTTCTCCCCGCTACCCTCACCTCTCGGAAAAATGGTTGATGTCCCGTGCTCGTTTGATGGTTTAATAACTCAGGCTTATCTAAACTTTACTAAAACATCATAATTTTTTTTTGTTTTTGTTTCTTTCGTGTGAATTTTTTATGCCGGAATTCTGATAAAAAAATTGTTTTTAATTATTAAAAACACTTTTTATTTTAAAGTTAGGCCGGTAATCTTATAACTATTCGCCGATGGCCAGTCACAAGTTGTGGATAACACTCGGTTTAATGCACGGTTTTAAAGTAAGGTTAAACAAAGAACTAGGGTGTGATTGAATTTTTTGGTGAGAGAAAACGAAACAGTGGAAGAGTTTACAAGGGAAAAGGGTCGTGACCAGGAATATGGTTATTGGTCACAACCCATTCCCTGGGCTAAATGATTATCAGTGGACTTGACGAAAATCATGATTCACCACATCAATAATCTCGTACACCAAGAACGGGCCACTGCATCTTTAAACTAGAGAACCCGCCGCCAAACTTGGACAAAAATTAAAGCATGGAAGAAAACAGGTTCGCAAGTGATAAATTTGGGCTACTACCATCCTACAGTCTATTGATTTTATTTCCCTCATTTTTCGGAAAAGTGAAGATCAGCTTTCGAGGCACTTACGAAGTTGACTCGTACATTATGACTCGCAAGTCGTGAGTTGACTGAGCAGGTATACAAGTGTTTGTTTTGAGGTTGCCAGATTGCGATTAGTGCAACAACTTGATTTTGTTCGTTAATACCATGAATTACATAGGAAAACTGCAAAATTCGTTTAGTTTTGATGAGTTAGCCATTTTTGAAGTGCCCTTCATTTTTAAGGTAATAAATAAAGAATCTTACGTCCACAGTTCAACGGAAATTTTAGCATTTTCCGATTCCTAGAACAAACTTTTAGGTTGGTTTTCGAGTCGCCTCCGTGGATGCCAATGTATTATTTAGAATATTGTAGGCGTGGTACTCAAAAGTATTGGCCTCATCAATTATCCACCCTCGATTTCCAAAAACCTTTTAAATCATTCTTTGTACGGTAACAGACCATTCCATTTTAATAGTGTCAGTACCATCAATCCTTCTATATATTTATTTTAAAGTCTGATTTAAAAAAAAAAATACAAAAGATCTTAAGAACGAAAAGGTATAACCATTTCTCTTCCGTTCCCGGCATTTTGAAGAATGGAACCTTCGGAGAATAAAAGTTAAGGAATAAAAGAAAAATAGAAGAGATTAGATTTTGTTATTTTAGACCCAAGTGCCTAAACCATTGTACCATTCAGTAGTGCAATCAATAATACTTAATTCAAAAACATACCGTATTATGCTCCAATAAACGCCGAAGCTCTTATTGTCGCCAGTCTCTAATAAGCGGCGGGCTGCGGAGGGGACACGGCCAAATAGTAGCCGGGTCTTTGATATTTGTCTACAGGTACTAGTGTAAGCGTCCGTATCTTTACAGTCGTGCGTAATACCTGACGGCATATTGCTTCACAAAAAAATTTAACATTGCCTTTAAGATTCGCGCGATGGAATACGCGAAAGAAACTTCCGGTCAGGCGGCCGCCCATCATTGCGGATTCGGACGACGAGTAGCAGCGAAAGATACAGAAAGATGTAGCATGTAAAATTCAAATAAAGTAGCTGTTTGTAGTATTAGCCGGTATTTATGTGTAAAAATTGCGTTCTGAAAGTTTTTGTTAATAATGGCCGGCCTCTAATAGCAGCCGGTCTCTTATTAAGCGCCGGGAGCCGAGGCTAATTTTGCAAATAAATGCCGGGGGCCTCTATTGGAGCATATACGGTAATTGAAGTTGGTTTATAAATCTTGTCATTTAATCTGATACGAAGGTAAAGTTTGTACTTTATACACGAATTAAGGAAAAAAATTTTTTTTTTACAGTATAGTAACTTTATATTGTATTATTACATCACAAACAAAAGTGTAAAGTTATCAGACCATCTTAGTGTTCAGGCCCGTTAATTGTTGTGATTAATTTCATGTATCACAATTATTGGCCTACATGTCAATTGTTGTGATTCATGTAGGCCTAGTAGCGTTTTCCCACTTGCGATCGCATAGACTTAACAAAGAATTCCCCTGTTTGTGAAAACTTATTAGATTTTTCGTTAAATGTATAGTAATATTTTAAAAGCTTTCTTAGAATAACTGAAACGTTCCGGATTACTTGAAATTCGGTGTGGGGAAAATCTTGCAATGGCGCCAAAACTTTTTTTTTTTTTTAATGTAAATTGGTGGTGGAGTGAAGCACTCCCATTTTGCGAGAGAGAGAGCAAATGTCATGTCCTTGTACGTGGTTGGCGTCTGAATTTGAAATGCACGCCTGTGGCGCAATTGCCGTCAGCAGACAGGCGTTGACATTTGCCATCTGCATTGTTTATTATTAGGTTGCGATTGTTTTCAATCTGAGCTCAACGAAACCCCTTGTCGTTGCCGCGCTCAGTCCTAATGGGGAAATCCAGTGTTTTAGTTCGGCCATTGTTACTTCACGGAAACCTCCCACGCAACGCATGGACACAAATCAAAGCTCGCGTCAATTAAGAAAGAGGGGACGACAAGGAAGACTTTTACTCCTAATCGAAATCCTTGCAAACATAGCTTTCGAATGATAACGTAGTGTTTTGAAAGATTTTTTTTTTTTTTTTAAATTTTGTCTTCTTTAGGGAAATGAGGTTTAAGAAATTAGTACAGTAGAGCCCCGGTTATCCGCGGAATTGGGTGGCAAGGGTACCGCGGATAGTGAAAAAAAAGACTGAAAATGAGGTGTAAACACGAAAAAAAAAAAAAAAAAAAAAACATTTCAACATAAAAACTGTTTTATTGTACAAAAAACAAAATATGCAAAACTTTTAAAATATGTACAGTACAGCAGAAACCTTTCTGCAGAGCAAGAGCCTGTCACTCATCCACAAATTCCGAGAAGGCCTATAGGATTACAATGCACAACAAACCTGTCAGTAATTTTCGACATCGGGGCTTTACTGTATTTATATTATATATATATTTAGCCGGACAGTAATCTGAAATTTGAAAAAAATGCCAATACAACTTTCAAATTACTGTTTCTGTGATATATATATTGTGTGTGTGGAAGACCCCTAATAACTTTTGAAGCCGTGGATGGATCATCTTGAAAATTGGTATGCATATTTAAACCCCACAGACGATGTACCTTTTATATTTTAATTCTTTTCCAAATAAAATCCTTGTGATAAATTACAGCGAGAAGCCATAGGGAAGCACTGGAATCAATACAGTGTATTTTAATTCTTATTTCTATTAATACTTCATTGTTTTAAACAGGGAATTTTAATCCTCTTTTAGCTAATCCATTAATTAAAGCGCGTTTTGATAGGATTAAGGTTAATCCGATTTTGACAGATTCAGTAAGAACCGCGGATTTAATTATTGTATTATTCAGAAATAGAAAATGTGTACTGTTTGTGTTGAGCAAAAATTAGAATTTTAAAATAATCGTATAGACTTTTCGGTTTGTGTCTTTTTCTTGACTGAAAATAAATAAATAAATAAATAATAAAAAAAAAAAAATCTTAATAGGAAACTAGGCTGTAAGTTCTCTGAGGAGCTTCTTGTAATTATATTTTTTTTTCCTTTCAGAAATCACCGTGACTTAGTTCAGATATGTTGTTTGTTTTTTGTTACCTTTCGAATAAGTTGTTTACAGGGAACTATTAAAAAAAAAATAAAAAAAATCAGGAAATGTCGCTAAGTTATTTTGAGATAACAGTATGCAGCAAGTCATCACGGCGGGCGGCCATTAGCGGAACCGTAATCTAAAGTTTAACCATATTTTATGATTTTATGCACATAAATAGAAGTTGTGGGTTACATCCACGAATCATTAGTTGACCAATCTTTCTCTGCGTATTACAATGTCACTGGTTTTTTTTTTTTTTCTCATTGGATTTTATTTGTTTCTTTCATTGTTTTCTTCTGCTCACCTGTGGGACTTGATCTGAGCATTCCATAAGTTATTTCTGAAGGGACGGGAACTGTTATATTGTTTTCTTCGTTGGTCGAACTGTTTCGACTTTTATAGTGAATCGCTTCCGTTGTTCCACTGCATCTAAAAGGTACAAGGAGGGGGGAGGGGGGTTCAGAATTTCATGGAAGCATTGTCTTCGTTAGGAAAAAGGAACGCTGTCCATGGTGTACAAAAAAAACAAAAACTATCTCACAAAACCTTTACGGACTGTATAAAGTTGGTGGCAGTCATATTTAGAGTTCCCGTGGATGAAATATGTCTGATAATTATAACATTGTGTTGAAATCTTTTGGACACAAATATTTAATTGCACCATCTACACCAAACTTCAAATTTAAGAGTTTAGCCTCATTATCAAACGAATTAATATTTGTAGTCCTATTTCATGGGTCACTTTTTATACGAGTCTTAAGTAAACTCAAAAGAATAATCACTAATTTCATTAGAAAAAAAAATGACACGTGAAGTGTTGTGTAATTGTCTTCCATTAATTAGATGGTGGTGCTTTTAAATCCAGCATTCAGCCCCTTTTATACCCTAGGCCAAAAATGCCCCTATGTAATATAGAAAAGAATACATTGTCAAATGAACTTCCGTTTAAGAATTTAGCCACAATGTTTAATTTTCACGTGAATAAAGATTTTAGGACCCAACAGTTCTATAGGTTAAACAGAAATACAGCGATTTAAACAGTTTGTTTTTATAATAATATGACCATACCGCACAATACATATATAAAAAAAACAAAACTGTTTAATAAAAATGTATTTGAAGAAGAGAGCCGTTTACTTCGGGCATCTTGAAACACGTCATTTTCCTTCCTTTTATCGAATTTGGCCAACTAGGGACCACGTAACTAGCTCAACCTGACAACGTCAGGGCGAGGCTTGTGAAATTCAAGAAAGGGGGGACGAGAATTAAATCCCGTCCAGGATAACCCTGAGATAGTAAGTCCAGGTGGGAAACGGACGAAATACAGAAGAAGAAAGAAACAGCCATGCCACCACCGGGATTCGAACCCGGGTACTGGCGCATCGGCCACAACGGCAGCCCGCCGGCTAAACCGCACGGCCACGTCAGCACGGCAACACGTCATTTTATTAAACAGTTTTTTTATTTTTATATATTGTGCGGTATTGGTCATATTATTATTGTTACCACTCTCACATTAATAATCTTCATAAAATTTTGGTGTTAGAAAATATTCTGATATGACTAAATTTTGATACCATACATAATGTTAATAGCCTGGTCTCTATCTGGCTCAATAACGAAAAAAAAAAAAACCCAAATATTTCGAAACTAAGTATGGTGGAAGTCTGGCAATAATTGTTGTTTATTTATTTTGTTAATAGATATCATTTAGAAAATGAAATCGCTACCGAATATTTAAACTCTGAAATTTTTTAATGGCAAATTGTCGAAATATTTCACAAACGTAAAAATTTCGTAATTTAATGATATCGGAATGGGTGTCCGCTGTTTCAAATCAATAGTAAATGGCGGACAATAGATTACATCATTTTGTAATCCATCTGCAGGAAAAAAAGAAAACTCTTATTAAATAATAATTGACACGAAAATCATAATTAATTTTAAATGCCGATTCCTTTGTTGTTGTTTTTTTTTTTTTATACTGATTAAAAAGTTAGTGGTAATAGCTTATCATTATTAACTTTTTAAATAATTTTGTAAAATCTTCGCTATAAAAATTCTAATTGTTTTATTACAATGAGCTGTTTATCTAAATAATCAGAAAAGTTAAAATCCTTTGGAAAAAATAAATATTCAATTTCATTACGCAGTATTTTCCAGCACTTCTATCCAAGCGCAGATTCGCAATGAAGCTTCATTTTGAACTGAAGTGATTGACAGCCGACTGAAAAACGTTGAATAATCACCGCTTCTTGAATTGGCAAATAACAAAGATTTAAAAATTTTTTTTTTTTTGTTAACCAATTGTTATCGTGAGTTTCAATTGCTTTTTAAACAAAAACTGTGCAAAAAGTTAGCATTTATTCCTTTATTTATTTTCGAATTCTGCAAATTATGCTGCATTTCATTCAATTTGTGAAAAAAAAAAAAAAAAACCCACGAAACTTTCTTGGTGCATATGCCTGCATTTCATTCGACTTCAGCCCTTTCATTTGTGCACCAAGAAAGTTTCGTGGGTTTTTTTTTTGGAAAATAAATGGCCATGATTGTCAAAAGGAAAGTCGAACAGCTTTCTTTTTCCTGAATTACAGTCTTGTGTTGAGTTATATCAGGGGTTTCTAACATCCGGACTCTGAACATAAGAAAAACATTATCTTTTATTTTTGCAGGTTTAAAAACGATACAGTATGGGATTATTATATCGCACCGATCTCTTCCTCACGATAACCTTTCTTATTATGAATGTGATTGACAATTCAAGAAACAGTAAGCATTGATATAGAAGGAGCTGGACAATGAAGTGTTCACGATTTTGTCAACGTTTACTAAAAGCCCACAGAATGTAAATTAATTGATCAGTCAAGATTCCATCTCTGAAGGTGAAAGGGATGCGAATTAGCTTTACAGAAGGGAATCCAACTACACTTGACTGATCGCTCGTACCTGCAAGTTAATCAAGTTTGATGCGTGGTATCGTATTTGATGTATCTGCAGTAACGGTCCTATGTTCACTGCGGAGCTCTATCTATACGTCCTCGAGGTGACAGTTGCCAGACCACTGGTAGGCCGTGGTCATGGTCAGTGGCAATCCATTCCCCAGATTTGATCCTTCTGATGGTAAATCCCTCAAAAGCTTACGGGGATGTGCGAGTTATATGCAAATACTTCGCCGTTTTATATAAGGGACTTGAACATCCGCTGAAGTTCTTGAACCAATCTCCTGCGGATACCGACTGTATTAATTAAAAAAATTCAAATAGGCTAAAACAAACAAACAATCAAATGGATTTTATATGCTCTTTTTTGTTATTTAAAGCATTAATTTTATTTTAGAAATATTAGTCGCCATGATTCTTCTTTATTCTTCGAAAAGTTGACAGTAATGTAATGTTATAATTATGATTCCGAAGGCTTATTCTATTCTCTCCTTTAAAATTCTTATCATTTATTTAGTTATTTATCGTTTTAAATTTTATTTTTAGTTTTTGTTTGATGGTCCGTGAGATTCCGTCGAAGTTGTCGATAGAGAAAAACTTTGTAATTGAGGACATTAAGAATGAAGCTACTGAATTCTAATAATAGACCGAACAGATTTGTAAGTCGGCAACCGTTGAAGAGATTAAGAGTCACGTGCTTTGTAACCTGATTAAGGGAAGACGTGACTGGTTTTTTTTTTTTCTTTTAATCAACTTCATGCATTTTTCTTTCTTATTCGTAAACGGGGTAATACTTTTGACTGTATTGGTGATTTTTTTGAATACTGCAGTATTCGTTGTTTAATCTGTAATCGAAATTCCATTTGGTGATGCACAGTTAGTATTTTCAAATTCTCATTAGCGTCTGGTTTCCATAGAAGTAGACGACATCACTTAGTAATGATGGAAGATGTTTGTTAAGATTGCAGTGGAGGAAATGCCGGACCAGATTCATTAAGTGATTTCTGAATTGAAATTATCAATTAATATATATATATATATACACACACACACACATATACATACATACTAAGGAAGTTAATCAACTTAATCAATGTTAAAACAACAACGGGAGACATATGGTTATTCTGTTTTGTTTTTTTTTTTTTGTATGTGTTAATTGTTTTCACTATTACTGCTGGGATTTTACGTTTTCACTGTTATCCATTTAAAAAAAGTAGGCATATTGAAGTAATTCGTGCTTCAATAGTTTCGGAGAACAGTTTTGAATTTAAACTTTCAAAGAATATAAAATACACAGTTGCCTAATTTTTAATTTCTGTAATTATTTTTCCCGTAAAACTATGCACATATCTTATGTTTTCCGCATCTAATCGAAATTGTATTCTTTATTGCCACAAACATTGTTGCCATTGCGTTCGCCACCTCAGCAAAACCTTAGAGGTTGATGCCATCATTAATTCACTAACAAAATGGCGGACTTCCGATGTCGATGTCGGATCAGTGAACTACCTGTTTATGACTTTGTTTATTCATGATTTTCTTGTCTCATCAATTTATGAGAACGCCCAATTTAGCATCTCTCTTTCCGTTTGAACATTTTATATTTGTGTCCCGCCCTTTCCCAAGGGACTCATCTGAATCATCCTACTGTGGAAATGTGATGGATTTCTTTATGTAATAGAAACCTGGACATTTTTATTTTCTGTCTATTCACCTTATCCTTTCGGAAATAGCCATTAACGAACTCTTCATCTTTTATCAGCGCAGCGACTGCAAACATATCATTCTTGATGTAGGGTGGCATCTATCCGGTCTGTGAATGCGAGGCGCTAGAGTAGGAGGTGAACTGGCATTGCTAAAAAAACACGAGCACGCTGATTCTGGTCTTTCAACCTTATATTTGTAGAATGGACTCTTCTCCAAGAGATGAAAATTTAGACAATGAAATTACAGTCACATGTAATTTGGTGAAGGTTCTATTCCAAAATTTTCACTGCTAACAATCATTGGTGGTGTAAATCCCACCAGAGATTGGATCGCCATGTTAGAAATTCTTTCTCAAATATTTCTGCTATCGCCCCAATATCATTAAAAGTAACTGATTCCTAAATAACTGTTTAAAATTTTTTAAAAACAAATAAAATAATAATTTACATAAAAACTTATTTCAGCTATTTAACTTAAGCCTCTTAAGGTCCAAATCAGAAGAAATAGAAACCGTAAGAAAGAAAAAGTTTTATGTTATTATAATTTAAATAATCATCTTGAATGAAATAGAAGTCTCATTCCAGTCTTTAGCCACGGTTCTCGTTTATGCTTTACATTGGTTTCCATTGTTTTCCTTTTATATTAAATCAATTTCATAAGAAATTTTAAGAATTTCCTAACAAATTTCAGTCTTGGTTACTGTTTGCCAGAGTAGCTTCCCAAATCCTTTTGACACATTTTTTATTTATTTATGTAGTATGATAATATGAATGAGGTGTGTTTCACAGCCAACGAAAAACCGAACGAAACATGCCCGGCCAATGAAAATATCGAAAACCTGAAATCACTCTGCCGGTTCATAAAAAGAACTCCGAAACGTAGCTTCAGATGAAAGTTGGGTTTACAATCTGAAACGGTTCCGCCCCATATTTTGATCGCGATATCGACGAGATCAAAACGAGACTTGCCATTGGAAGTTTACTTCTCGTGTAAAGCTACGCTTATTTCGGCAAACTACTAATGACAAATTTTCTAACGCGTTTTGGGCAAGTTTTCCAGAACGTGTTAAGCAACCATAAGCTTGCTTTCCCTGTAATACATTCTCTTCCCAATCCTCAGTTGATCTTTGCATTGTTTACTTTTTTTTGTCAATTTTCGCAGTCTTTAAACGCATCGTAGTTCTCAAATTCTCAATTTTCTTTTTGTCAATAAACAGCTATTTTTTTTTTTTTTATTCCACCAAATTTTTATTTCTTTTTTTCTCTGGCATGCCAACTTAATCAATCCAAATCTTCAAATTTTACTGACCTAAATCGCTGTCCGCCAACTAGGCTGCCACTTTTGTACTTGGTTCCGTGGCTGGCTTGGTCGTTTCATTTTCGACGTTCCGTCTTTCTCGGTTTATTCCACATACCAGGACTCAGCAATAACACAAGCCTCACAAACACACACTAATATTTGTGTATTATGTGAAAAAAATGAAGATTTACTTTTTTATTAACTTAATTCTTTATGATTTGGCTGGATACAAATTGACCTGTGGATAGGTTTTAAGAATTAACTTAAAACTGTTCACTTTATAGAAAAACACAATATTAAGGATAACCGATTGCTTCCTCATCAAATTCTCTTCCCCTTCAACCCGTTGCTTTTCTTGTTTCTACTATACCAGCAGTTCTTAAATAGGATGCTGGACATTTTTTTTTTTTTTTTTTAAAGATGAATCGTCAAAAAAACATTAAAAAAATAAAAATACAAAACTTCACCACAAAAGGTAATATTCTTTTATTTAATGAAACCTGTATGTTATGTATATTGCTATTTTACGTAGGTCGATCAGAAAAAAGAAGTTTACAAAGCTTGTGTACGAAAAGCAAGCCTTTATTGGAAGAAAATGAGATGGTGTTCTTAAAATGGCACAGATACACTATTTTTTTTTTTTTTTTATAAAGTCACCTTAACGACTTGATTTGTCACAACGTTTGGTCAGTCTGTCCATCCCAGCTGCATAAAACACAGGGACTACACAGGACTGTTGTAGCCATTTTTTTCGCATCACGTTGGACGTCTTAATTGCATGCGAAGCGTCGACCTGTCATGTTTTAAGGCAGGGAACAAATCCGGATAGTATGGCGGATGGCCCAAAATTTCCCAGTGGAAACTGTGCAGCAAATTCTGTGCGTTCCGTGCAACGTGGAGTCGTCGGATATTGATAATCCCGTCGTTCAGAAAACCGGGACTTTTTTCCTGATGTTTTGCCCAATTTCTCCAAGGTTTCAATAGGAGACCAGTTATCCAATCTGATCGCCATTTTGAAATGACAACGCGCACCTCCACACAAAAGAAAGATTACCTGTCACTGATCAGTACAACCCTCAATCGGATATTTCAGCAACCGCCGATATTATGTCAAACTCATACATTTAATTTCTAGCTGTTGTAAACTTTTTTTTTTTTCCTAATTGATCCTCGTACATAATAACGTGTTATTCATTTTTTAATAGGGAGTATAGTTGTGTCACTTAAAAAAAAAAAAATTAAAAAAAAAAAAAAGACATAATTTATTTATTTTATTCTTTATCTGTTGTATTTACAGAATATCTTGAATTGAACATTTCAGCGACGTTTGGTAAGGGATACGAAAACATTTTGAGAATTAAAGCGCTTTCATTAAGCAGCAGAGGTTAAGAACCATTGAACTACACCAACGCTAACCATGAGTAGGATCACACGGGTTTCAATGCTTAGCAGTTCACCAGGGCTATTGTAATTCTGCAGTGACGAGACAATAAATATAGGATCGTTGTAGTTCCTTTTCAAGATAATTAACTTGCCTTAGAAACAGGGGTCTGTAGTCACAGCGATAAGATCTTAGTAGGTTGTATTAAATGTCGAATTCATTAACAGCCGCTGCTTCAGTTGGAAAGTCCAGGTTTAGAAGTGGTATTTAAGCCATTTGGGACAGACGAGAGATGAAGGAGCCGTTTTAAATTTACGTGATGTATTTTATCCATTTCTGGTATATTTTAAAATAGAAAACTGGATGTTTAATGATTCTTGTTAAAGCTGAACTGTGGATCAGTTTACTTTGGGTGGAGGGGAGTTGCGAAGGGGGGAAACAATTGAAGAAACTGCTTGAGAAAATCGTACGTGTATTGGTTGTATTTGAAACATTGATATTTACTTAACTAGAGCCTATATATTTTTCATTGGGCTTGTTTGAGTTACTTAAAATAAGTATTTCTTACTTTGAGAATATTCGAAATCAAAAACCTCTACCCACTTATCATACCGTGCTTTGTGAATTATTTTTCAGGGATTGATGTTGTAACTGCAAGTTCAGGTATTTTTGGAATACTTATTTCAGTAGGTTTGCACGTAAAAACAAAACAAAAAAAAAAAACCTAACCATTTCTTTTGTTTTGTTTTAGTTGTTAATTTTTAATTTTTCTTATTTTGGTTGTTCTTGTTTAGAAATGTCGTAGTCATAACCTGCTAGATTTAGTTTTGTTTTAATACTTTACATATGTTTTGTTTTTTTTTTGTTTTTTTTTTGTAAGGATATTTATATTACTTAAAGAAAATTAGGGGGGAAAAAATGTGTAGATTTCTGTTCTTATAAGAGCCTTTTTTGCATTCTGATCAACTGAGAGCAAAAAAAAAAAAAATCTTTATTGTAGCTGGTTGGTTCATCCTGTGGAGATAAGGAACGTAACATTTTTTTTTTTTTTTTTTTTTTTTTTTATCCTGTTCTCGTGTTCTTGAAAGATTTTTTTAAAGAACTGCGTATCTGAAATTTCCGTTACATCCTATACATTTCAAACACCCTGTACATTCAAAGTCCATGTCTGTGCTGGACTTGAATCTTGATTCGCTATCATTTAGAACAGTGGTTCTTAAACTGTGCTCGCTGATTCTTGAAAAACTGCGATGCCCACCTTAAGGTTCCATTACTAATCGGCAGATTATTTGATAAAAAAATTAAATTATGTAAAACATTTAGATGATGTTAAAAAAATAATAAATAAATAAATAATAAAAAATATTATACTTTTGGGTTTAAGTCGTGTACATGTTGAGGGATCTGTACCATTCAGTAGCTCTAATGGAGTCTGAAGGAGTAGTTTAAGAAATCAATGCTGATCTTCTAGCATTGATCAAAGGATCGACATGATTTTCTTTAATCTTTTTCAGTGTATTAAATGATGTATAGTTCACTAACTATTTCGAGAGAACAATTATTTGGAGCGCAGGGAAAACGGAATAAATCCCGATTTTAGTAAAGTCGCCAACATGCTTCGGAATTAATACTTACGCTGTGGCAAAGACGAGAAGTGATACATGACCCAAAGTGTTACAAAAAATAATAAAGCCTTTTGAAATAACTGAAAGACTTCTTTCTTAACTTTTACTTTTGGTGACTTACCTCCATTTATCCGCGCACTCAACGAATTCAGATTAAACTTTTTAACAAATAATAATTAATAGAGAGCCGTTCCGGCATGGCCGAGCGGTGTAGACGGCGGTCTGCCGTGTGGCTGTTGTGTCGGAATCTGGGATCGAATCCCGGCGTTGGCATGGCTGTTTCTTTCTTTCTTCTGTGTTTCGTCCGTTTCTCCCCTGGGACTTACGTTCTCTGGGTTATTTCTGGACGGGATGTGAATCTCGTCCCCATTCTGGAATTTCCTAGCCCGTAGTTGGCCAAAGTCGCTGAAAGGAAGGAATTAATAAAGACCGAAAACTTACTCAGTCCTACTGCTATTCAGTCACGATGAACTATCTACAGAGCTAGACAATGTGGACTGATACTGACTGTTGGTCTGTATGTTATATCTTTATTATACAAAAATTTAATGTCTCTTTTTGCTTTAGAGTGCAATTTAATTTTCACTAAACTCAATACATTTAAAATCTCATCTAAATTTCATGTATAATAAATATGAAAAATTCCTTGGTACGATTATCGTTTCGAGATACGTCAATTAGTCTTTTTTTTTTGTTAACCTCAACCAAGCACCCCTAGAAACGACTTGTTTTCCAACACAAATTAATCTTTTGAAAGGTTTTTTTTTTTTTTTTTTTTTTTTTTTTTTAAATAACTTCTACCATTGCATAAGTTCGTTTATCAAACTATCGTTGATTATTATTACAGTGATGTTATTATTATTTTAATAATTAGGAGAGTAACTCAGTGGACGACCGATGGTGAACACTAGTGTAATGATAATTGGTTAGTGGGTGTCTTGAATGTCACCGTTGAACGGCATTTCACGCGTCAGTAACGTAGGCGCCGCGCCGGCTTCATAGTAGCAGCCGAGCAGACACTATAGGACACATTTCAGAATGTATTTTTTTTTTAAATTAGGACGTTTCTTTTAGTATTTGTAATATTTTTACTATTTGAATTGGCCATTTATTTTTACGAGACAGCAAAAGAATGGTACGCCCATTCGAAGACTCGTTGTTGGAAATTAGCTTAGAAATTAGAATATTCTCTATAAAATATTAATATTAGGCTTAAAAAATTAGAAAAAAAAAAAAAAACCAACTACTTAACAAATACAGTGTTATCATTTTGTTTTAAATATTGTCGCCCTTTGGTTCAGACACAAAGAGGGATCATGACTGGATCTCAAAATTTTTTGTTTCGTGTTCGCTCCTGATCGTCATATTCATTGTAACTTGAGTTCATCAAATTGATATCAATTTGACAGAAATTGCATTGTGTTCGGCCGAGTTTAACTTCAACGAAACATTTAAAAATAAAAGGTTTTTATTCTACATGATTTTTTGAAGTAGTAATTAATACCGCAAGAATTATAATTGCTTTCGGTAATTGTCGAAGTGCATGCTAAGTATTATTCCAACTTTTGCTAGTACAGTGGAACCTCGCTATTCGTACACAATCCGTTCCAGGAGGCAGTTCGAATGGCCAATCATTTTTTCACATAAGATATAATGTAAATTGGATTAATCCGTTCCAGACCCATAGATGATTGCTTATATAAACCTTTGTAATAATACTGTAAGCGTAAAATACATAAAAACTATGAAAACAATAAATATATAGGCCTCTCTTATTATGCCTTTCTTTTTCAGTATAGACGATATGGTTGATTTCGCCATGCCTTACTGAGTTGCCAGGTCAGAGACACGAGTTCCACTTTCAAACTTCGCAACGAGTTCTTTTTTCAATTCAATTGTCGTTCTCACTGCTTTCCTTTTAGGCTTAGTTGAATCAGTAATCTTTTTTAGACCCGTGGCTGCACTATTTTTAATAAAAATAATAAAAAATAACAATAAAATATCACAAAGTTTCACGAAGCTTGCGTGGATGATGCGTAGCGTACGGAAGCTAGCACGATACTGAACTGAAGCGACCGCGTGGCGCGGCCAGTATCGACGTCACGCTGTCCGAATCGCGAGCAAGCGTACGAATGGCGTGTTCAATTTTACTTGAAAAAGTTGTACGAATAACGAGTTGTACGAATAGAGAGGCGGACGAATGGCGGGGTTCCACTATACATGCACTCATTACAGAAGGTTCTTCTACACCGATAACCAGTTGAAGATTGGAAGGAAAAATAGTAAACAGAAATTTGTAAGCCAATGAGGAATGTTTATTGGTGAAATCTATCTGCATTTCCGGATCTCTGTATAAGCCCCGGATGAGCTGAATATGAATGATATTTCGAAAATGAAATAGTATTCAGATAAGAAGTCATTTATTGTAAGCATAGCATCAAATTTTCTTTTACAAATATGAAAAAAAAAGTAAAAAATAATTGTGCTAAAGCATAAAATGGGCGACCCATTAAAACTCACGCGGACATTGAACGTGTCGAGCAAAAAATTCGCAAACTTCACCTAAGGAGCGTTGGGAGGTGATCCGCAGCGCAACGACAGCCGACCGAAAAACAGTGAAGTTTGGGAATTTTTTGCTGGACAACTACTGACTCGATCCACTTGAAATTTGGATATGGTTTAGTTTAGTGTCTACTATACAATCTATATTTTTATTCGATCGTATATACAACAGTTTTGAGGCACAGTCGACTCTGTCCGCGTTTTTCCGGATAGGCAGAAATAAATACCTCACTTCTACAGTGTTTGGGCCTCTGAACACGATGGTGTGAAGTCCGTTTGCCGATCCGACGTTCCGTTCGGGAGTTGTTAGGGGAGGGGGGGGGCAGACGCTATAGCACCCGTATGGATCGCTAAATATGGTATTAATTACATACTGAATAGTTTCTGGAGTAAAATGTCCTCAGAAGTTTTGAATGTTTTTGATGTCGCAGCAGCTGTTTTTAATTCGTATTGTATATTAATAGTAGAGAGAGCAAATATGACAGTTAATTGTAGTCTTGTGTTATTATTATTATTAAAATGAACTGTTACTTGTGTTAATTTCTTTGTAATCTTTACTGCTAGTTGACAGCAGTTAATAAACCTATTGATATTTACTGATTATTCTGATAGTCATCAATGAAAGATCATTTTCAGTGATGAAATTTATTAGTAATTTCGTAGCAAATATCAATCTACCATCAATATACCGTCATTATTTTAAATATTGTTCCTTTGGGCTTTTGCTTGACCTACTACCTGCATGTGTTGTTTTATACCCCCCTCCCCCCCCCCCCCAAAAAAAAAGTATAAAATTAATGCATTTCCAAATTCGAATTTTTTTAAAGTTGATTAATAATCCGATAACTGTAACTGCAGTAATCCTTTATTATTGCAGTGTTTCTCAAACTTTTTCAACTGGTGACACATTTTTATCATCCAAAAATTTCTGCAGTACAGAAGTTTGACAAACTGTTCTAACTCCTGTGATTCCATCTTATGCGAAAAAAATAAAAATAAATTTAGAAATTTTCTAAATCTGCCAAATTTATTAAATGATCTAAATAATAAGACAATTCTGTGAGCACAGTAAAATAATCGCATCTTACTTAACTGATGACAGGGATTCGACCTAGGGTTCGTAACTGTAAATATTTAGTTACATGGCTTTTTAATTAAAAATTAAAATGATGGTGATTCTTAATACAATATTAAAGAAATAATATAAAATAAATGAAAAAATGATTGACGAAGGAAGACGTCATTTTAGAGCGGACATTTTCAGTTATGTAAAGTACACATTCACCTTCAGCTGATCTCGGTCTCCTGATTGGCTCATTTACTTTGGCGGAAAGTCTTGAAACGTTGGCGCGTTTGCAATTTTTAGGTTCTTTCATACCTCCCACCGTCTTTTTTTGAAATTTTTAGGTTTTATATTTAGCTGTATTTTTTTCCCTTTTCTTTAGGAAGTATCAGGATGGGCTTAACTCATCAAACAAGTTCATTTTTTGGAATTAAATTTTTGTAAAGTGTTGGGCTTCTCTGCTAAACGTCGTTGTTATGCAAAGTAGCTTATTTCTGTTTAATGTTTTTCTCCATTTGAAATGGAATAAATTTTTCTGTGTTCTTGGATAAACGAAGATAATATTCTGACAAATGAAGATCATTATAGCTCTTAATAAAAATAACAAAATAAATACATTTTAAATAATAAAAAACAAGGTATGAAACTGGTTTCACAGTGTACACGAAACCATAGTAACCCCGTACATACTTCATTATCAAATGACAATGTGTTTGTGTTTTCGTTACATGACAGGTCTAATGGTAGTTCATTAATGTCTTGCTGTGTTTTTGCCGTATTTCTTGGCAAAAACAGATACTGAGGTGGTTTTCCCTTGCCTTCCTCAGGAAACCATTATGATATGGCTCCGAATCGTAAGAGAAGAGAAGCAGACAAACACAGGAGAGACTGGAAATATCCGGACTTCGAATCTAGATTCAGACACATTGGCCTCGAGGCAGGCCACCTCTGTCTGAATCAAGGCTGTCTCTGAAGTGTAAATAATGATTAAAAAAATATAAAATATAATTAAAAAAGCAAAACAAACACATTGCCATGACAGGGATTCGAACTTGTGTTTATTGCAGCCACAATAAACATAATCAGTTTATGGACACGGCTACGAAACGAAATAGATAAAACCGTTCAGAATGCCTGTGAGGTATTGAGAATATTCTAGTAATAGGTCTATTACGACTTCACGAGACCATAAGAGGTAGTGACCGGAAATCGAAATAGGAGAGGTTACGCCGACGAACAGTCAGAATCAGGTGCCCCTAGAACGGAAATAAAATGCAAATTAAAGAGATTATTTCTTTTATAAGCCATTGTGCATTTAATGTAATTAGGAAAAAACCACTTTTATATTTTAACTCTAGTGTTCGTAGTTTTGGAACAGAAGACTTATGTATGCATTATATTGTAGTATTAACATTGTATGGCAACTTATTATTCAGCATTAGAACAGATGGAGACTAAACTAGTTGCAAGAGACATTGTTACATCATCGGATATTTCTTTTAATAAAATCAGAAATTGTCTTATCCTTAGCTTCAAGGACAACTTGCAACAACTCTCAAAAAGAGAAAATCTTTGCAGAATTTGCAACCACTATTCGTGGAAGCATAATGGAGTGTCATTTATTCTTCTAGAGCTCATTTGTAAGCATTGCACATTTTATAATTTCGCAAATTTTTAATCTCCTGAAATTCAACTTAGCAAAATTGTAATTTCACAATGCGAACTGGAGATTCTAATTTATTTTCGGTGGTTGTATCAGCTTTAATTCACCATAGAGTTAAATATATATTTATACATACATTCATACATACATAGTGTAAATGAATACATGCAGTAAACTTATAGGGCATGTAGGGTTGTAAAAATGGATTGTAAAAACGCTTTTTTGATAAGGAACATTGATCCAGAAACTCGCCGATTCCTTTTACACTCTTTTTTTATTCACTTCATTAGATTGAGCAGTTTGGCATGTTTTACTTAATGTAGGGCAGTAGATTGTTGCGTATACCAATGTTGTTAGCACAACGCATAATGATCACGTGAAACCAGTAAGCTTAACAGGAGTTTATTGTGTGTTTCATTGCATCATATTTCCAAGAGACGCTCGAAGTGACGGCCACCAATTTTGATGCAAGCGTTGCACATACGATGCATGTTCTGATACACCCTCTGAAATATATCTGGCCTTTATTGGATGTCTTGCATCGCGGCATGAATAAGTGCTTCTCAGATTTGACAGGTACATCCAAACTTTGCGTGTAGCCCCACAGGAAATAATCCATTGGAGTCAAATCCAGTGAGTATGGAGGCCATGCTACTGGTCCACCTCTGATAAATCCACCTTGCCCCAAATTTTCTGTTAAGATGTGCTCGGACTGCGAGTGAAAAGTGTGCTGGTTCACATCACGTTGAAACCACATCTCTTGAACTGCCAAAGACACACCGTCCAACAACACTGGCAATGTTTCGTTGAGGAATTCCTAGTACGACACAATCATGATTGGGCCGTACCTGGAATTCCTCAACGAAACATTGATGATGATGATGCCAGCTCACACGTTAATGATTAAGCTATGCTGGCATTACTTGGAGAGAATGGCATGGGGGTTTTCTTCCGCCCAAACATGGCTATTCCAAAAGTTGAAAACGCCATCTCTGGTGAATATAGCTTTGTCTGTAAACATAATCGTCATTGGAAACAAAGGCTCTTCCAAACAACGTTTCAGACACCAGCGACAGAATTCAACTCGGCTGGACCCGTTGTTTGGACCCCCTGGCAATGACAAGGAGCTCCTTATCATTTAGAACATGTCAGATGCTCATGCGCTGTCTGCCCGTGATCAACGGTTCGGATACTCGTACCTGTGGTCTTTTCAATGTGATGAGGCACCTCCTTTCCAAATCCTAGATTACGAAGGTTCCTATCAGCCCCGCAGTTGTTCCTGTTAACTGTGAAGCCTGTTTCCCTTAGCTGCTGATCAACTCTGCCGAAAGTGGTGTAAGGTTCGACAATTTGGAAAACTCTTCCTAAAACCGACAAGCTGCTCGGCCATTACTTTGAGCTTCGCCGTATATTAACATTTCGGCGAATACTTCAGCAAACGTCATTTTGCCCTTGAATAGAACTTATGTAAATAATGACAGGCAAATGGGAGTGACATAACGCTGATTGATTGCACGTGCTGTGCAAAGAACAACAATGCTATACTCAACATTTTACTGACTTGCATTAAGTAAAACACGCCAAACCGTTCGATGTAAAAAGGAATCTGTGCATTTCCCGGACCCCTTGTTCGTATCATTTTCAAAAACCCCTAAACACCCTAGAAGTTTGTTGCCTGTATTCATCTTCATTTTTTTTTTGATGCAAGTATGGTCATGGTTGTTATTAATTCAAAATTATTAATTAATTAAAAGAATTTTGTAGATCCTGAAGTAGAATATTTTAAATCCTGAATTATATGGTAAGACTATGTTCGTTGTAAGAAATGGATATTTCGTATGAATGTATATATACAGTCGGACCTCCATATATCGAACTTCCACATATCGAAATTTTCTATATATCGAACTCTTAGCAAATCTCCATGTTCATTACATAGAAAAACTGTTTCTATGTATCGAAAAAATCTCTATATATCGAAATTTTTTTCAAGACATATTGGGATAAAAGTGTGGATAAAGTTGAATTGCTGGGGAATGTAGATAGCGGAATGCGCAAAAAAAATATTTCAGCTAAATTTGGTATTTTCGCAAGCAAAGTGTCGACTATTATAAAAAATCGGAATGCCGTTGCTGATTGTCCTACAGACGAAGACGTACTGAATTGGTTTCATGAAACTGAAAAAGAAATCGAAGAACCAGAGGAAGTAAATAAATATGAAAACATTTCCAAGCCATCGAAAAAAGAAATGCGAGAAGCGTATGAAACAATACGTCGTGGACTTCAATTCGCGAAAAAGGTTCCTCAGGAAGTTTTTAGTGGACTGAATAAATGCGAACATTTCTTTGATGAACTTTCCGCTGAACAGCCAGTTCAGCAAGATAATCGAAGTTTTTTTTTAAAAAAAAAATTAACTGTGATCATTGTAACCTGGATTATTGTTTTTTTTAAAGGTAGATAGTACTCAATACAATTAAAAAATGAATTAATATGAAAATTTATTAACTTACATTTAATGTGATTCGCATATAAATTAGAAATTGTGTTTCGTATGCGAAAATTGTTTAATTTTAATGTTTTACGAGTAATTATAACATTCTATATATCGAAATTTCTGTATATCGAATTTTTTTCCTGCAATTTGCTACTTCGATATATGGAGGTTCGACTGTATTTATATATATGAATAGCAGTGATAGGAAAATGCGGAGTATGATTCGTTTCTCAGTGCGGACATTTTTAAAGTGATTTCTATATACATTTAAATCGCAGATAATGTTAGGAATAAAAACGTTTAACTTGTCTTCATGTATTCTTTAATACTACTTAAAAATAACAACATCAACCACCTACTGGCAATATTTCGTCTTATTGATCAAAGACTTCCATTTACAAAATGTTAAGGAATAGAGAAATAATATCTCTCTTTCCTAAACTTTAAATACATAATAATATAACAATTCAAGAATCTAACAATTAAGGAACGTGGACTCAAATCAAGTTCAATTTAATAAATTCAAATTACAAATTTAAAATTATTTTTTCTAAATAAATTGAACGTGATTGAGTCCCCGTTCCTTGATTGTTAAGATTCTTGGATTGTTATATTATTATGTATTTAAAGTTTAGGAAAGAGAGATATTATTTGTCTATTCCTTAAAATTTTGAAAATGGCCAGATGAAGTCTTAGATCAATAAGACGAAATATTGCCAGTAGGTGGTTGATGTTGTTATTTTTAAGTAGTATTAAAGAATATATAAAGATTTTGACATTTTAAGAAGTTATAAACGTTAAACTTGTTATATGATTCATAAAATAATGTTATTACTAAATAATAAGATGATATTTGAAAGTAAATGTTAAGAGTATTTTCAAATGCAGAGTATGCCCCAATTTATGTAATGTTTTGACGTTGGCGGTAACTTGTCTTGGAAAGACTTGGAAAATAAGGAAGGAAGAAGAGTCTACTGGGAAATAATTATTGTTAGCTAAATTTCTCTTTTAACAGCGATTTGGTTCATAAAACGTATGCATAAGGAGAAATAACATTCGCTCTTCCTTTCTTTCAAAATATTTCCTTTGAGATATTGAACCAAAACAAAACACATGAAAACAAACTCGATCCAAAAACTTGATCCAATTCCGTAAACAAAGACCTTTACAATGGCTGTGTTGGTTAACTAAACAGGATCTTGTTTTAATATCATTTTTTTAACGTCAAGATAATGTTTCGGAATAAGCCTGGAAGAATTTTATAGTAAGTTGCGCGATAATTTATGTCTATAAAAATATGAGTTAAATTCGTGCTAAAAAGATTTTATTGATTGATGTTTGAAAGTCAGAAGGAAGTTACTGGGATTGTTTTTTTTAATGGCGTTGGTAGAATAACAGGCGGGCAGAAATTATTCGCCAGATGTTCAAATGAAAGTCTGGTTTCGGCGGCGAATGAAAGATGGCTATTGTTAACTTAAATTTAGTTTTTGAGTGAATGTCCTCTTTGCAGCGCCCTCATGTGGACATCATTTGCAGTCATTATTGACCGAACTCCAACTATTATAATAAAAAAAAAAAAAAGAAATCTATATATTCCGTAAACCCTTCGATTAATCAGAGGAGATTGCTTTTCGATTTTTACGTAAACGTTTGTTATTGTACAATAACAGAAATTAAATAGAACAAGTGTTTTGAAGGACATTGGAAGTAGGAATCAGCTGTTTCCCAAGTGACAAGGTCTGATGGTCTTCGCGACCTTGTACTTGCAATTGTATTCAAACAGCTGCAATAACCGATGAATAAAAATAATAACAAACCACTGAATGAAATAAAATCGTCCTTATGGGAAGAAAAAGTAAGTCATGGGACTTATTTAAAGAAGGGTATTGTAATAGTTTATTAGTTTGTTTGTTTTTTTATTTTTTATTTTCATATATCTGCTGATTTTTTTTTTTTTTTTCATATTTTTGAAAAGGAAATAAAATTATTGAAATTTTCCTTAGTTACAGCTAATGATTTCCTGCGAAATATTATAAAATACCGCAGTACAATACTATTTTGATTTCTCTCGATTTCCAGGAGATATTTTTATCATGGAAATGTTAAAAAAACAAACTTAAATTGAAAAATTGGTAAATAATGTACACACACATGATTAATATTTTTGCTATATTACCTTGGATAGTGAAGATTCCGAAATATCCTGGTTCTTTATATTAATGTAGTTTAAAGAGGAAGTATCCATAAACTTAAAAATCTATACGTGTAAAATTTCTCCTAAGATGTTTTATCGTAAATTACAACAATGGCATTGTAATGGTCGTGTCACCTCGGTTAAAATTGTTAAAATGGATAATCTAAGCCTACTTTAACTTTTATCTTTTTGAGATAATTAGCTATTGATTTATTGTGATAAGCGCTTTAACGAGAGCGCCCTAAACTGGTCTTTAATTTGTGAGTTCACTTTCTAATAAAATGACTAACTCGTGTACCTTGGACGCATATCCACATAACATTAATATCTAAGGTGAATGAGCAGTTTTAGTTGCAGCTTTGAGTTGCATTAATTTTTTGTTAACAGCATTTTTATGGGCTGTTAAAAATATTAGACCAAATGATAACTTGCTGTGATAATTAGACTTATCCCCTTTCTTCAATCTGGAATCGAATATATTTCTGTCTTAAGTTATGAAAAAATAACAACAGGTTCTTTTTATTTGTTTAATGACTGCATAAGTAGTTGAAAGAAATATAAAAATTTCAAGAAATACAGAAATTATTCCATGTTTATGCATAAAAGATTCGTAAATATAAAATTTATAATAATGGGTGAGACCAAGTTGTATACAAAATGACATCCTGGTACAGCTGTTTCACGCTAATATGGCGATCATCAGCCAGGAGCAGTCATCAGTACACAACCAGGGCTCGATACACGGGCCTATATGATAAAACGTCGGAACAAATTTATTGGTTAAAATAATATCTACAATCGAACGATTCATTAATAATGTTGAAAGTAATTGAAGTTTTTATTTTTTTACCGTATTATATGCCTAATTTGCGGACTTTTTTTTTTTTTTTTTTTTTTTTTTTTTTTTTTCAATATTCTTAGGCAGATTTTCAAGTTGAAAAAATAATGTGACTGTACTATATAATAAATCACATTTAAAAGGAAATAATAATAATTATCGTAATCCATTGTGGTTTGAAGCGTTGGAAGTCGACTTGGAATCTTATTTACATGTTTGCACTTGATTCTACTTCGCCTCCTTACTTCGTATGGTATCTTAAGCCGATCAGTCAAAACCTTTCCTATAACTGTTAAAGGAAAGAATGGTTATTGGAAAGAAAAAGAGAAAATATTCACACTCAACCTGAGCTTCCTTTTCTCGGAGTATTTAAACATTAACAGTTTCTTAATTAACATATTCTTAAAATCATTATGATAATTTTTATAATTTTTAACAACAAATTTTTTATAATTTCACAACAATTTTTATAATTAACCACAAAGCTGTAAGATGTGTAATGAGTTCCAATGTAACTCCAGTTAAACCCGTGTAATTACAGTAAAACCCCGATTATCCGAGTTTCGCTTTAACCGAGCTATCAAATATTTCTAGGATTTTTTTTTCGCAAATTAATCTTCGTTCGTCTAGTCATATGACCCCTACCTGGAATCGGGTAATGGTTTCAACACCAACAATCTGGGTTATCCTTAAAAAAATGCCGAAACATTGTTGCAGAAAAACGCCAAAGCCACGTAAAACAAAAAACAATTAAGGACTTTTTTAAGTAAAAGAACTCTTTCAATATGAATTGTATGTATTGTATCTATATAACTTTTGTATTTGTTAAAATATACATTTAAACCTAGACGATTTATTTTATTTACAATTTTCGGTTTAACCGAGTTTTTCGGTTATCCGAGTTGGTCTTGGTCCACATTAACTCGGATAATCGGGACTCTACTGTAACTCCTCTTTTAATTGTTTGCTAGTTAAAATTTCCTTTTGAAAGTCTACATAAAATTGAAGTCATTTTTAAAATTTGTTCTTTTAATTTTTGAAAAAAAAGAAAAAGATATAGATACAAGTTGAATGAAAAAAAGACGTAGATCATTTTATCGCTTTGAATAGAAAACTATTTTAAAATCAAATGAGATAGTCTGTGTTCCACAAAATGCAAGCCAAATTTAAAGGAGATCCATTCTCTGATTCCAAAGTTATAACTCATGAGGGAAACATACTGATACGACGATTTCCTAAGTCTCTCTTTCGGAAAGTAAGATAGCATTTATCAAATGAATAAAGGACCAACAAGAAAGATTTGGGATCCCAAAATGAAAATACAGGTCAAAGGTCACGCCTTTGTCATGGACAGCGAAGGAGATGGCCGCTCCGGCGATAGTCATCGAAATAGAAATGGAAGACTTTAAACCCGCGAAATAAAATCATGTATCCTTTTATCTCGATGAACCCTAAGACTCATCACGAGACGATGGAAAATCCCCAATCTTAACAAAGGACTGGAACGTGAGAGTGGTTTCTGAGGTTTCTTTAATTATGAAAATATGATTTGCTAGGATCGTGAATGTAGGAAGGCATTACATGAAGCGCCCCATAGAGAATATTTGTTTCCAATGTAAAAGACTTTAATTATCCTCATATGACTACTGCAGGATAGAGATTTGATATACAGTCGAACCCCGCTATAGTGAACCGTCTGCGGACCCAACAATAAGTCCACTATAACCGATGGTTCCCTATATCCAAATTTTTTGAAAAAATATTTTTTAGCGTATGACAGTAGACTAGTATCGTTGAAAATAGTGATTGCGATAGTGCATAATTTCTTATAAATTATTAATTAATTAAATATTAATCAAGAAGAAAAAAAATGTATTTACACACTTAAAACTTGATTTTATTTTTACATTCTATGGAAGAAATTAGTTAT
>JAFIDM010000003.1:11426535-11448446 GCA_023159025.1 Thereuonema tuberculata | reverse complement strand
TAGACGAAATTTTTTGTACAGTTTTATCATTCAGAACCAGCTGTTCATCAGGAATCTTTTGTTTATCACACACCTTTTGTCCTGGCTTATTAACGCCAGAAACCCCTACTTGCTGTGCATCCGAATCAGAATTTGTCACGTTTTGAAATAAATCTATTATATTTTTATTTGAAATTGTTTTATATTTTACTTTGAACCACGACGAAACCACTGACAACGTGTTTTTAAATTTTTCAGCAACATAGATTCATTACAATAAAAACAAGATACTGTTTGGGAGAGTAGGCATCTAGGAATTTCAATTCTAAAGTCGTAAAACAATAAAAGGGGAAGAATTCTGGAGGGGAGACTTTCACGACTCGTGAAAGCCATAATGTGGCATTGTCTCTCAGTATGCCTGGGGTATTTTAGGAAGACTTGGGGGATCAGACAATGTCCGATATCCCAAGTCGAACTGAAGCACCCCAGGCATACTGAGAGACAATGCCACATTATGACCGGCACGAGTCATGAAAGTCTCTCCCCTCCAGAATTCTTCCCCTTTTCCCCTTTTATTGTTTTACGACTTTAGAATTGAAATTCCTAGATGCGTACACGGTTCGGTCTGCAAAGCCATTTCACCGCTGAGATTAGTGCAAGGTCTAGTGCCTGCCCCCGAACTAACCAACATTCCGGAAGTTCCCGGGAAGGCACCATCTCATAGAGAAAATAGAATGCTCAATTATTTGAAAAGAAAAGAGAAATACAATCATCTGAAAATTGGAGATTTTTTTTTCCCTTGGTCGCATTTTTTTCCTTTTTCTGTACGAATTTTTTTTTTTTTTTTTAGTCTTTATAAGTTGATAAATTAATCTGCAACCTTCAAGATAAATCTGCAGCGCTCGCTGCGGTGCTGCACGATTTCTGCTACCGGGATCCTAGGAAACTGAATTTCTAGAAATATATTTTAAGTTCTTAAAAGAAACAACCCTATTGGCCTAAATTGAACAAATAGGCAAGGAAAAAAAAAAAAAAAAAAAACCGATGAAAATACTTAATAGCGAAAGCGCAATCATCACGATAAAACTCCGAAAGTTGTGTATCTTAGAGAGCTGTAATTTTAGCGATTGCTGAATGTTATTAGAAACCTACCCTGTTAATTTTGATTGAAATAAGATGCGTGGAGCCCATTTTACACGTTTTGATGCTGAACACAATGGTGAAGGTTTCATTCGAATATCTAACCGTTTGGCCACTAAAGTGTGTCATCCAGACAGCATAAAAGCAATGTTAGCGGTCCCTAGGTTACAGCTTGCCTGTAAAACAGGGGACCGAAACCTTCACCATTGTGTTCAGCATCAAAACGTAGGTGATCACGTCCAAAAAAAATCAGACCTCTAGTACCACTCCCTTACCGGAAGTTGGGGGGTCGCTTCCGATAACGTTGTGTTTATAAAAGTTTGTTTATAAAATTGTGCATATTATGGGGCCGCTTTGCTTTTGACACTGTCTAAAAGCATTAATTATCTTGTTAATTTCAGTAATGAGGATTGGTTAGTTTTATTTTCTGAAAATGTAAAATGTATAAGAAATAAAAACCAAATGCTGCACATAAATAAATATTCACATAAATTTGCACATCAATAAATGTGATCTTTGAGTTTATCATCGGAGAGAATCGGGAGCGGCCGTTTCGTCCTTTTGTAAAATATATACTGTTTGTATTTAGCAAGTGTTAGAATTTGAAAATAAAGATTTTTTTTCACGATTTGATTTTTCTTTCACGATTAAAAAAAAAAAAAAATCAAAAGAAATGGTAAGAAATCACGTTCTGAGGAAAGTAGGCTTCAAGTTCATCAAACTGTTGGTTAATTTTTTTTGCGGGATTTAAAGAAATCTGTTAATTGCTTATCAGGTGAATGAAATGGTTGATAGAAATAGTGAATTTAATTAGTTAAGTGTTTCGTTGTTTTCATTGCATTAGATTTTTAATAGTCCATGACTTGTGTTGTACATTTGACGTTGCCATTTTGCTTTTTAGTATTTATAAAAGTGACCTTTTTTTTTCTTCGTGAATTTGACGTTGATCATCTGCCGTCGAAATCTTTGCTTTTTATTTGTCGAGTCTTTGCCCAAATGGACATTCATCTTTTTAATGGCGAGTTTGTGCAAGACCAGCAAAAAGCTACAACAATTGAATTTAGGGTGTCAGTGAAAGGTTCTATAGCTGTGGCGAAGTTACTTGGTAATAATGCAGAGACAATTATTGAACGAACTTCTTCCGAATTGAAATTTTGTGCAGTTAATAACGTTATCAGAAATGTTAAGCAAAATTTTACAAAATTTTATTTTTATTTTTAATGTAATCGAGAGATATTTTAAATTTATTATGAATTCGCCGTAGGAACGATTTAATTTTTCAATTTGTAAGGTAGGGTAATGGTTTTCTTTTGTTTTGTTTATTTTTTTCCAAATTACTGTGTTTTGTCCGATTTCTGTGTTGTTACAATCGCGTGACTGTCGTAAGCGATTTTTTTTTTGTTAAGAATTGAATCATATTGATTTAAAAGAATAATAATAATGAATTAAAACTTTGAATTTTCTGTCCGTGTAATATCAGCATCTCGAGACATTACATACAACGAAGTCGCATAAGTCGAAGAGAATTTGCCTCTTTAAAATTCATATATAGTAGTAGTCTGAAGATTCGTTTTTCGCTGGAAACAATAAAAAAAAAATAACAAATAACATTTAACAAATAGTTTTAATGAATACTGTATATGAACTATATTTTATATTAATCTTTACGAATTAAAGATTTGTCGTTGTTTGAGGCTGTGCTACTTTTCATATAAATTAAATATGCTAGCTGATAGGAATGTGGTAGGCTGAGTGCTTTTCTTAATTTTGTTTTTCTTCCCTGATATTACTAAGGATAGGCTTGTAGTTGGTAGATTGATGAATACATTGCCATACCATTTGATTAGCAGGCTGTGGAATTTTGAATTGGGGAAAGACGTGGATATTACTTCGGACTAACTTCCAAAAAAAAAAAAAAAATATTAAAGTAGCTCACGTCTTTCAATCAAAATAAAGCCACCACTATTTTTTTTAAGCCGATTATTTTTTTCCTTTTGCATTCTTTCCTTCCTTTTTCTAATTTCGTAAATACAGTGTTGGTTTGGGGCGGGGTAATAATGATCATTTGTTCCTCCTCTGATACCGTACTGCAGTGGTTCCCAACCTTAATCAGGTCGAGGCCTCTTTAATACTTTTGCTATGCTGTTGCGTCCCCCTCTCCCTTCCCCCCTTAAAAAAAAAAGTGAAGAAATAAAATTTAAACACAAGCATTCTCTACTCAATTACGTTGATTTTACAATAGCTTTAAAAATATTAGCGGAATAATGTAATCTACAAATAGAAAGAAAACAAAGCACAATTATTAATAAAATTTGAAATTTAGTACTGTAACCATAATTAAATTTATTAACTGAAGTTCTTTATTATTCACTGACTTTTACTTGATCTATCGTGAAGACACTTGGCTTGGAATAAAGTTCAACCAGCCTGAAGAGTGCACCACCGTCGCGACGAGATTTGTACGTGAGCACGCGACCCGAGGACAACTCTGCCTGCGCTCTGCCGGACTAGTTGTTTTCTGCTTTCTTCAGCTGTATTAAGGCTGGAGATAGAATTACACTGTTGTAAAAACACTCGAGTAAAAGTATAAAAACACATTTGAGTTAAACAAATTTATTTCCTGTATCCACGTTAAAATCACGACGGACCACAAGTTGAGAACCGATGTCCTAGAGTTCTATTCGACACTTCTTCACCAATAATTTTGTCCCAATGAATCATCGATTTGTTTTTCTTCAACGATCTATTCACCAGTAACAGTTCCCTTCAGGTGCTTTTACTGAAATTTAATTGCGTTTTTTTGTTGCCCGCAGTCATCTGTCGTAGTTCTTTACACCTGTTTATTCTGATTCTGAAATACATCGGATTGCGGTTCACTGGCACGTTTACAGACATTGCTAATTAACAAATATTAACGAAGTTTATTTGAATTGCTGTCAGAATAACAATTTGGTGGTTATAAACAAACGAGTAACCATTCTGCCGTAGCATCACGTGACATGACGTCATCCTTTACTTAATGCTAGTGTATAGCAGCGCTTCTAAACTTTTTTCGCTTCACGGCGAAAATCTCCCCAAACATCTTCCTAAAATCCCACGGAACACTAAACTTGTTCATTGTACCAATAGAATCCTTTGAAGAAAAAAATATCCATCATTTATAAATGAATGTTAAGAGTCTATTTTAAATACTAAAAACTATCATTAATTTTATTTAAAGATAATTTGAATAGGAATTTATAATCTTCATTGTTAGAACGAATTAGAACGTAGTTCATAGATTATTTAATGTCTAGAAATTGGTCGTGATTACACCATTCGGCTAATTGTGAAACTATGAATGTTCATTGTAGATGAACATAGATTTTTTTTATTTACGTAATTATCTGTCGTTTTGTCAACAAAATGAAACTTCATTGTAAACCATAGCATTTATCAGCTGTGTTATTAGTTACGGTATTGCTTGTGGGCTTAGGCAGTCTGTGATCCGTCGAATCAAAAGCAACACTAGATGGGGACACGTTCTACTTGGTCGTATCATTAACTGTGGAAGCTTTGTGGAAGAAAATATATTAGATTCTTAAATTTTATCCAGTCACGATGAAATTCCGCTGCTTTTGTTAATGTCAGGTTTTATTAATTTACTCGAATATTAAGAGTCGAACTATTTGATTACAGCGGACGGACAGACAGACAGACAGACATTGATTAATAGTGACCTAAAAAGTGTGAATGGAAAGAATATAGGCCTAGTATTAGGATTAGCTCTGAGAAGCCATTTAAGTTAAAATCAAAAACAATTACCAACAAAAAAAAAAAAAAAAAATAAAATAAAAAAACCACTAAATACAACGTTTCTTAAACGTTAGTGTAGGGTAGTATAAGAAAACTTGGCTGAAGTATTTTGTGGTGTGTAGGGAGAGCGCAGAATATGTGGATTATCTATGTTGAAACGGCTGCGTTCATTTTCAGAATACGGTGCATTATTTCAAAATCAAAAGTGAATAATAATAAATATTAAGTCCATATTTCTTTGTAATCTTCTCTCTTCTATTCTTCAAAATAACCACATCGTCACATCAATAAAATATATTCAATAAAATACATTTATTCAATACATTTAAAATCAGCAAATTTTCGGAAAATATCTTTTTTCCTTTTTCAAGCTTATTCAGAAACTAAACAATTTCGAGCGGTAACAAATCATTAAGACATGAACAGGAATATACTTTACAACTTGTAATATTGGATAGAGCAAAAGAATCATAAGAAACAAGTCTCGGAACATGGTAACTATATAAAAAATAAACAAATAGATAAATCAGAAATAGCAGAACATTGTTTTAAATGGGGATATTGTATGAATAGTAATGTGAAAACAGTGTGTGTGAAAAAAGACTCAAGGATTAGGTAAATTATGGAAAGTATAATAATAAGAAATACAAAGGGTCAAAATTTGAATAGAAATGAAGTAGTGGATGTTAATAGCAGTTTTGTGAAACTAGCAGGAGATTTGGGGAATTTATGTTTGGATTCCCAAAAACACTGTAAGATTTGAAGAATTGAACTATTACAATAGTTTTTGCTAAAATGGGGTTGTTTGTGTGTCAATAATGATTTAACACATTTAAGATTGTCAAATTTAACAATATTACATGGTGTAAAGTATTGTCCTCAAAATGAAAGATGACCGGCGGAAGTTTGAACTGCGCAGCCCTTCCGGTAGCTGATCAATTATGTTTTCCTGTCACATTGGATGACGTAGTCTGTTTTCACTGAGAAAGACATGTTGATAACGCCAAATTAAAACTTCTCTCGACTATTTAGTGTTATTTCAATACCAGTTGCTAACAATAAGTATTTATATAAATAAATAAATATATCTTATTTATAAATACAATGCTCTTTTGCAAAGTAATAAGCGATTACCTGTCATGGCGGCGTCCTGTCATTAAATCAGACGGAAGTGCCTGACCAGACTAATCGATGATACATGCGCAGATCTCACAAAAACAGGGCGGCCATCTCTCATTTGGAGGACAATATATTCATGTTTAGGGCTGTGGAGTCGGATTCGGTAAAAATGTACCGACTCTGACTCATAAATTTATATTGTAATATAAATAACATGTTAAAATTTCCTATTTTATAGACAATAATTTGATTAGCTTATTTTCTTCAGGATATATTTTAAATTTAAGTTCTTTGCAGATTTCAAAACATAACATATTTTATTATATTTATACCAATGAAAGCGACATCCCATGAAAAACTTCACAATGGCAAAAAAGGTGTCAACAAAGTCAGATGTTTTTGAACACTTTACATTAACAACAGAAAAGTCAGGGAAACATTCTGTATGTCAGTGCATTTCACAAGATGATGATGTGAAAAAGCATGTGATGCATTTGTTTATTTTAGTCTATATATTGATATATATACAAAAAGGAGTCTTGAGTTGGAGTTGAAGGTTTTATGTACCGACTCCATAGCCTTGTTCATGTCTTAATGATTTGTTACCGCCAGAAATTGTATACTTTTTGAATAACCTTGAAAAAGGCAGGAAGATATTTTTTCCGAAAATTTGCTATTTTTAAATGTATTGAATAAATGTATTTTATTGAATATTTTTTTTTTTTGAATAATAAATGTTTATGCTGAAAATGCTTGCTTTTATGGGAGAACTTAGGACTCCATAATTTTTTCTTCTGCTTTCTTTTCACAATCTTTCCGTCACTTTCACTTCGTCGTCATTGGTTTTTCCTAAATGATATCTAACCTTTCCAAATTGAACCTTTTCTAATATAAGAATATTGTTTACTTTGGATGTCCCAATGTTCTGTGTCAGGTGAGCGAAAAACCTTTCGACAAACAAACTTGAGAACTTTAAATTTTTAGTGACAAGACACACAAAAGAATAAACAGCATTACACAATATCTGTTTTCTAGTAAGTTCATTTTACATTTTTTTTCTGCTCGTAAAAATCCATAATGTTTGTTTGGCACACTAGCAAATTATGTAGAAATGTTTCTAGATGTATAGGTACTAACCACAGGATAATTACAAACGGGTTATTACCACTTAATGTTCGTGAATATTCTTTTTCGTAATTACGCATCTTGTTCTTCCAAAAAAAAATAGTTCTCATGAAAAATTTCTTGTTAAAGAAAATGATGATTAATATATTAAGGTTTCTGATCATTGTTCAGATGAAGGATTTTTTTTTTAATTTTTTTTTTTACAAACTGCTCCTGTTCATAATGAGCTGTTTTCCGGAAATGACCTTTTTTTATTTGAACCAAGATATTATTAGTAAGGAATTAATGCTTGTCAAGCGGATTGTTTTCGCTACCTCCTGTTGATTTGGAGGATATGTTTTAGATACATTATTAGATCATGCAGATGTGTATTCATTTGCGTTTCATTTTAGGAAAAATAAATACCCAAGGCGTATTTCAGGACATAATGACAGTTTGAAATTGGAAATAGTTCAGGCAGAAGATAGTCAAATTTATTTATAATATTCTCTATTAATTTACACCCCGATTGAAAAGTTCTTTCCATATTTTTCTGTTCTTTTAACAGTGAGTGAATTTTGCAAAACTGCCGATAGAGGGCGCAGTTGCCGACTGAACCATTCCATATAGTGACTTTACTGAAGCCATTATTGCCTATTATACAAATAAAACAATTTTCTAATTCGGAAGCGAAATAATAATGAATTTTTAAAGCGAGAAGCAAAATAATTCCTTCTACAAATTATTTGATAATTTGTTGTTAATAAACACATTAGAAAATCTTAATATTGAAACACATTTTCAATCTATGTATCAAAATATCAAAAAAAAAAAAAAAAAAACCAAACAACTTATTATCTTAAATAATTTAAGCAATAATTAACTAACATACCTTCTCGAAAATATAAAACCACAAGGATAAAAATTGACTTATTTTAATGAATTCCTTGTCAATTTCAAATGAATTAAATTGAAAAAAAAATAAAAAAAAGTAAATAAAAATATTTCAAATATTAATTTAACAAACTTTTTATTACAACTTACAGTATGTTCATTTTAGAATTAATCATCTTAAACATTGAATGGTTTAGATATATAAAATAACTAGACCAGTGTTGAATAAATATTGGGAAAATAATACATTATTACAATTAATAAAGCAAAGGAAATTATTTGATATATTACATACATAACTATTTAAAAATTATACTTTAAGAATTTTCTCATTTAATAGCTTGCGTATTAAATACTTTCTATAAAATCATCAATACAGTGATTTTAATTGCCATAACACTTGGGTCTCATACGTTAAAATTAAAAGAGAACAAGCTTTAACATGGATGCCATCTATCGGTGAAGCATCGAACTCGAGCTACATATAGTTTTAAAAGTATTTGAACTAAGTATTTTTTTTTATTGGTGTATTTTATAGATTAATAAACTTTAAGCGGATTTTACAAAGATTTTGCTGTCATCTCCCTATTATGATTGTAAATTTCCTTCTACTTCACGTATTTTGAATTCAGTTATTATATCTATCTTGCATTGAGTAGTTAAGCGATTGGAAATGGTGGTTTGCTTCTTTAATCGTTGCAGTAACTTCGAAATGATTTGTTTTTTGATTGAGGGAATGGGTAATTTCAGCTGTGAAATGCAGCTCCCCTGATTGATTCCACACCAAGTTATACCGTTAAAATACCCCACCAGCATGTGATGGACAACTGTCAGCGAACCTAACTGATGCCCTTTGATCGAAATCTCCTCTTGTGAGAGAAGTTCTACGATCATGTGTTGCCAGGCATTCATTTCTTGTAATAGTAACGCAAATATTTGCTCGGGCAGAAAAATGACTATAAATCTGAAAGAAGACGAAATCAAACCTATGTTGAACTTGTTTGGGTCTTGAATCCATTCCTAAAGAAATAACGAAACAGCCTATAATACTGTAGTAATAATGTAGTAATACTGTTCCTCTTTGTGTTAATTTTACAAAGTTGTTCCAATTATAGATTGAGTAGATATTTGTTTCTAAGTGTCCTATTTACTTCAGTTCTTAAGAAAGTTAAGACTAAGAAATTACTCGTCTTTGAATATAAGGTTGATTTTAATTTTCAGAATTACAGAATGCATAATCAAGTTACTAGGGCCACCAACCAAAAGCGGGTATTACTCCATTCGCGGCAAATATAGAATCTTATGTGAAGGCATGGACTTGATGACATTCCGGAAGGTATTGGAGGTAGCGCATTCCCTGTTTATCAGTTCCTTCCATAGGTGGGCCACAATGCTTGGTGATGCATGCAAACTGCTACACATCTGTATGGATGGATAACGACGCTAACAAAAACGTCAACGCATATAATTCTGTATCGAAACTGGTCCGTTTTTAAACCTATTTTATTCTTTTTAGTGTGTTAATTGTTAATTTTATAGTATAATATTATTGTCGTTTCCCAGATCCAATTTGGATAACTGGTCAAGGAGAACTACACTCCATGATAGGAAAGAAATGCTGCTACAGTGAAACCTGTCAAGTTGACCTAACTGACCAGGAACGGAATGACTTAATTACTTTAACATTGAGTGAGCCCTTTATAAGTTGACCACCTGTCTAAGTTGACCTAACTGACCAGGAACGGAATGACTTAATTACTTTAACATTGAGTGAGCACTTTATAAGTTGACCACCTGTCTAACTTGTATGTTGACCAGGTAATTAGGTAGAATTTGTCACAAAGCATAGCTCAAAACCTTTGTAAGTTGACCACTTCCAGAATTTTAATACAGTATGTGTGAAGTACTATACTTCCCAGTATAGTGTGTGTGAAATACAAAACCCTTAATACGTACACTAAGGTTATTATACTTATACAAAATGTATTACTGTAATAATAAATTGAGTTTCATAATTAACTTGTTTCTGTTCAACTTACTACTGTAGTACATACAGTAGTAACTATGACAATATCCAATAATTAATACGTATGTATAATTAATGTTTAACCTTAATAAGCAATATTATTCCTATTTTGTAACATTTTGATTTCATATTTTGTATAGTTTTGTAATACTATACTATGTATATGTATAGTAGTAGTACGTAGATGAGAAAATATGAAAAGCAAAAAGTAAGTATTGTACCCTTGGTAAGTTGACCACCTGTCTAAGTTGACCACGAAAACGTGGAACCACTGGGTGGCCAACTTAGCAGGTTTCACTGTATCATGATATCCAGGAGGTGACAGTCTGACTTTGCCATCCCTTCAATGAAGAAGAAACAAAGATCCAGCCTGGATTCGTACCCAGCGCCTGGATTCGTACCAAGCTTCCGCCTTGACCACAAGGCTACGCTGGAACGGCTAAAGTTATACTGATCTAATTATAAAAACGTAATTTGTACATCCATACCCATAAGTAAACCATAAGTAAATTGCTTTAGTTAATAATAAGTGAAAGTTAGCTAGTCTTTTTTTTTTTTTTTAAAGTAATTTTAAGATAATTTTATTCAGTTATCGATAAAAAAAAATGTCATTATTACAATATTTCTTAAGTATCAGTGTTTCCCCGTAGCAAACCATACGGAAAGTGATTAGTTCACTAAAAAAAATGGCGCCTATGTATACTTTGATAAATGTAAGACTAATTTTAGTTGGTGCAGGTGATCTAACGGTCGATTTTTTTTTCATCAGCTGTCAGCAGTTAATGTTAACAAATATGAAAATCGTACTTAACATGAACTACAATGATTCCCCCTCGAAGGTGGCACCAGATGGAAAGATGTCAAGGCTAAACAGGAGAGTGTTTGTGACCTTCATGTATAAGGTTCACGGTGTCATTATTTAAAACTTCACAATCGTCTTAAAGAACAATGTCACCTTTATTATGTGGAAACCGTTATTTGTAATAGAGATGGACAACAACATGTGTAATGAAATAATATTTTCTGATACATCACTTGGATTAAGGAGATTTTTTTTATCCTTAATAAAAATATTAATTACTTTTTTTGTAAATAACAGAGACATTACAGGGAATTAAGCAAAACCATGATGCTAAAATAACATAGCGTAACATCATTGCTGCAAACGCGTCATTGCAGTTATTTAATTCTATATTCGATATTACGGAACGATTGAGTCCCATAAAACTGTTTAAGAATTCCCTCTTTCTAGAACTCCCACGAGACACTGTTTTAATTAAAGAGTTCGTCTTCATTTCGAAAGACCATTGTTGGATGGCTAACAATGGTCTTTACAGTATTTCATGTAGCCTTTCTTTTCCTTTGACCATCTAATAGTAATATATTTAGAATGGTAGTGCTCTTATAGAAAGTGTTTATTCAAGTTAATTTCAACCTAGATGCACTGAGCTTCTGTAAATCTTATCGCGTAACTTTCTCTTTTCTTCTAAATACCTTCTTCTAAATATAAAGATTTAAAATAAATGATTATGAAACGCCATAGATGTTTTCGTTTTATCACGATTTCATTCTAGAACTCTTTCAAACAGTTGCAAAGTTAATAAACTATTCCTTGCTACATTTCAATTTTGGAATTAACGAGAAGATCCCAATTGTCGTCTGCAGTGAGTGAGCTTTTTGGTTGGCGTTTAATAGTTAATTCAATACAACCTACCCACAGCCAGTTTCGGGAGTCGCGTCAGGCGTAGGAATATCTCTTCTGTGGTGGCGAGATGTCTAAGCATCATGCTAAGGTTCGCTGGACCGATGCTCCTACCTATATTTCTTTTTTGTTTTTTCTTTCTCCCTCTCCAGTTTTTCGTTTTTTAATTACACATGTTTTAATTTTATTCTCGCCAGTCAAATCACAGGACCACGCAAAGATTGACCTTTACGATTAACTTTAAAGTACACAGAAGCTCGGTTATAACGCGATCTTTCGGATCCAAGATCTCGAAGATCGCGATATAACCGAGCTATTATTATTTCGCAATGTCAGATGTCGTATATCGCACCCTATTATCGTCCACACGATTCCAAATCGATTTAAAATGGTCATTTCGCGATTATCTATATCATTCAGAGCTATGTGAGAGAATTTTATATTTATAAATACATAAATCATTACCTTTTCAATACTTTGATGGGTTATATTAGCCAAAATCGATTTGGCGCCGCCATCTTGGCATCTTGTACAAACGACGAGTCACGTGGATCGAAACTAGGTATTCATACGCTTATTATATGGGCCTCTTTACTGATTATCATTGGCAGAAAAATAGATCTCGATATTTCATTTTGGTTAAACGAAAAAGTCCGCGATTCTGGTATTTTTTTTAAAAAATATATTGTAATTGACGCATTTTCGTGACATTTGGGTGGGTATAGAGTCTCAATTACTGTAAATAATAAGGAAACAAGCATATTAATTTATACCTTTGATTTGATTTTAGGCGAAAAAACGGTAAATTTTGCAATTTTACAATTATACACCTTTTCCAAAATAGAAGGGGTCCAAGACCAAATCGCGTTACATCCGAATTCGCGCTATAAACAACCGCGTTATAACCGAGCTTCAGTGTATATTTGAGGAGATACGTGCGAGCTAATGGAGGCAGCCATTGATGTCAAGCAGTTCGACAACATCGACAACTAACCAATAGCATGATTGATTTTTACTAGTTTGAAAATTTCCATAACAAATAATTTTAACCACTTCATTGCATCAGTACAAACTTAAAGTAATTTCAAATCATACAAACCGTTTGCTTGCAGAACGATATTTACAGAAAGGTGGAACTATGTTTCGGGTTGGCGGATATTGTGTAACTTGGTTCTGTGACGTCACTTCTGAAACTGGCTTTAGTTTAGAGTCTTAGTAAAACAGCAGTTTTCGGTTTACTGTAAATTCTATTAACTGAACAACCTCCCTTGTATTATTAATGAAAGCGAAATGAGATCAAAAATAGCTTAATAATAACGAATAGATTGCAAACAATTATTCATCCCCTTGTATTTTTACTCAAAAAGATTAAAACTATCATACTTATATGGAAGAATCGAGAAACTCCCATCATACACCAACATCAACAAAAACCTATTCTTGCTCTAATACTGTCATTGTCGTGAGATTTACCCCTCACTGACAAAACCGGAAGCATGAAAGGATAAGGAATCACGGCTGTGGATTCAAACAAAAAACAAACAAGAAAAAGAAATTGCCTATAACTCACAGGATTTCTAAGAATGACCCTCAAACCTTCGGGTACAAGTGGCTTTTTCCTTATCCTTTCACGCTTCCGATTTTGTCAGTGAGGGGTAAATCTGACTTGAAGATCCATAATAATGGTGAAACAGCTGTTTCAGATTCCCCGTCAATGACAATATTAGAGCAAGAATGTTTTTTTGTTTTTTTTTATAATGGTGCATGATGGGAGTTTTCCATCTAATTATTTGCACGTTAATCCACTTTTATTATACTTTATATCTTCCAAGTGTGGGATAGCACGGAATGTAGTTACTCCTGCGATCATCGGAGTAAAGTAATACAAAAAGGTCTTGGGGTGAAATATACCAATCCACTGTGGCTCATTTAAACAAGCAAACCAACTAAATATTAAGTTTTGAATCGTTCTGAATAGAATTTGTACTTATTGTTATATTAAAAAAAATCTTGAATAATCATATTTTAAATGATAATTTTTGGTGATTTTTAAAATTTTTCGTCTTTATTACTACTGTGTCTTTGATATGTTTTGGTGTTCCTACATAAAATGAATTAACTTATATTAGCCGAATATCCGAACTTGACACAGGTATTCAAAGCCTTATTTTACATTTTTAAGATTTTTTTTAATAATAATTATTATTATTATTAATTATAAAAGAAATACATTTTTGCGCTTGAAATCTGCGATTTGTAGTGAATAATTTCCCTTAAAGCAAGTGAAAGGAATCTGAGAACATGAGGAAACACTTCAACTTGAAATCTTTGTTGGATTTTTTAAGGTTGCTTTACGTCACATTAGCATGATCTGATTATATTAGAAAGCAACTGCAGAGGATTTGAGTATTGAAAAAGAACTGAAATTATCGAGTTCAGAAATTGTGATATTTTTTTTTTCTTTTATATTTCTGTAAGAAGATTTGAATGTTGAAGATTTATTTCCACAGAGAAATTTTGAAAATACTGTACAAGAATTTTGATGGTTATTCAGTAAAGACTCGCATTTTACTCCCATGATGTCGATCCTCATTCAGATTTGTTAAGATATGAGATATAGCGAAATAGGACACAATAACTTCCAAAAAATATCTAAATAACTGTTGAACGTAGAACTCTGTTAAAGGTTGTAAAAATTAAGTATTTGTAGAAAAGTCAGCAAATCTAACTACAGTGACAGTGATGCAGCGCCCTCAACGGCAGAATTTGAAAATTAGGAAACTAGACTACGTAACTTAAAGAGGTAAAAAAAATAAATAAATAAAATGTCAGAATTGAAATGACTACGGTACTCACAAAATAAATAAATGGAAGACTATCAATGCTGATTCTTAGGAACTGGATAATTCATGTATAATTCTCTGTAAAATACCATACCCATTCCGCTGTGAAATTGATGATGGATGTAAGAAAGAATTGGGATATAGAAACATTTACTGTACTGATTAACGATAATCATTAATGCAACGAGTATATTGGCACTCACAATTGAAATATAATGAAATAGTCGCGCGAGCCTAACGTAGAGAAATGTTACAACCGTTGGCGCCAAGACATATCTATTGGCAGTAATATCGTATTATACAACACTGAACATTGCGTGCCATCTGTACTACCTGTAACTGCGCGTCGTTTTGTAAATAAAAAAACTTAACGTGCACCAAAAGTTTTGAAAAATGTTTTTTTTTGAGAATGCACATAAATACACAAAGGTTCTCGCATCCTGAACTACCATGTCGGGAATCTGAGACAGCTGTTTCAGCCTTATTAGGCTTCTTCAGTCAGATTTACCCTTGATGGTAGTTCAAAGTGCGAGACAAAGAAGAAACCATCCCGGCGCCCCGGAATGGCCCCTCAAACAAAATCAAGCACCAACAATAATTCACTGTGCACCGCACAGCCTCAAATTCTTTGTCCCGGCAACCGCTGGGCACAAAAGAATTTAAGAAAGGATTGAGAACCCAAAAGAACATACAATTAATGTAAATAAAAAGCTTAACGTGCATCAAAAGTTTTGAAAAAAAAAATTAAAATTCACATAAATAAACCAAGGTTCTCGCACCCTGAGCTATCATGTCGGGAATCTGAGACAGCTATTTCAGCCTTATTAGGCTTCTTCAGTCAGATTTACCCTTGATGGTAGCTCAAAGACAAAGATGTTTTTTTTTTTCTTTCTTTAAGTTAATGTACTTTCTTTTTTATTATTATTTTTAATTTTTTTCATTATAGGGTCGCTCTTAAATTTATGCTTTAGCACAAAATTATATTAACTTGTTTTCTGTATGTACTAGATTAAAATGAATGTATTTTTATATCGTATTTTACTAAGATTCCATCATTCTGTTCTAGTCCGCAATACTGCGATGTGTGGTCCTAATACGGTGACCTTTACTAGTTCTTGACTAATCTCATAGAAGCATCGCAGATTGTCGTTTTTTTCAAGTGATCTTTTATCCATTTTCCAAGTGTAGCTTCGGTTGCCTTTTGGGAGTATAATGTGTTGCCTCATTTAAATAGATTGTTTCGCTTTGTGTTCGATGACTAGTTCATTTGAATGGTACCACAAATCTTTCTAACTTTTTGAACTGTTGTAAAAATTACTGCGAGGTAATCGAAATCCTGTTCATTTTTTGAAAAGTATATGACTTTCTATCCTCAAACACCCAATTTGTTAAAAAAATTTTAATTTAGTTTAAAAAAAAAAAAAATCTACATCATTCCAAATTTCCAATTCGGTTTTTATATTGTGAAGTAATTGTTTTGCGTGAAATTATTTCAAAGAAACAAAAAAATCCCCTAACGTTGATAATAACAGATTTAAAGTGCTCGCGCTGGGAGTTGAAACTCCCAGAATGCAAAGCAGATTATAGATTGTCCTTTCGTGGCCGTTCGCTAACATTGAAATAAAAGAGGTCGCTTCTCTTCTATTTGAATGTTAGCGAACGGCCAGGAAAGGACAATTTATAATCTGCGTTGCATTCTGGGAGTTTCAACTCTCCGCGCGAGCACTTTAGTTATTACTACTCGATTGTGTTAGAATCGAATATGAAATGTTGAACTAACGTCATTTTTGTCGTATGCTCGCTTCAAAATCTTTTCAACATTATCCTGTAGCTCATCAGAAGACGTTAAAATGTAACTGGGATTGTTAATAGAATCTTGCGAACATTTGTGCTGGAATCGATTTCGTCCAAACACAGGAAACAATTACATTGTAACAATAAATTTGCCATTAGCCTCCAGTTTCTTTTTTTTCCCCCATATTCTCTTTACTTTGCTTATCGACGATTTAATAATCACTTCGGACGACTGTTCACGCGTTAACAGCACTCATTCTCATATAAAAAGACAATAAATTTGAAAGGAAAAATAATATTACTTCTGAATTAGAAGGATTTTTTTTTTAATGTAATCGAAATTTTTGCTTCACCAATGTAAAACATTCTTTGCTTGATTAAATTTTACGAAATTCATAAAATCATATCACGAAAGGTGAAAGCTAATTATTGATGAGAATATAAATTAGCACCTGCAGCAAGTGTTACTTATCTAATTTTTGTCATATGCTTAGCTAGATTTTCTGAAAAAACCTTAATAGAATGCTATAAAAAATAAGGGGTTGTGTCCCCCGCCGATTGAAAGTTTCCATTCTTGTTCGCTTATCATTCAGTTCCAGATAATCTGGAATACCTTTATTATTGCAGTTTATACATTAAAGGTCCTTATTTAAAGATCGTGTTTATACTATAAATCTACTACAGTAGAGCCCCGATATTCCGTGAGAGCCGCGAATTTTTTTTTTAATTACGAATCTCAAAAAACCAATTTTAATCCAAGCCAACACCAGGGAAAGTACAATAGGCCCTACAGTGCGATGGTCGAAAATTACTGACAGGTTTATTGTGCATTGTAATCCTATAGGCCTTCTCGGAATTTGTGGATGAGTGGCAGGCTCTTGCTCTGCAGAAAGGTTTCTGCTGTACTGTACATATTTTAAAAGTTTTAGGCATTGTTTTTTGTACAATAAAACGTAGTTTTTAATCGTGAAGTATTTTTTTTTTTCGTATTTACACCTCGTAATTAGTCCTTTTTTGGGTTATCCGCGATTTTCGTTATCCGCGAAGCCCTTGCCACCCAATCCCGCGGATAATCGGGGCTTTACTGTACTTGTGTTGTATAGTAATGGATTGTAATCTGAATTGGTATCTGGTAGTGTCCATTGTTGCACTATACCATTGTTGTAGTCTTTTCATTCATGTTTGTTCTGATGTCAAGTTGTGTTTAGTTGGCGTCGTATGATTTGAAGTAAATTAGTAAATGATGTAGTTTACCATGACGTAATTATCCATGTAATGTGTCATCTTGATTAAAATTAATTTCTTCCCATACTATTTATTGTTAATTAAGAAGATGTATTATCCAATCATACGAAAATATAACTAATATTTTATAATTATTCTTCACTTTATAATTCTTCTTCAGATCCTGATTTACCACAGTTGAAAACTCTAATAATACTTAATTTTGAACCATAAAAACGGATGTTTGAAAAAGGTTTTCATTTGTCCGAGTTGAACAAATGACAGCTCGGGTGTAAAATTTACTTAAATTGCCGTTATCAATCTTTCTTGGTATTTTTCTTTCTTACGGGATAATGCAGTTTTTTACTTAAAATAACCAATGAAATTTTTTTTTGTATTATTTTCGAAACGTTTTCCGTTACACTGATTTGAAAAATTTGTTCACTTTTCCGCTAATCCAAAGTCATTTTGTTTTTCATCATTTCATTACGTTACTTAAAGCACACCAGTTACACAGAAATAACTGAAATTTACTGATATGTTAGATTATTCAGTATCTTTCAAAATTTCTAATCTTTGATCGTACATTGATATTTTTATACTTGTTTTCGATGGAGATTTGAAACTCACATAAAATGTGAGAGTGAAAGAAGAAGAAATATTGTCTGGTATGATAAAGAAAATGTTAAGAAGGCGACTTAGTTCCTCGTGGGTGAGTGGCCTCCTGAGTGTCGAAATCTTACGTCCTTAGATTTCCTTTTCCTTCTTAATTCTGTAAGTCTTTAATCATTGAGAATGTTGAAAGAAATCTCCCTTATTGTTTGACAAATTACACACATCTTTGACCACTGTATCAGCGTTTCCAAGGCAAATTGTATCAAATGTAGTTTCACGAGCGCTCTCATTCTATTTTGTGTAATGTGAATAAAGCTGAGTTTCTCTGTGAGGCTTGCTTTCTGAGACGCCCTGTAAATTTAGTCGGCCATTTCCTCAGAATGCAGACTGATTGAAGAATAGACCTGAACTGTAGGTGGTGGAGGTCCGATGGATATTAAGTCTTCCATTTCCTCATTCCATTGCGCGAAGGATCTCAACTAAACAATATTACACTAGCGGTAATCACAAGAGAGACGGGTAGTGGCTGAATGTGAGATTAAAACCTGATGATATTCAAAGGAAATTGGTTCCAAAGAGACGATGTAAAAATCAATTGGTATTTGCTCTGATGTTAGTTTGTTTCTAATTGCTCCAGTGGAACTTCTTTGCTCCAAAGAGCATATTTTAGCAGTAAAACAAATTTCATTGTATATATTATTAGATTAAAATTAACCTGTTAGATTAGAATAAAATCATACCAATCGGGATATTATTGTATTTCATTGCCATTGACTTTTATTGCTCAGACTAGATATTTATTTTACTTCAATATATGCTACTTGATTGTGTGTATAATCGGAAGAATTTTATTCCAATTTATCTGTTTCAAATAATCCCTTTAATTTGTTCAAAAGTGTTAACTGTTGATTGAAATTAAAAGCTATAATGATGTTTGCTATGTAGCACCCGAGACAAGCATTCAAAGTTGATTATAGGAGTTTTGACAATAAAATTAGCAATGCTTTTGACATTCCCCCTTACTGGTAAGAATTTATTTTAGATTATTTATTATTGTGATTTGTTCAATTAATACGTCACGTCGGTGTCATCAATTAGTAAGAACAGAAACGTTGGAGAGATTCATGATTTAATCGTTACTTGTTGCTATGTCGTTCTTCCAATGGCGGCGCTATAGTCGAGCATTAGACTAAGAGACATTGGAAACTTAGGTTTGGCATCTAGCAGTAGAATTTATTAAATTTTTAGAATATAATGAAACCAATGACCAGCTGTATCTAGTCTTACGCAATTTCTTAAAATTGTTTTTAGTTGTTCTATCCACAAGTTTAGAACCAAGCACTCCTTAACAATATCGTAGATATATCTAAAATAAAATGTCCTCAATACAGTCACAGAAACGCTTCAGTACGAAATTTAATACAAATGGTTGAACTACTAAATAACCCCTTTGCCAGTCCCTGAAGAAAAGTAATTCAGAGATTCCCGCATTTGGAAATCCAATTATGGAACGTCTAGACCAGTGTTTCCCAACCTTAAGAAGTCTTGAGGGCCAATATTTTTATAAAAGTTGTGATAAAGGGCCGCAGCGTCCCATCCTCCAATCCCCCATATAAGCCTATAACTTATTAATTATATTATTTGATAATGTCATTTTTTTAAATAAATCTAATTTACATAAACTTCAAATTGTCAAATAACAATATGGCACAGTTTAATGATAAACTTGGCAGTGACTTAAGTTTTGTAAACTTCTCAGTAGTCTTGGGCGTTTTGGTTGGAGCCATGACGACTAAACTGTCACTTTCACTTCTAATGATTATTATTAGTTATTACAAAGCAGACAACAAAAATTTCGTAAACTTAAGCTAACGATAGCAATGCAACGCTTGACTATTACAACACACTGAGTATCGTAAACCGGGGCTACTTTGGCCCTAGGGGGCAACTTTCGCCGAAAGGCATTAAAAAGTTTCAAAGGGCCTTATCTCCTAAATAAAAATTTTAAATCAAATAAATAAATATTTTACTTATAACTGTATGTGCTGGCTATGATTTAATCATGAATGCATTTGCATCATGATGCAGTTCCGCAGCAAAAAAAATCAAGAGTGCTGCCATGACAAAGAGCTGTGTGCTGTAGTGGTGTAAACTTTGCCCTGGGGAGCAGTATTAATCACATATGCAGGTACAAACCAATTTTTTATGTTAGTTTAATATGTTGTAGAGAGAAATTTATAACAATTACAAAGAATTTCTGGGCATTTTCGTTAGAAGAATTTTTTTCTCCAAAACCTGCCAAAATTAATGAATTTTAGGGCAACATTGGCCCACTACAATTTGACTTGAAATTGTGATTATTGATAATTTGCTATCAATAAAGCCAAAGGATTTCCATTTACAACAAGATAGAAGATGGTCAGGACATACAAAAGACGGGCTGGGAGTAGAAGGTATGCTGACTACACTGCTGAACAACTGAACCAAGCTCTGGATGCAATTAGAAAACATGAACTCAGTCAATTCAACCGATTCTGTAAAAATTTAGAAACAATCCTTGAAGGTATTTTGCCAGAAAACATTTGGAACTATGACGAAACCAACTTGACGGACTATCCTGGAAGCAAGAGAGTCATTACAAAACATGGCTGCAAATATCCAGAAAGTGTTTCTGCAGATATGGTTGAAGAAGCTCTGAAATCCAAATCTACTAAAGGAAAGGCGACCAATGGGATGCAAATAAAAAACTCAAACAAATCTGCAAAGCCCAAAGAAACAGAATGTAAAGGTAAGGCTTCCAAAAAACTAAAGCTGGCTAACTACTCGGACAGTGAAGAGGAGCAAAGTTATGACGGCACCACCTCGTTGGGCCCTAATCAGGATGACTCCTCTGTTCTAAGCACAAAGTCCATTGAAGGCAACTTGGAGACATTTGTAAATCTGTCACAATTGAAAATAGACAGTTATGTAGTTGTGAACTACGATGAAGAACAGTTTTCTGGCATTGTGGCCTCGGTAAAGGAAAATGGGGCGGAAGTGAGAGTGATGCAGCAAAGTGTTTTGGTAAACTGTAAGTGGGACCTTATGAAATATCGTTAAACTGGGCCAAAGTAACCCCAGTTTATGGTAGCTTGTTTCAGAGCTGACTGCCACCGCTGGCGGGAAAACATGGGAAGAACTTAGTGACGTGCTTAGTACAGAGCAAGATGGGTATAAATGAGAAGAGAGTAAATGTTGATGAGACTAGTTGTGTTTCATACCAACATTCGAATTGTAAAGTCTGAGACAGTTGCTATTGCAAGTTATGAAATTCTTTAATGTATCTGTTGGCAGCAATATGTAATTTCAAGTTTGACACTACCGGACTGCGACAAATACAGTGGCGGGCCTCATGCTGTGCACCGCTGAACTAGAGCACTTTCCCAAAGTGGGCGATATCGCCCCCCTGGGGGGAACTGGAACGATCCTTCGATTCTTTATAATAATAAAAGGGCATCTTTTTATTTGTATATCGTCTGAATAATTACGGTACTTTCTCATTATGAGAATATGGATGAAATAAAACAAAAACTTATTTTTGAGTATTCCGTCGTCTTTCTTTATATTGATTCCTGTTGAATCTCATGCTAGGCAAAACCATCGGTAGAATTTTTATCCTGCAAATTTGTTTTGTTCA
>JAFIDM010000003.1:11379533-11426135 GCA_023159025.1 Thereuonema tuberculata | reverse complement strand
GCCAACGGAAAATTTGAATTGAATAACAGATTTAAACGATAAACAGTAAAAATTAAAATATACAATTGATAAAAGAATAAATGCTGAATAATACAAAATATAATCTAATACAACTAAGAATATATAAGAATAAATAGAACTACAGTAAAACCTCGTTAAGTCGTCACTCCGTTTAAGTCGTCGTTTTCCTTTGGTCCCGACAAGGTCTCATACACAACAATGTAAAATAACCCTCTTTTACCCGTCACCAAGTTTAATTCTACTCCGGTTAACTCGTCACCCTCAAAAATGGCTAAAAGCATCTTTATTCTCAATTTTGCATGCCATCGTGTTGTCTTTTCAGCCCCGCCCCTTCACTTTAAGAAAGCCAAGCCTTTACAGGGAATGCCTTGCACTTCCTACCCCTTCGGAGGATTTGGGTTCTTGGAATCTCGCTGCTAATTAATCAAAGCACACTTCTCGCTGCGACTGTCGAGTGTAGACGTTTTTCTTGACCTCTCCTGAGTGTGACTTCATTTCATAGCGTGTAATAAGGGCTATTTTTTTTCTCTTGCAATTGTGTGGTTCGATTACGTTTTTAACATGCAAGGGAAACGAAAACTTATCGTTATCTTTTAAAGAAAAAAGAAAAGACTTAAAATTGCACTTTTTGAAAAATCAAATGTTTCGAAAACAGCTTTTGCTAAAGAACCCATATTCCCAGGATTACATTAAACGATATTCTTTCATCAAAACAAGTAATTGAAGAAGCTGACTGCAAAGACAAAAGAAAGAGAATGAGGAAATCGAAGTTTGACGAGATCGAGGAGGTTTTAGTTCGATGGCTGAAACATGCCAAATCGCAAAGTATGCCGATTTCTGCCATGATTCTCGAAGAAAAAGCCATGGAAATTGCTAAGGAGTTGAACATTGGAGATTTCGGCGGCAGCAATGGTTGGCTGAAACGTTTCAAAGACAGACATTGCCTTTCTTTTAAAACGATTAAAATGTGTAACTATAAAAAGTTGTTTTTTTTTTTTTTTCCACTGATTCTTTTGCATGAATTAATTTCTGAAAATCTTGTTTTTCTCACCGAATCCTACAGCAATTCATGAAAATACTGTATTTCAGTGGTTTTTTTTGTTTTTTGTTTTTTTGTTGTTTGTTTGTTGTTTTTTTTTTTCCAAAAATTCCCACTCCGCTTAAGTCGTCAAAAATGTTTGGACCCTTCAGTGACGACTTATCGAGGTTTTACTGTATAATAAAAAGATAAATGTGAATATATAAAAATCATTATAATATGTAGAACTATTTTCTTTTTTGAGGAGGGTTTCTCAAATAGAGGAATGTTGGTGGAGATTTAGTGAAAATGTCATGAAAAATAATTTAGTAATTGGAAAATAACTTTCTGTATGTTTTTCATTTAGAAAAAGAATCTATATTTAAATGGGGCAGATTTTAGATGGCATTTCGCCAATTTAAGGATGGCGAAACTTTTTTTTTTCCTCAAGATCCTAGAAAAATATTGAACATTACGAGATTGGTATAGACATATGATAGGATTTGAAACCATTGACACATTGTAGGATTTTCATTCTTTTGAGAGATAGAGCAACTGCGGGGAAAAAAAAATAATGAAAGAATTTTTAGTTTAAGATGTGGTTTACATTTTCCAAAATTAACAACTGAAAATTCGTTGCCGTCTCTTATTGTTGCTTCCAAACAGTTACTTTTTTAGATAAAAGTGTTTTATAATTTTGAAACCAAGTTAAATCAATTTCATTTCGTGTTTAGAAATACCTTTGCTGATATTATTAAATTTCTTTTGTCTGTACTGTGTGCCCTTTATCTATAGAGAACAGGCGAAACATTATATGGGAGGATTAAACTAGAAGGATTATCACATAATAAGTTGGTTTATGGGATTTGTGGATGTAAATAATTTGAAATATTACTTTAGAAAAGTTATTTAAATCATTGGATATTCATTCTTCATGAAATTTGTGCAGTTTATTTATTAACTAATCATTTTTGTTTCCATTAGAATGTTTCGAGTTGAATTTTATTTATTTATTTATTTTTTCTTGCTGCTTGGCGAATAATGATGATGTAGATCAGGGTTGCACAACCTTAAGAAGTCTGAAGGCCAAAATTTTTATAAAAGTTCTGATGGAGGGCTGCAGATCCCATTCCCTCAATCCCCCCCCCCCCCAATCCTTACTATATCTTCCTAATTAATGATTTGATAATGTCATTTATAATAATAATTATGAATAATACCTGAATTTACATAAATGTCTTACTAATTAATTATTAGACAATGCCATTTATAATAATAACTAGGTCATCCCCGGTCTCCTCCTGTTAAGTATGAGATAATCCAAGAAGAATCGATTCCAAGCAGTTATGGCAAAAAGTAATATTTTATTCCTTTTTGAATGAACTCATTATTTGATAGCGCGCTCCACTGTTGACACCTTAATGTTAATGAACATTGAAATTTTAATTTTAATCTAGTAGGCTAAAATTAATGAGTTATTTTCTTTTTTCTCTGGCTCCTTCTTTCGTTGCGACTCACACATACACACAAAAGGAGTAATAAGAAATAATAATTTGAATGTAGCCTCCGTGGCCTAATGGATAGGACGTTTGACTTCGGATCAAAAGGTTGCAGGTATGATTCCTGTCGCGAACGTTTCATTGTAGTAAATTTTTTTTTTCACAGGAAATTAACAATTGCGCTGTGCAGACAGAGAAATAAAAGATTTTAGTAATATAGATTATAATAAATGCAATTTACCTAAACTTCGAATTTATCAAATAATAATGCGGTAGTTGTGTTTCATTCCAACATTCCAATAGTCAAGTCTGAGACAGTTGCTATTGCAAGTTATGACACTTTTCATTGTAACTGTTGGCAGCAATGTAAAGGCTCAAATGTAATTTTAAGTTTGACACTATCGGGCTGGTTATGCACCCCTGATTGAGGGGAGGGAGCGTCCATAGAAGATGGCACGCGATGGAGAAGGGAGCTTTACAAATTGTGACCGTTTCGAAACAGGGGATGAAATCGGACGAGTTGCGGCTATCCTTTATTTTGTGTTTTCAAGAAATTGTTAAAGTAATAAAGAGAAAGCAATTCGAGATAATTTCTTTTTAGAAAATCTCCACAACATTGAACTTTTCCTAAATGAAATCAAAAACAAACTTCTAATAAATCCCACCAAAAAATAAGTAAAAAATAAACACAATTTATTTTAATGCATACAAGGAGAGCTTGTTGTACAAACTGAAAAAAAAAAAAAAGCAAATGCTAAAGAATTCTTGTTATGACTTTTCTTAATATTTACTCGAGGTCAAACCAAACATAAAACCCGTCTTAAAGTTTAAAAAACAAAAACTGCTGACAATAGCTTTATGAACAAGCATTAAATTATTAATTTACTATGTCTTAAACATTTAATCATTCCTATATCTTGGCAAACACACAATAAACAGTCAAACTCGGATATAACACGGTTGTTTATATTGCTAATTCGGATATAGCGCGATTTGGTCTTGGACCCCTTCTGTTTTGGAAAAGGTGTATAATTGTAAAATTGCAGAATTTATCATATTTTCGCCCAAAAAGTACGAAAATCGATTGATTTGATTGATTTGATTACAATTAATACTTACTGGGTAATACCGCTAATCCCAAGATGGCGGCGCCAAACCGTAAGAAACAGAAATATAAAGATTTTGGCTAATATAACCCATCAAAGTGTTGAAAAGGTAATGATTTATAAATATTTATAAATATAAAATTCTCTCACATCGCTCTGAATGATGTAGGTAATCGCGAAATGACCATTTTAAATCTATTTGGAATCGTGTGAGCAATAATAGTGTTCGAGTATGCGACGTTTGACATCGCGAAATAAAAAAAAAGCTCGGGCAGATCGCGATCTTCGAGATCTTGGATCCGAAAGATCGCGATATAGCCAAGTTTGACTGTATTCTGAAAATCAACGTAATTCCAGAATGACGTTAAACATGTTTTTCAATAAAAAGCAGTAAAACCTCTTAAGACTTTCTCCATACTTAGGAACTGGAAATGACTTCAGGAAATATATATTTTTTTATTCTGTCGGAAAGTTCTGGCCCTAAATAGAATACAGAAACTGAGATGAGCTAAATTATATAGCCGCCCAATCGCATACCGCCAACATGCTTTGTAATCAAACATTAATTTACACTGTAGCTGCAAAAGCAGTACTTAGGGGACCTTAAGGTCTGTGACAAAATTGAATGAAGCAATTAAGTGAAACTCGTAAATATGAAATGTGATTGAAATTAGTGTATCTTTTATCTCTTTAATTGTGAACAAGGGCTGCAAACACCAAAAAAGCTTTGAAAATGTAAAATAAATGATTTGGTGTAGGCCTAATAGAAAAAAAATACTTGCATTTCGCTTGTGTATTACTATATTTTTCATAACTGTTGTACAGGAAAAGTAATAAAAAATTGTAAGTAGAGAGGAACTAAAGTCCAGAATGGTTAACTTACCGGATTGTAATTTAATATGATGAAATTGAAAACATTTAGATTCATCTTCACATAAACAATGCGGTAGAACATTTCAAAAGAATTTATGAAAAAAACAAAACAGGAAACATTTGAAATAGCATATAAGAGACTGTCATTTTTGTAATTAAAAAAAAATCTGTTAAAATGGCTTACTGCAATATTAATAAAATCTTTAAAGCTGCATTTGCAAAACTAGCCAAGGGTTAAAACATAAAATAGTCAGCAACTCCGACTTCTGAAGTCAGTGTTTTCATTTAATGGATGTTCTGTATGACGCTTTAGTATTTTCATCTGATCAATAGTTGGAACCTTTGGAAGAGAGATCAGGTTGCACTGAATTTCACACTATTAAGTGAAAATGAGAAACAAAATCACTTTTCAGAGCCACCCTGGTAAAATGCTGCTGGCGTGGAATTGACTTGTGAATGATCTTCTACACTCAGTAACACTGAAATTGCACAGCTTTAATTTTACGGACCGAGACGTATAGGATACACTGAAGACATGATTAAGACCAAAAACATCATGAGGATATTCAACTTTATTTCTCTACAATGCAACTTTATTTCTCGACAACGCTTTTCGAGAATAACAAATACACCGTCGCAGTTTCGCCAGGTTGATGTTATAGTCGGCATCTACCGAACAATGGACAGTTCAGTGGTGTCGTCACAACCTACGTCACATTCAAACAGCCTGTTGTTAGGGTTTTAGCATGGAAATTAGTTTCAAGCCAAAACAAGCGGGTGTTGATCCTGGTTTTTCTTTGAGAAAAGACCCCCCAAAAAATAATAAAAAATTATCAGAACGCATTTTTAAGACTTCAAGAAAGCCCACCTTAGGGTTTTTTCCCCCCTTATTTTTGTGAATTTTAGGAGAAATGTTAAGACCAAAAAAAAAGCTGCATTTAAGCATATTTTTGAGGTTCGGACTTCCATAGATCATCTTGCAAACGATGTCGAGAGCTTCTGATTGGTTAACTCAAAAGCCACTCGCTAACAATTATAAAATTATTTATTCTTCTACAATTTTACTTCTACAATTCTACTTCTGAAATGAGTTTCAGTACGTCAGATTTTTGTCTTAATCTTGAAGTCTTAAAAATGCGTTCTGATAATTTTTTTTTTGCATTTTTTTTGGGTCTTTTCTCAAAGAAAAACCAATATAAACTCCCGCTTGGTCATAACTAATTTGAATGCTAAAACCCTAGCAACGTAGACTAGCAACAGCCTCTTTGAACTGTGACGTAGATTGTGACCACACGCTTAAGTGGTCTATTGGTTCCTTATTTTAATCATTTGCATATTTCGATCTACATGTTCTTCCTGGAGTACTACAATTTTTGATGTAGTACTCCAGAAACCACTTTTGATGTAGAATGCTTTATTCCTTTTCCATGGTTTTCATTTTAAGATTTTTTTTTGTTTTTTTTTCATAAAATTCTTGTTTTGTAGTTTGTCGAACCTAATTTGTGGATGTCCTCCAGATGATGAGATAATAAAAATAATATAATAATAATAGACAGATGCAGAGTAAATACATAAAAAAAAAAGAATTGTTTAACACATTGAACTATTTTCTTTTTAATCACTAATAAAACATAAATTAAAATTTATTGAATAAGTTTGTCATTCTGACACACGTACTGGATAATGATTACACAATTAATTAACTTTATTATTATCCTTACATCCTGTTTTATTCTTGTATTATGTTTTATCTATTTATTTTAAGTAATTTATTTATTTATTTATTTATTCTAATTAATTCTACATTTATGTTTTGTTAGTCAATGCATAAATAAAAAATTAATTTCCAAAATATATTATTTTTAATGAAACGATCGCTTCGTATATATTGTTTTTATTAATAGTTAATAATATTAAGACCTTAATTCATGTATCTTTAATGATTACTAAAAAAACAATTACAACTATTCAAATAACGTACTAATTGTTAGGGCAAGGCATTTGATGATTTTGCATCTTTTTTCTATGAAGGTTCAAACATGGCTCGCATATATGAAAATGTGTAGCATTAAATAATTGGTTAAATAAAGGCAATTCGTTAGGGCTTTTTTTTTTTTGCATTTTTCGGCAATTTTTAGGGATAGGTCATTTTTTGGCAATTTTTAGATCGTTTTGAGCATTTTTAGTAGTTTTTTTGGAAGGCAATGTCATTTTTTTTATACATTTGAGATTTTATTTATTATTCAGTATTTTTGCTTGTCCTTATTCAAGCCAACAAATTTTTTCAGAAAACAAGACCTTTTTTGGTTGTCAAAGTTAAAAAAGGTTTAATAAAATAAACTAGTCAGCTACCCGTCGCACGGAGGAGTATTTGTATCGAAAAACCGGAGAAAAGTAGATTTCAGAAACTGTTGGCTAGAAACTTTTACCTATAAACCATTTTTTTTTATAAAGCCAAGTAACCAGTGAGTCACGTAGTGGATGCAAACAATATCCCTCGCGCCCCTGTTCGTCGCACGAGCAGTCGGAATATAGGCATTGTGTGAATTGCATGTCTTTGTTCTCGGCGCGTGACAATATTTGCTGGGCGTTCGAAGGTTTTTTGGTAATATTTCTGGTGTCCTGCTAAAATAACTGTTTTAATTATGGAAGGAGGAGGTATGTTCTGTATTTTAAAATAATAATCACTTTGATATTGAATTGCCAAGTACCCGATTGTGTTTTCGATCATGTAAATGATATGTGTGTTTTTTACAAAAAAAGTTTACTCAAAGGCATTTTTGTGACTGTGTCGCGCTTTGTCGGGCAATTATATTTGGAAATATTAAAAGTACAGACTCTTATCTATCATATAACATTAAAAGTTGTTCCTCATTCGTCATCTATTTCATTACAAATGCACTCAAAGGAGTAAAGGTAATTGATGAATATTTTTACCATTTTGTTATTATAACATGTTTGTTAGTTTTTTCTTTAGAGATGGAAAGGCAATTTACCTGAAGAGCATTATTTGACATACTGCAACAATTCCCTGAGACAAAAATCGATGAGAAGTTGGTATTATTGGAAAGGAAGCTTATGGAAATGAATAATTGTCCAGGAGATGAACAATCTACTTAACTCGCTCTTTAAGATATTTTAGGAGTAATTTCCAAGCGAAGTGGGTAGCTGCAAGATACATAAATGATCGTTTTGTAAAAAATAATGAACAATGGCTGGCTGGGTCTATATCATTACCTTATTGGAATAGTCAAAAAGTCGGAAGACCAGTGAAGAAGTTCGAACAATTATGTGATCGTAGCAAACGGCGTAAAACAAAAGAATTACGTGAGCAGGTACCTGCAGAACAATTAGTGTTTGCTGCCAGTGTGAGTCAGCGAGCTATTGGGAATACGGATGCTGCTAAAATAATTAAAGAAGCAACGAGTACGCCAACGCGGGCAACAAAATATCGAAAAGCAATCACTTCTGCTCAAAAATGTTTAGACTTTGTGAAAAAACATACTCCAGAAGAAGCATTAGCTATTTTTGAAGGGGATTTCACAAAGAAGCAATGGGAAGTTATACAAGGAGCTAACAAAAATGTTTATACTCGAGGATAAAACAAGCAAAAAAAGTATGCAATCCTCCTGAAGAAACAATAAGAATTACAGAAACCTGTGCAGAAATTCAGCTGCAAGCTATAGTCGACCATACAGTTTCTCGTATTTGCAAATATGCTGAGGAAGTGATAAATATCTGTATAGAAGAAGAAAAACAAAATATGCAGTTAGTAGGGAAATGGGGTTGTGATGGTTCGCAACAGTCCCAGTTTAAGCAGAAGTTTGAGAACTCGGTGGACAGTGACGCGAACATTTTCCAAAGCTCATTTGTTCCTATTAGGCTGGTTGCCGGAAAGGATAAAAAAATAATATGGCAGAATCTTGTACCTTCATCGGTTAGGTTTTGTCGGCCAACACGGATTCATTTTCTACACGAAAACAAAGACGTAACCAAGAAAGAAATAAAATATAGAGGACCAGCAAAATCTCTGCAAAACACTCAAGTATCTACTTCTTGTGGAATGTTAAACGTGAGCCACGTTATGATACCTACCATGGTTGATGGAAAAATTTGTAACGCGGCGACTAATACCTTATCTACAATGGGGTGTTACATTTGCGGCCTTACGTCCAAGGATTTCAATAAATTACAGGACCCTCCTCAAGTCGATGCCGAAGCACTGAAATTCGGCTTATCAGTCCTGCACGCTAGAATTCGGTTTTTGGAATCTTTATTACATATAGCGTACAAATTACCATTTAAAAAATGGCAAGCAAAGAGCGCAGATGAAAAAAGAATAGTTAAGGAAACAAAAGAACGCATACAAAAAGATTTCAAAGGGAATTGTAGATGATGTCCCAAAGGCAGGCTTTGGTAACACCAACGACGGAAACTCCTCCAGGAGATTTTTTTTCCGATCCTGAAACTGCCTCTCAAATCACTGGATTGGATTTGAATCTAATAAAAAGATTAAAAGTAATTCTGGAAGTCATTTCGGGTGGATTTAGTATCAATACTGAAAAATACGACGAGTATGCTAGGGCCACGGCTAAAATGTATGTAGATATATATATGGCTGGCATCCAATGTCACCAACACTACATAAAATACTAATTCATGGCGCAGTAATCATTAAACACGCTATATTACCAATCGGCCAGTTATCAGAAGGCTAGGAATAAGCATTTCAGGCAATACAGGCTTAATTTCTCCAGGAAATTTTCATGGGAGCTTTGCAACAAAGATGTTTTGCAAAGATTACTACTGACTTAAGATCCATTCTTGAGCAGTAGCAGACGCAGACCACAAAAGAAACTTAATCCATTTTCGAAAGAGGCTCTGGATCTTCTGGTTGCAAATGAACCTTTCTACTCAGACGTTCATTGTAGCGACAATGATGATGATAGAACTGATTGTGAAAGTGACTAATTGCATATGTATTATAATACAGTGCAACTTGGATAATTTGAAGCTGAAGGGACCACTATAAAACTTCGAATTAAACAAGTTACATCTTTTAACTTTAATTTCAGGTCCACTGAATGCTTGAAAAGATTATTCTGTCAATAAGTAAATATTTATTCAGAAAGATCATGGTATGAAAGACTTAAACACTATATGTATGTAAACAAAATAAGATTTATGTTACGTAAGCTACAGTACATATTACATTCAATTTAAAAAATTATAGTTTTTCAAAAAATTGTGCAACGTCTGATTGTTTTGTAGAATTCAGTCGCTTAAGGTTAGCAAAATCAGCAAGCATGTTAGTGAACGGAAAACAGCTTCACTTACATTGGTTTGTCCTTCAATGTACCGACGAAATTCCGCGCTATCCCGTACTCGTTGGCGATCTGGCATTTCTTCTTCACACCCTTTTCCACCTCGCGAATAACTGCGACCTTTTCAGCGAACATTAAATTCTTGTACACGCGTGGTTTACTGAAAGACATGGTGACACTGACAGCAGGAAGCTCGAATGGCGTCTGAAGCGTCACGTGTCGAATGGCGTCACGTGTGGAACGGTGGCGGGAAGGAGATTTCAGTTGTCACGTGTCGAATTTCCTAACGATGAAACGCCGAAAAGTCGTTATGGTTCGAAATTTTTTATAAAAAACTTCGAATTAAGGAAGTTGAACTTCGAATTATCCACGATTTTTTAACATTGATTTAATAAGTTCAAGGGACTAAGAAATCTTCGAATTAACCACGATTTCGAATTAAAGACGTTCGAATTATCCAAGTTGCACTGTATATATAATTATTTATAATAGTTAATAATAATTATGTCTCAAACTATTATGGAAATACGTTTTTATTCAACGAATATGAATGTTTATTAATAAAACGTAGTTTTCATTTCATTACAAACATCATATAATTTTGTCCGGTTTTTTCATACAAATACTTCTCTATGCGACGCTTCATGGAATGCTCGGATAACGTGGAAAACGATGACTTTGCCGCTATTTTTCAAATAGAAAAATTGGTTGAAGAACAATTTCAAAAGAGATGTCGGCAGGCCACGATACTGGCTTTTTTTAAGAAATTCTAGCAATATAAGTTCATTGTATTTTACTAATTCTTTTCAAATTAATGTAATTATTTTCGACTACTATAAAAATTAAAGTCATCATTGCTATATTTAGACTTATTGTCAACTAACATTACATATTTATACTTATTCTCATCTATCAAGACTCTAATTTATAGAATATTATTCCGTATCTTGTGTTTTTACGTGAACTTATATGTTTTGGTTATGACCTTGTTATCTCGAAAACTCGCTATCTCGAATTTTTTTTAGTGTCCCTTCAACTTCGACATATCGAGAGTCTACTGTAATGGATAGCGGTTGCATGAGAAATTCATTCGCTACATTGATAGTTTTTATGTTGAGTCTTATTTCAATAGTTATACTTACTTTTTTTACTATACAAAATGAACTTGAATCATTGTCATATATACTGTAAGGTGTAATTAAGAATATTGGCACAATGGACGCTATTATTAATTCATGTCAATAACGAATTTCCTCAAGTAAACAAAAAAAAAATATACATAAACAATGGTTAATCTTCCCTGTGCTTAATTAACTATAATGATTATAAGTTACAAGATATTCAGTAAAAATAATGTTTTCTTGTTTCTTTTCTCTTTTTGTTAATTCATTAAGAATAAATAAATACAGAAACATGAAAGCCAACCTGGCGCGTTTAGTTCAATAATGTGATTACTAATCTTAATGAATGTATCATTTTTCGTTTTTATACTTTCAAATAACATTAAAAAATATAGAAATTCAAATTTAAATTCATGTAAATAAAAAGACAAATTTTCATAATAGAAAATTGACCACTTGCATTTAACCGAATGGTGTTTTTGTGAAGTGATATCTGCAGATGAAGGCTGTTTCTGTTTTTCTCCCTATCCTCCCACTTTTTTTTTTTTTTTTTTCCATGGCTCTATTAATAGTTGTGTTGTTGTCATGCCGGTATCCATCTCAAGTCTTTACCTTGCCGTGACCTGGTGGCTTAGAAGTCTCGACTGCACAATCTACGTCACGGCAATTGGCAAATGCGGGTGTAGACAGCAGGGAGCTCTGGGAAGCGGCGCCCATCGATCGATCGAACAAGTAGCATACAACATGGAGACGCTGTAGCTGCCAGGCAAGGCTCCAAGCCTGTCGGCATGGGCGTCATCATTGGATCGTGCGTACCCAGCGAGCCAGCCCAGGAGACCAACTCGCCGTCGCAGTCTCAGCACACCCTCATCTACACACTGTACGGTAAGCGACGGCAGAGCGCGTCGGCTGAAAGGGCAGAAATATTCTGTTTAAAAAAAAAAAATCGCGTTCCTTTTCCGCATTGTATCTCACCCGACCGCTGTTTAGGAATTCGCTTATTTCTCCGTGGCTTGATTCCCATGTTTTGGCAGACGATGAGTGATTCTCTTAATCCTCTTCCTCCTACGATGCCGCTGACACTGGATCGCGAAAATAATCCGATTGATTGGCGCCTCTCGTTAATCGGTAATGGCCGGTTGGAGTGTATCATTAGCAATAATTCTGGTACTACAATAGGTCGCGATGAAAACGATCGTACGTTTATTACCCCTGTCATCTCTTGCGGCTTAATTAATCACGCAAAGATGCTGATCGGCTTCGGGATTTCGAACCCAAAAATAAACTTTGCAATTGCTCCAAGAACGAAGACAGTTTGTCAGTCATTCTTCAAGAACGGCTTTCAGACATGGCAGATGCAAAAATTCGTCGACTGAAAAATCGAATGTAGCTTATGCGTAAAACATCTCATTTTTTACCAAGCCGTCCAAGAAGATTCTTGGAGATCTTAACACAAACCACAAGAAAAATAAAACAACTAAGAAAGTTTTATATAAATTAACGTTGTGTGTAAAGTATATCCATAAAATTTTGTGACGTCTTATACCGACACTGAAGGAAAGGTCGGAAGGAAAAAAAAAAATAGAATTATCAGAATAGTAGAACTCCCGTTTATAATTAATTCTACATTTATATAATATTTCATTAAATGTTTAATGTATGATTTGTATCCAAGAGTTTAAATTATAGCTATTTATTAGATGGAAATTATTGTTGATAAACATTTTAAATCATAAGATGAAATAATTAATCATGTAATGATTATTTTTAATGAAGATTTTTGAAAAATAAGTATATTTAACAAATTGGGGTTGGGGAAAGAATTCAAATCTACTTTTTAATGAATTATTATTTTTTTTTTTCACTTTTTCAGTTAATTTCTAGTCAAGCTAGAATTTGAAAAATGGCGTCTTATAAGAACCTTTCAATTAGACTTAATTCACGAAAGGCTTATAAACATTAAAATAAAAGGAAATTTTTTTTTTGTCATATCTTGACTTCAGAGACATGGATTTGTGCTAAGATTCTTTTAACTATCTTTATTAATAAAGATTGAGGCATTGATCTCTCTCAAAAAAAAAAAAAAAAAAAAAAAAATTAACAATATGGCAATTCTGTAATATTTTCGTGTTTTATGACGTTCGAAGCAATCGATAAAGTTATTTTGATAATAAGACCTGTTTAGCAATTTTTGCATCTAGTTTGTGAGAAATTTGATATTGATGTCTTGAAAAATATATATTAACTTTATTAGCTTGCAAAATCCAAGTAATTTTTAAAGAAGAGTTAAATTCAATATCAGGCACAATTTCTTCTACTGAAAATTAAATAACTTTGTTGCTGCTAAATAAAAGTTTTTGCCATTTTTTTATTTTTATTTTGGAGAAGGTGGGGGGTGGATTTTAGTCAGTTCATACTCTCTTTAACAATTACTTTTCTATGCAAATATTCATAGATTTTTTGCACTCCGTTGTGAATTTGCAGCTACAGTAAACCTTCTCAAATCCGGCCTAATGTGGCGCTTAGTAGGCCAGATTACAGAAAAGCCGGACTACCGAGAGTGTTCTTAAAATAACTCTATAGCTCAATTTTTGTGAAGACATAATGCCAGGTTTAATTAATTTAATTCATTTTCATAATTTTGCACTCAAATGTTTATTAAAAACAATACAAATAAAAAGTATATTTTATAATTACAGTAGTCTTATTTATTGTAAACAGTAAAATGACGCAAACGCGTTAAACTATATTTTAACAATAAAAGTACTGTAAAATTAAAAAAAAAAAAAAATCTAGTTTATAATGTCTCTCTTAATGCTTTAAATTTACATAAAAAAAAAAAAAATACTCAGGACCAGGCTGGATTACCGTGGGGGCCGGATTTGAGAGGTTTTACTGTAATTTGTTGCAGTACGTTTATTTTCTCTCGCTTGCAATTAGTGATGATCCGTGTGTTCATGACAGAGAAATACAATATAAACATTGTAAACCAGCATTTCATGAGGTATTTGTGGTCAAAAATAATGAATTGTAGAATAGCCTAATTTTTTTTTTCCTCAAATTAAGTTGAAATGGAGATGTTTGGCATGATAGACCAATTTGGTATTGAAAGTGGCAGAAACGGTTTGCACATTGGATGTAAACTGTTGGCACAGAATATCTGTTTTGTTTTTTTTTATAAAAATAATTTCTCTTTATTTTTTTTTTTTTAATATCATTAAATATTAGTTTTCAGAATGTTTCTTAAGAATAAATTTATTTTAGATTCCATTTAACTTATTGTAATTTCCTCTCTTTCTGATATTTTTAACTCATTTTTTATTTAATTCAAAATGAGATTTACGTATTTATGGTATCTGTTTCAAATGCTTTGATACCCAAGATCAATATTTTCAAATCATCACAGAGAGCTAAAACTTTGCATGCATCTCCCTTTGTGATACATTTTAATCTGCTTTGTTTTGACTGTGTTATATTATTATCAGCATTACTGTACTCATTGGTAAACCATGTAAACACCTGTACATAACAAAGGTGTACTGAAAAAAAATTCACTTCACTTATTTTCATCAGGGGTATAATTACTAAGTATTTTGGCTATTCAGGCCTGCTGTTGATTGGAGTAATTTTTGTTATTGAAAATAATACTGATATAATTGGTATTCTGCCATTATTACTTAATACCGGGTGGCCATAATTAAGAGAGATGTTTAGAGCTCAATTACCCAAAACCTATTGGGCCGAACTCCTCCAAATTTGGCGTGAACACAATTTAGACCATATGGTTTTGATTTCTAAAGAAAAAAAAAATAGTTGAAAATTTTGCCACCAGCAGAAAAACTGGCGCAGGAAGCATGGAAATAGGCATATTGCAGTAAACTGACATCATAGATTGAGGATATAAAACAATGAAAACGAAAGCGTGTGGTAGGCCTGACTGATATGCTACGGTTGCTCGATGGTGGTTTGATATTAAACCTTTTCTATGCTAAATTTATGAGGGCGATTCAAATGAAAACAATAAATATTTTATTATAGCCTGTTTAGTAAAGTACCAAAAGTAGTCAGCATTCCTTGGCCCACCTTTTTAGCAAGGCTTGTATACACTCCAAAAAAAAAAACTTTTGAGCATGTGCACAGACAGTCATGTACTGCCTCTTTGACCTCCTCATCACTTGCAAATTTGCGTCATCCAGATCTGAATGCCTTGCACTTCCCGCACCATTCGTATGCCCCTGTGACGTACAGACAGCACTGTACTTTGCCGACACTGCTCTAAGGAGTGCCATTAACAAAGTGCCATTAACACCATCCTGTGGCAGTTTGCAGCATCAAAACCAACCTCCCCGACGGCAGAGGTATGCATATGGCGTCACATCACTTTGTGTACATTCCTTGATTTTTAATGACACTTTTTTCGTTTTCATTTTAATCGCCGTCGTACTTTGTGATTGTGCTTTGCTGGTGAAACTTTACTACCAAAAAAAACAACATTGGTTCTGTTGCACTTCAGGAATATCGGAGGTTGAAGAATTTTAGGAAAGGCGCAATGACTATCACAAATTTGTGTAAAATGATTTTGCAACTTGAAAATACTGGATCTTTGCAAGTGCTACCAAAACGAGGATGCAACAAATCAACAACAAACCAACAACTTGATACAGTTCAACTGCTGCAGTGAACCAAACGCACATTCGTTTAGCAGTGCATAGACAATATTCAGGCAATTTGATATTCAGTATGCATAAGTGTGAAAAATTATGCATAAACTGATGAAGTTTTTCATGTACAAGATCAGTCACACTCAAAACTGCTTCGAGGAGATGTGGATGTTTGTCTGAACCTTTCTCTGATGTTCCTAACTCGAATGGAAGTTAAGGATGTATGACCTTGGAACATCCTATGGAGTGATGACGCTCATTTTCATCTTAATGGAATTGTAAACACAGAATTGCCGTATTTGGGCATTGAAGAATCCTCATGTGTCTCAGCAGATTCCTTTGCACTCATCGAAAGTCACAGTATGGCTTTACTGCTTTGTTCATATCATCGCTCTGTACTTTTTGAAGAAATAACTCCAAACGTTCCCGTGACTTGCTGCTTGAATTTGTTATTCCACAGCTTCAATAGCGTGGATGCCTCGGATCCACCATATTTATGCAGGATGGAGCCCCCTCTCACATTGGATTGGGTGTACATCAAGTCTTACGGCAGCATTTCACAGAAGACCGAATAACTATTTGAGCATTTCCTACAATTTGGCAAGCCTGTTCGCCTGTTCTCATTCCCTGTAACTTCTGGTTATGGGATATTTGAAAAGCTTAATGTACCAAAGAGGCATGGTTAACTTAGTAACTTTAAAGGATCAAATAACGCTGTACGTGATGCAAATGTTGTTCAGACTGCAGTTATCAGAACAGTTCCAAGGAAAACATATTGAATCACATCTGGAAATGATGCCAAATAAAAATTACTATTGATTGTAAACTTTATTTATTATGCCTCATTTTCTCTGCACATGTAGCTTCCAGGGCCATTTTTTTCTCCTGTGGTGAAATTTTGAACTATTTTATTTTTCCTATAGAAATCAAAACCCCATGGTCTAAATAGTGTTCACACCAAATTTGTGGAGTTTGGCCCAGTAGGTTTTAGGTAATTCTACTATAAACACCTCTTTAATTATGGCCACCTGGTATAATTATTTCCAAACTTGTATAAAAAGAAAGCAATGTACTAGGGTCCTAAATATTTTGGGATTCAAAATGCTTTTTGCATAAGGCTTTTTGGTAATATATTTTTCAAATTTGTAAATTTTACAAATTTCTTGTACTTCTGAAGTTGATGAAATGCTCATTTTTTTAGCTTAAAGAAACTAATGAAACTTTAGTATAATAATAATAATAATAATAATAATAAAAGCTTTGAACTGAAATTTTTATTTTAAATAAAAGAAAGGGATGAAGAATAGATCAACTTTTCCTAATAAATTGTTGAAAAAAAAAATACTTAATAAACTAACTATAGCATAGTTTACGTTTATTATAACCCAGTGGTGGTTTGATAAATTGCAAAATCTCATTTTGACCTTTAGAAGAAAAGAGTTTTAGAGCACTGGACTACATTGATTTTTTTTTTTTTTAATTTGTTTCTAAATTTTAATCTTCGAGTTATGTTTAACAAAATTCAATAGCAATGACAGTTTTCAGTGACTTTGCCTCAGCAGACAAAAGTGGCTTAAAACTTTCAAATATGCCCTCTACCAAGATTTGACAGATCTATGTATGAAATTTTATGCTGTTGATTTGTGTAGTTTGAAAGTTATCAAGCATATTGTGAAAGGCTGCAGCTTTGAGAATTTTCACTTGACAATTTTATATATTTTGTACTATTATATTTTTTTCTGAAAGCCTGTACATTTATTTATCTGTATATATTAATATAATAAGTTCAATTCTAAACAATAAGTACAATTTGTAGCATGTTCAAAATAATAAGTTCAATTCTAAATATTAAGTACAATAAGCATAATTATTACAGAATAAAATAATAATGAGCACAATTTATTTATTGGAATTTATAAGTTTTGTTTTTAAAGTTTTTGTAAAAAATAGTCTGAAGAAGCAAAGGAAGCTACACCTTTGAGAAATATCGTAGATATGATGTCTTTATTTGAAGTAAATATGATTATTATACAAAGATACATAGAATATTGTTGTTTTTTGGAACAAAATTTATGAAGATGCTTAATTTTGAATCCTGCAGAACTTTTGACTTTTTAGTACAGTATAGATTGTTTCATTTGAATTTGCTATGTTGAGTGAAAGTTAGGACCTCTGTTATTGCTATCAGTATGCTGTTAGTACAAGCACATACATAGTAGTATTATAACTTTATATTAAATAGTAAAATATAAAATGCGAATGCTAGATTAGTAGGATAGAACGGAAGCTATATTGTTTTTAAACATATTTGCATGTCTTTAAAAGAAATTGTTCGCAGCCCTTAAAGTAGCAGTGATTAATAAATTACTTGAATGATAAAACAGATTCCTGGATTATAAGTTGTTATAGAATTAGGAACACTTTATGAAGTATTCATAAAGACTACAAGTTTGTGTTTGAGGATACAGCGTATATTCTTAATAGGACAAGTGACACCTCAGAAACTAAAATTAAGAAAACGAAAACAACAACAAAATGTGAAATTCAAATCCTAGGGCAGATTAAACGCTTACTATAAAAGGCAATTGATCACAGTGAACATTGTCAAATACAAATGATTTCCTTTTGGAAATACTTATTGTTCAGCATGGACTGATCTAGAATATTTTGTAGAAAAATTTACCTTATTATTCAGTGGATATTTGAACTAAAAATGGAATGGATACAATACAAGTGTCATCCAGATATTTCTATAAGATCAGTAAGATTATCTCTTTATTAATATATGATCTTGATATGGTGTAAAACATTCTGGGTTTTCCTGATAGTGTTTGTTTTATTGTTTGTTTGTTTTTGTTTTTTCGTTCAGAATAAGCAAATGGTTGCAGTTCTGAAATTTCCTTCTGAATTAAAGCCACTTTTTTTTATTTTTATAACTACATCAATGGTCCGCCTATTAGTAGATATTCTTTGAATGGAACACAGTTATATTTAATAAAAATTGAGACGGAACTGTAATGGTTTCATTGTACCTTCTAAAGGACTGGAAATGAATTCCTAGACTTTCTTTAATAAAAAAATATTCCTTTAATGCCAAATTGATAAGATAGTTAAAAAGAATCGACTAAAATATGTCTCTCTTAATAACTCCTTGACTTTTCGTTTAACCTTTAACCAACTTGACTGACATTAACAAACGCGGCTGCAATTGTTTGAATCCTGTTTATCTTTTGTTTTAGACTTTGTTAATGTTGAAATTTAACTTTGATATTTGAATTAAATTCTAATATATCCTGCTTTTTGTTTTGTTTTCTTTCCTTGTGATATGTTGGCAGTGCAGTATTTCTGAGACCTCTATAGTAGAAATCTCGGATTGTGAACAAATCTTCAATGATTTGCTGAAACCAGCAAATGCAAAAACTTTAATCAAAATAAGTTTAATTCTGTAAGAAATTGTATTCCTTTATATTTTCACTCATTTCAAAAAGAAAAAAAGTATTTAAACATTTGGTTTTGTTTTTGTTTATTTAATATTTTTTTTTTAATTTGTATCATTGATGCACTATTTTTTATAAATTTATTTGATTTTTATTTTTTTATTTTTTTTTAGACAATTTGGTTTATTTTGATTTTGTTTTCCATGCATATAGAACTTTATTGACATGTATTCTATTGCATATTATTAATACTTTATTTTTTTTGTTGTTTTGATTTCTGTAGGTATAAAATGCCCAGTGTGTTCAAAATTTGTTCTACCAGATGACGTAGAATGCCACTTAGTTATGTGCCTCACAAAACCTCGAATAAGTTACAATGGTAATATAACAAATGGGAATTTTTTTTATTTATTTTTAGTTTTTATTTTTTTTTAAAGAAAAATGGAATATTTATTTAATATTTAACTTTAAATCTTAGTATTTATCTGATGATACAGGAGGGAAGGAAAAACCCACCAGTTGTTGTAAAGCTTAAAAGTAAAGTTTCCAATTGAACAGACTTGTGATTTTATGTGACTTCAAATATAAATTTTTTCTTTTGTTCCTTTGGAAAACTGGTGATTGTTTTTTTATCACGTTAAACTGAACACAAATAACTGTTTTGTTTAAGCCAAAGTTTTTGTGCAGAATAAGAGTAATTCTTTTTAAAATTAGTGATTTTCAATTCTTTACGTATTCGAAATTGAGGAGTTGATAGTCAGTCTGTAAGATATTCTCCAGAAATTTCCCTCTTTATCGAAAATATCTTGCAGTTTGACATCAGTTTTTCCAAATTGAAACATGAGACTATGAAAGTATGCAGTTTAATTATTTTTCATTTAGGGAAACTTGAAGTATTATTTGGTGTTTTAATTCTGAGACATTTAAATTAATTTTTGATTGAATTTGATCTTATAAAAATGCTCATAAAACAAATAAAAACAGATGCACAGAATTTTTTTTGTTCTTTATGACAACTATGTATGCTAAAACATTTATTTGATTTTCTAAAGTTTCTTAGCTAAATGTGTTATCGTAACTTTTGGTTACTGATCTATAAAACCTTTTTTTGAGTTGATTTAATAGAAATAATTGTGAATAAAAAATTGAAGGAAATCAACTGTCTTTTTCTTTTTTTTCCTTCGACGTATTTAAGAATTTGTGTAAACTGGGAAAATTTTTGGTCTTATTAATAACTGATCATATTGTGGACAACTTTTACTTTATAATATTCTCTATCATGATGTTGGATCTTTTATTATGATACATGCTCATTAACAATGCGGACACTATTTTTACGTGTGTTACACTAAACATGGAAAAGTGTTTTTGTTTCATCAGTAAAGAAAAGGATTCAATTTTCTTTTACATTGTGAATATAATAATTTCAGTGAAGATCTGTTGATTGAACTCTTACACTCCCCTCCCTTCTGTGATTTATAAGTGAAATATCCAGTAAGAATTTCACTTTTCAGTTGATAGCAGTCACAGGGTTTATTTTTGTGTGTGCTAATTTTTTTTTTTTTTTTATATAAATTTAACTTAACAACCAATTAATTTTATTTGCATCTGATCAATAATCATTTGCGGTTAGTTGTTTTCTTTGGAATTTAGAAGTACTTAAGATTAGGTAAAGATTAAAAATATATATATATATATAATATAAAATAAAATCGTAACAAATAAAAGCTTAATAAAAATTTTTAAAGATTATTTTTATTTTTAATTTTTTAATTTACCAAGATACTTTTAATTTGTCAACTTTTTACTTTTCAGCTTAATATTGCATTAAAAATAAATACAGAAGCCAGATTTTATGTAATCAGCTCCTCTTAGAAATGTATAATTTAGCATCTAGCCTTTGTTATAATTCAATTTTGACAAAATATTAACAAACGATGATGTCTAAAATTATTTCTAGAAATATTTATTACTTTTTGGAGTAACCTACAGTTACTGTAATGATTAACAAAAAACACTGCATTCATAAAAAGTGTTGATATTAATTTTACATATCAGTTGCTTTCTATCAATTTTAAATCTAGTAAAATCAGCAGTGTTGAAAGGATTGTGTGATAACTTCTATTTAACTTTGGTTTTGGAATGCTTTTGTAACCTTGTATGAATTTTAAGAATATCTCTCCATAGTTTTTGAACAGAAATATCTCAATAGAAATGGTTTTGAAGCACCTTATTGAGAAGGAACACATTGGTTTTTAAATGTTGATGCTGTTTTCCATCAATCAAATGCATTAATTTTACAGTTCTTTTTACTTTTAACAGGTAATTATTAAACATTGTTAAGAGTGTTTGGTTTCTTTCTTATTTGCACGAATAGAATGACCCCCCCCCTCCCCCCTCAAAATGATTCTAAAATCTTATCACTGAGCATACAAGGCATCCTTTGAATAGTCTGTTTCATTGGACGAATCCCAAGACTCATTTGGGTGAATCCTTCAGTAAAAGATAGGAAGAAAAGGTTTCTTGTCAGATACTAAACATGTAGCAAGTGCTGAAGTAAGCTTTTGATTCTTTAGCAGTGTCAGTATTCAACAAATCCAATTTAAACCAGTACAAAGGACAGGCAGTATTATTTTATTCTGAGATTTTATTTTTATTTATTCCATAATAAAAGATAACGCATTTGTTTTATCCTTAGCAACTTCAGCATATTTTTCATTGGCCAACTACAAAATGTGAAGGGTAGATGTTTGATTTCTCCCTTCATGTTTTTAATTCTTTGAGTAATAATTTCCATATAGCAATAAAAATTACTAACAAAAAAACAAACAAAAAAAAACACCAAGTCATGTTAATATTTCCCCGCACTTATATTGAGGTCAGTGTACAAGTTACCTTAATCATAAATTATCAATTCATTACCAAATACAAGGAAATTCTACTCTTTGCTTGATAAAGTAATAATGGAAGTAATGGAGATATGCCTTTCCTGATCTTGTTATTTAAAGAGAATGGTTTTCAGTTTATATTTCTGATTTAGCTAGTGCAGTATTGACAAACCATCTGCAAATCACACCTATACATTTTGAACATTCATTTTTGATGCATTAGAGGATAAGATCAAAGACAGATGAAGGTCACTCTCAGTCAGGCCACGTAATGACTGACAAATGACAAAACAGTATCATTTATTAAAAATTACTGCTTCGATAAATGGTGGCAAATGTCGGCATCAGAATTCTGCATCCTGTAAGGACAAATTGTATCTTGGAAACCAATATTGTCATTTTAAACTTTAAAGGCCATAAATTAAACATTTTAATTAAAACTCCTGGAAAGCAGTAACATTGCCACTTCAAGTGACACCAGTATCATCTGATTTTTAGAGTACCTGATATATTGTGGAATTCTCGATTGATAAAAATAAAATACATTTTATGGCCCTTGGCTGGAAAATGTAGGCTGTTTTGTTTAAAATCCTTTTCAAGTCATTTATGATGAGAAAGTCATCTTTAAAGTGTCTACAGTTGCTTATTTTAAAGTTGTTTAGCATTTTAATTGCCTAAAATGACAAATTGATTCAAAATTGTATTTACCCATCTCTAATTCTTTTTGCCTTTTGCACTTGCTGCTTTGGCATATCTCAAGAATTCTTAACTCAATCTTGCAATCAAGAATTAAGGAAAACTGTATTGAATAAGAGGTTTGTCCTAATAATAACATACCCAGAGGCAAGGAATATTACTCTAGTTGAGGCAGTAAGGTTGATTACAAAGCTGAGGCTAGTTTGAAGGATTAGTAGAAGTTCTAGAAGCAGCTGAAAAAAAAAAAAAAATCAATCTTAAGAGAAATCACAAGTAGAATCAATCGATTTTTTAAAAATTTGCATGTGTTCTAGAAGGAGAACATTTTACATTCCGATTAGGTTTCACCATAGCATAGTAAAGCAGAGCTGTGATATTTCAAATATTGCTGCTTCACATTTCTGTGAGGTCAAAAGAAACATCTCACAATACAGAAACAGATAATAAACATTGCTTTACAGCAAGTGTGTTGTAAAAAAAAATGGCAAATAGTTGTAAAAAAAGTGTAATAGTTTTGGCTGCTGGGAATGAATATTTACTGTGCATCAATGATGTTAAATTGAGTTGTTTTGACTACTATTTATATTTATTTTTCAGTCTTCCTATTTTTCATCTTTGGATAAAATATGTGATTTTCATAAGAATACAGATACATGGCAACCCTAAATAATTTTAAACAGCAGTTCGAACAAATGCTGTAATGAGTTTACAATCAGGTTTATGAAGTATCTACTTCATCACTTTTTATGTCTACTTGACTGCCTGTTACTGATCTTTATTAACATTAGTTCACATTAGGAAATAGACTTTTTTATACTGTTTTTGAACAACAAAAATGTGAATGCAGTTAAAAACTTTTATTCATTTTTCACACTTTCCAAGCAAAACATTTTGGAATGTAATTAGCTCTATTAATTATATTCCAGAAATAGAATGCTAAATTGCAAACAAAAAGAAGCCAACAGATGACACAGTGAATATTGTGTTTATTGTTAAATTAAATCATGTCCGTCAAGAAAAGTTCAAATTGTGTTCCACTGAAAATGCCTGTTTTCACAAATATCAGCGTTTTAAGTGTTTATTATGGACAGGTAACTTAGGAAATCCTTAGCCTATGGAGACAAGAGCTGTATTTTGATACAAAAATGAAATTGGATTTATTTTGTCTTTGCACAGTCCTAACTGCAAATTATATTTTTTTGTTATATCCCTTTTAAAAATACAACTAAATAATTTTATTGAAAGACACAAATTATGTTTATTAGAATCTTTTTGTTGTTATAATGTGCAGCTACAAAATATACTATCCACTGAGGTTTATATCTGAAATAGCAGCCAAAAGGTCAGCAGCTGTAAAAGATGAACTGATTTCTTGAAGCTTTTTATGCCATAGTCATTCATTTTGAATGTTTCTCAATCTTTGGATGAGCTGTAATGTTCTTGGAGGACTTTTTATATTTGTATCCTTCGAACTAGGAAAGCAATAAAAAGTTGAAATTGAAGTGTTGTAGGTGAAATAAATTGTGGGCTTTCAAATGTAGATCAAATAACTGTAGAAAAATGGCAATTTAAAAGAAAAAAAGAAACCGCTTGATAATATTGTTTCCGTTTATTCTGATTGTTCTGAAAGATATTCTTCAGAGAGATCAGAAATGTTTTGATACAGATATTGTTAATGTATCGAAAGAAGGTAAGTGTTAATACATTATATAATCTGCGGAGGAAAAAAATATATATGCAGTAAAAGTCCAGATTTCTGCTCAGGAACAATCTGGATTTTCAGATTTTCTAGATTATCAGGCAGTCCTGTAATTACTCAAATTTAAGATGAAAGAAAGAAGAAATGACTAGGCAAATTATGACAGTTAATTCATTAGCAAATAAAGTATAAATAAAGAAAATAAGTAATTATAACACATGACCCTTAGTTAAAATGAAAATTCATCCTATTAACGTTACATCAAAATTTGATAATAGTAATTGGATTTTTCTGTCAACAAACTGCAGCATGGGAGAATTAGCCAGACTGCAACATGGGAGACACTGCATCTGGCCAACTGTTGATTCCTCAGAATTGCTATCTGTTGACTTGTGAATCCAACTCTTTCAAATTACAGTCATGTTGAAATAGACTGAGCTTCCTATGTAATTTCTCAAAACTACCTCATTTTTATTTAATAAAGTAGTTTTATACACACTTTCTTTTCAGGATCTACTATAACTTGAAGTATATCAGTTTGAAATTCAGTCCATAATTGTCCACTATCCACATATCATTACAAACATGCATATCTCATTACACAAGCTATGTTTTCTGTAAATTTAAGAAAAATATGTAAATTGTGGTTAAGATAACTGCATGAAAAGCAATTTTTCTAACACTTTGTATAATTTGCATCATATATTACCAATTCATCTTAGTTTACAAAGGATGAGTTATCAAACATCAGTTTATTTGAGTTGGCTACTCAATTGATTTATATGTATGATATGAAGTTTGCATTGTGTGTGTATTTGTTTTATTTTTTAAGCTTTCTCCCCCCCCCCCCCCAATAAAAGAGGATAGTGAATATTCCAGTTGTATAATATAAAATTTTATATCTTGAATGGAAGTTTTTTTTTTTGTATTTGCTTTTAAAAAATACCTCTAACATCTTCATTTTCAAACTTCTCCTTTTATTAAGGACTAAGCTTTCATCAGATATTGCAATTTTGGAATTCCATTTGGGAAAATTTTACAATTAGAACAGAAGTTTGAAGATGATAAAAGTATTTAGTATAATAATATGTTGCTTGGACTTCAGGACACAAAATGAAACATCCAAATGAAATAAAAACAGTTTGGTTTTTGTTGTACAGTAACAAAAGTAAATTTGTGCCTTCATTATTTTATTTTTTTTCTTCTAATCTATACCTTTATTATTTTCTTTTTCTTTTTTAAACCTGTGCCTTCATTTTTTCATTTTAACTGTTTCTTTTTTATGGATTTCTGTATTGTTGACAAATTCCCTTTATTATTTCAGAGGATGTTCTCACTGAAGACAAGGGAGAATGTGTTATTTGCTTAGATGATTTGAAGCAAGGAGACACAATCGCCAGACTGCCTTGTCTATGTATTTATCATAAAAGGTAAATGTAACATCATAAAGATATCCCTTTAGCTTTGAAACCTTTATTTATTGATTTATTTGTATTGTTTCATAAAGAAATACTATTTGACCACCATTTAGCCAATGCATAGCACTTATATCTACCTGGGCTTTGTATTTTTTCCGTCAACTGCTGCTTATGTAGTAGCTTGATTTAACAGCAAATGGCACATTTACAAAGAGTGACTCATGCAATGCAGGTGAAGATGAAATAAAAATTAAAGCAACCAGACTTTATTTTGTGTATGTAATGTTACTTAGCCAACCTAGTGTTAAGTATTGAAGTAGTATTTGTCAAAAAGGATTTTCTTTAATGTTGAGAATAGTGATATATACATTGAATATGATTTCTCAAAAGTATGCTGAATGATAATAGTTAGTGAGGTAACATTTAAAGACCATTGAAACTTAGCAAATTAAAATTTGGGGAATGAAATGATTTCAGTGTTAAAACTTGAAATATTATTCAAACTGTTTTGATTGGTGACCTAATATTGATCATTGATTAATAATTGAAAGAACTAGAATTTCATGTATAGATTATTTATTAAAAATTATAGTTGAAAGTTTACTTTGTTAAAGAGATTGTTTTTGGATACTTTTTTATAGTTTAATAATGTTTACAGTTTCATTATAGACACTCAGTAAAATAGATATTTTTTGTAAAATACATTTAAGTTTAAAGAAATTAATATTAAAATATCTAAATGCAACTTAGAAAAACCTTATTATTGAAAGGGCAGAATATTCTACAGTCTATAATCCTGATTTTATATATAGTATTTTAATAAGAGATATAAATTCTGCAGATCTCTTAAAGTTAATACAGTTAACAATACAGATTCGTACAAAGAAAGAAAAAAAAAATATTACAAATGATAATTTAATGAAATAAAGGAAAAAGATAAACTCTTTTTTTTTTTAAAAAAATATTAAAACATTAAAGAAAACATTAATTGATAAAGTAATTGAAAGATTCTCTAAATTTTACTAAATGAAAAAATTAAGTAAGATTGTTAAGTATTAAGAATTTGAATTCCATCAAAAGTTAATGGGAAGTAACAAAAAGAATAATAATGGGAAATAGTTATCAAAACAGGAAGTTTGCTATATTATTAATGAGCAAGAAGATATGAATTGCAACCACAGATATTACATCTAAAATCTTCTATTAAATTCCTTGTTTATTCACTCGCAATAGTTCGTTTCATTTTAGCAAAAAACTCCTTCGGGTAAGGACAGGAAAAAGTTTTTCTTTTTCTTTAAAGATTCATTCAAAGATATTACACTACGATTATTCCCAATAACGATCATCTTTCAGAATAATACAACAAACTAGCTGGGTACCGTCGCTTCACTCCGGAACCCTTGCATACACAGCAAAAAAAAACAACTTTATGTATTGAGCAAATTGTGGTCTTCTCCGGTTAACTCAGATGTATTGCGGGTTGGTGCCACACACCTATAAATCGATAAGGCAACTTTAAAGCGAAAATATAAATCCTCTTTATTCCCTATGCCATAGGAATTTCGAAAAATCTGGCCTTATTCCTTGTCTACATTATAAAGGAAATCTCTGTGCAATATTTCAGCTTTCTAGGTCCAAGGGTTTGGGCTGGGCGTTGATGAGTCAGTGAGTGAGTGAGTCAGGACTTTTCTTTTTATATAGGTAGATTACATTATGGTGTTACTCAATGCTGTGCTTTTTTTTTTAATAAGCTGCTTATGAAAAACTTGAAATTTATGAAAAATAACGCTAGGCAACAGTGAAAATATATCTTGAACAAAACCATTTGATCTTTTACTAAATCGACCATGCTTATTACGAAAATGACCATTAAAATCTCAGATTAGCTCTAGTTTCGTAGATATGGGTGGGGGGGGGGTGTTCAGAATCAGTTAAGTGCTAAGAATTCATTTCGCCTGCCCTGAAATTGCCATGGAAATCCCACATATGTTAAACAGCTTAGCGTTTCTAACCCTCTTACTTCGCATCATGCAGTGTTGGAAGCCTATTTTTATCCGCAGTGCCTAGCAACAGAGAACGGGGAGGGGAGAGACCTTCATATATGTTGTATATCTTGTGCCACAGGTCTTCGTTCAAGGTTGAATCGTAAAGTTCGTCAATGGGCTTTGCTATTCCGGTGATCTGGAGAGAACCATTAAACCACGTAAATGATTGTTATTTTTGCATGACAACTTCCTTAAAACATGGCATTTCAAAGATGAAAAAGTCAGCATTGACATTTCCTAAGATCAGCTAGGCGTCCAGTGCCTCATGGAGATGGACTACCTGTTCCATCCCACTTGATTCTTATACAGTTAGTGACGAGGACAGCAGTGACTCTAATTGCTACTCCATCACCTTCTAAACTGAGTACATCGAAAGCTTTTGATTTCCAGTGTAATGAGGAGTCTACTCAGCAACACAAAGTAACACAGTGTGAGTTGAATGATCTGATTAGAGATTTGGAATTGCCTAAAGGTAAAGCAGAACTGTTGGCATCTATATTGCAGCAGTGAAATTGTCTTGACCAATCGGTAAATGTCAGTGTGTACCGAGAATGCCACACTCCATTCCTACCGTTTTCACCAAACACGATAACTTGGTATTTTGCAGTGTTATTGAGGATCTCATGACAGCTCTGAAAATTGACTATAAAAGGGATGAATGGAGACTGTTCATAGATTCATCAAAGATAAGTCTAAAGGCTGTTCTTCTACAATGGTAACTTGTTTCCATCTGTACCCCAATTGGTAACGCAGCCTACATGAAGGAAACCTATGACAATATAAAGCAACTGTTATGCAGAATAAACTATGAGAAGTTTAAGTGGCACAATTCCGGTGATCTGAAAGTCATTGCCATGTTACTTGGCTTGCAACAGGATTACACCAAATTCTGTTGCTTTTTGTGTATGTGCCAGGGCATGCCACTACAAACAGAAGGAATGGCCTATGCTTCAATCACTTGAACCTGGAAAAGATAATATTATTAACAAAACACTTGTAGAATCCATAATTGTTGGCAGGTTACTGCTGGACACTCATCCGAGAATTATCAGCAACAGAATACAAAGGTCAGGCAAAGTGAGTGTGCCTTCAGAGACATTTCTCCGAGGGGAAACATTAAGGTAAATACATGCATTATGCTTTTAAGGATAATTATGATAAGTTGAGATATCTAAAAAACTAGAGCTAAACACGCATTTTAGTAGCCATTTTCATGTTTAGCTCACTCGAAAACATAAAGATCAACTAGTTTCATCAAAGATACAGAGAAAAAGTTTAATTTTGTTGCCTAGCGTAATGTACGAAATTTCCTAGACATAATTATCTTGATGATTAAAAGATCATTAAAAATAAAACAAAAACAGTGATAAGTTAATAATTGACAAAATTATTTCCATGTTTATTTCTAAAAATTAGGATTTATAGGTCTGTCTTTGTATAAGTGATTATAATTTTGTTTATATATGCCTAAAAATTAAAAAAAAAAAAAAATCGCAAAGATCATATAAAACTGTCAACCATGAAAGCACTATGTACAATTAAAATTAAGACACACTTTAAAAATTCACTACGTACATTTCAACTCCCCTTTTCATTAGGACTCTTTTTATCAAGTGTGTCCCCAATTCCCACAATCTAATCCTCCTCTGTTATATTCATCCTTGTGTTGAAAATGAAAGAATAAAAGAACCTCCATCTAGCGTCACAGTTTGTGATGATCAGACCAGAATGAGTTGTCTGCTATTTGAACTCCACAAAATAGTGTCACAATAAACCACTTTTTTTTTTTCCTTTTACTATCCCTTACCCTTTTTATATCCCATATTCTAACACATTAACGACTGATAAATCTTGATTATAGCTTTGTTGAAGCCTATTCATACCTGACTTGTAAAATTTATCAGGCATGTGTCCTTCCTGATGCCAATGGGATTTGCAATGTCAAGTACATGTCCATTTTTTTTACTGTGGGCTGCAGTATTATATTGCATATTGCCTTTTTTAACAGCATTAGCATGTTCTTTAGGACAGGTTTTTATGCATCTTTTGGATTCCCCAATATAGAAACAGGTATTTTTGTTGCTATTTTGGGATTGTTTACCATATATGGCACCCTATTTATTTAAGTTATGGTTTCTTTTATCAATTGATTGCTTTCTTTTATTCAGTATATTTCCAGATTTACTTTGCTATGCCAATTCCTTTATTTCCTAGAGCAGGTTTTAACTTCTTAAGCATGGCCTCATCACTTGTGATCGAAACATACCTAGTAATGGCATTTACCAGTATTCATCATGGTGATGTCCGATATTGGTTGTATTTTATTACTACTTTTTTGTATGTTTGATAAACTCAATTTCCTTATTAAAGATTAACTGGCTGGACCATATTTTCATAGACCGCTATATGCACAGAATTCCTTTTATAACTTTCCGGAACCGAGCTGAAGTAGTTTATAGTAATCAGAGCATCAGTTGGCTTCCGAAAAACTGAAGTGTCAACAGAATAACACCATCCACCTCATCTTCAATAGTGTATTGAATTTTGTTGTTAATGGTATTGAAGTTACTTAGGACTGTCTATATAATTATTATTAATAATCATGAATGAGTTGTCTACATATCTACATATGTAGTGTACATTGTTAAAGTCTATACAGAAAGCCTGATCCTCAATGAATCGCGCACACTGCAAGCACAGCCAATGATGGCAGCCCCATAAATGTGCTGGAGGTTTGGGCATACATATTATTATTGAAGGTAAAGATTTGCATGTGAAATAATAAATTAACGAGTTGCATAATTTCCTGAAAATTAAAATAAAATCTTCCTTCATTAATTTTTGCATCATTATTAACAGTATGCTGTATTGCCTGCATAATCAATAATGGAGTTAATGAAATGTAAAGATTGTTTACATCTAATGAAACCATCCTTGTGTTATGGGGACATGGATATTTATGAAGATGTTTTAATAGAGGGGTCCGATTACTAATCCTATACTTTGAACGGTAATTTATGCATTGTATCTTTTTTTCATATAACCGTAATTATCATAATTGCCTTTGCCCTGCAGTTTATAATAGGCCTAATTCTATATAAGAAATTTTGCTTCTCTTTATTCACTTTTGGTATGAGTGGGAAAGGAATCGTTGGTTTTAATAACGTCATTAGCAGTCTCCACAAAGGATCCATCCACGTGCGTGGGCTTTTTTAATTTTCCTGTTGATAACCTTAATAACTTGTTTCTCATTTTGGTTAATCAAACTAGAGCCTTCAGTATTATGAATAAATTGCTCACACACATTACTGCAATCCTCATTGTTCAAGAGGACCACAGCTCCACCCTAGTCATCTTCAGTAAAGATTCTTATCATTGTGACTTTTTTAAATTTAATATTGGAGTTCATTTAAAGTTGATTTAGTTCTTTTTTGAGTTTGAGTCCATTTACTACACTACCAATTCTCTTTCTCATAGTGGTTCGCTCCTGTTTATCAGGAATGAATCTGACTTGAGACTCAATATTAGTGAGAGTATCCATAATATTAATTTTTTTCTTTCCCAATATTATAAGTCCCTATTTAAGAGCTCCTTTTGTGTAGTGGCTAAATGGATACTGCTATCATTAATAACCTTAACATTATCTGCGGTCGCTAAATTCTAATCCTGCATTGTCTGGCTTGTTAGTTTTCCCTATTTTCTACAATGCCGGTGAGTGATAGCTTCCTTTGCAATACCTCGCCTTTTTTTGCTCCCATAATCAGGATACAAACAAATTCATCTGATGTTAATTGTTCCCTTAAAATATTTGATAATCTTTTTAGTTGAGCCATTAGCTGCATTTACTTGAATATGAGCTTCTTTAATCCTTTCAGAAACTATTAGTTTTTTAATTTTGTACATAAGTTCCTGTATCTTTATTGACCTTGGTTTTTATTTTCAATTCACATCCAAGAGGTGGCAAATTATATTTCCTACAAATGTTATTAAAGATAATCGCTTTTTTTGTAGCGTCAATCCTTTCATGGAGATCCAAAACTTTCTGATATCATGTTTAATAAAAGGGTTATTCTTAATTATGCTGGTAATGGTGGCCTTTGCTTCATTCATTTTAAAAATATTTAACGTGCAGTTGAAAACAATATTAAAAATTCACTACATACGTTTCAAGTCCCCTTCTCATTAGGACTCTTTATCAAGTGTGCCCCCAATTCCCACAATCTAATCCTCCTCTGTTGAATTCCGTCCTTACGATTAAAACGAAAGAATTAAAGAACCTCCATCTAGCATCACAATTTGTAACGATCAGACTGGAATAAGCTATCTGCTATTGAATTCCACAAAATAGCGTCATAATAAACCACTTTTTTTTTCCTTTTACTATCCTTTACCCTTTTTATATTCCATATTCTAACACATTAACGACCCCACATTGAAATACAAATCTTTGCAAAAATATAATTTGAAACAAATTTATTTTGATTCTTTTGATGAAGCTGATTTTCATTATCTAAATAGCGGAATTACAAAAAATTGCTAGATAGAAACTCACTGTTCCAATATTTGAAAAATGTGTTTCAGTTAATAATATTAAAAATAAACTGAAAAGAAATAGAAAGGTTTCACAGTGTAGAGTAATTCCCCCCACCCCATAATACAGATTTCAATAAATATATAAAATCATGAAGCTTTTCAATGATTATAAACATTGTAAACATTGCCTATCTTTGTTTTTTTAAATTATTCTATGTTTGTTTCTATTTTGCTTTGTAATAGTATGCCTGAAGAAGCAGAAAAAACAGCTTTCCGCGAAATTGAGCGATGTTTAGTGAAAAATTTGTTTCCTGCGTTTTCTGTAATACAGATTTAATTAACTCTTCTCATTAAATAAATAGTGAGTTTCCAATATCTTATGCAGATGATGATTCTTACATATATAAAAGATAATTCAATACAGAATATTGAAAACAAATTTTAAAAGATTCTTGCCATGACTCCAATACTGCATGTTTAGAGTAATAGCTTAACAATGGGGGAGGCAGAAGAGAGCTTCTTTCAATACATCCAAAATAAATGCAGATCCCATTTAAAAAAAACAAAACAAAACACTTATGAAAATAGATGTTTAATTACAACCACTTCAGTGTGAAGTTTTCTGAATTTGATAAATCTTTTAGAGACTTCGTTATTATTAATGATATTTGAACAGGAGAGATGGTTTTAAACACACTAATTTCAGCTTTTATCTGTTTTGCATCATTTAACTTGTATAGTAACATACTCACTCCCACAACAAACATGAACAATTTGGCTTTATATACAGTGTTAGTAAATTTACAGTGTCGGTGGATTATTGTTAAGTCAGGTCTTAGGCTATTCTGTCACCTAATAAATAAAACTAACTCTTGCATTTTTCTATTGAAATAATTTAAAATGCCATTAATTTAGACTCCTTGGTCTTCACATTTTTCTATTGAAATAATTTAAATGCCATCAATTTAGACTCCTTGGTATTCTGACATCTTTTGCAAGCAACATCTTCTATAGAATTTGGTAATGGTATCTAAATGTTAATATATTTTGTATATACTAGCAAACGGGTCATTCTCAATTTAAGTGCCAATTCGGTGTCCCGCCCATATGATTAAACATAAAACGAACACAAAGTATTTTAGGTGTGATTCGTTTCGGGCCAAGAGAAATATAATAAATTTTAAAATAGAATATCCAATAACATATTTGTGAAATAAATGCATTTGTTTATAAATTTCAATAAAGACAAAGGTTGTGTAGTCAAATGGCATGTCCCTCGCCACATTGTGGGCTTTCTGAACTATTATTCTTCATATTAAAATATGTTTACTGCCCTCAAAACCTCATTTGTGTTACCCATTCTCATTAGTGTTACCCATTCTCATTAGTGTTACCCATTCCCATTAGTGTTACCCGTTCCCATTAGTGTTACCCGTTCCCATTAGTGTTACCCGTTCCATTAGTGTTACCGGTTCTCATTAGTGTTACCCATTCCCATTAGTGTTACGTAAGTCAGACTTAAAATATCTCGCTTAGTATATGAAACATGTTTATTAATTTATAACCATGTATCAGCAGAGATAGAAGTAGACTAACTCTAAAGCCTGGTTACGATTCAAATCATTTGGACAACAACTTAGAAAGAAAATTAGTCGATAACCTTCTGAGTTGGTAACACAGTTGATAAAAAACGTGAAATACTGTAAAATTGGTAAATAATATCGAAACGGTTCTTGGCCTGACAGGTTTCGCGAATTGATATCTGTATTAAGCTTATTAAGCATTTGCTTTTTCAGCTGATTGCTTTTGTTTATGAAAATATATCTTGATCAGTCAAAATAATATTTTTTTTATATATATAAATTATTGTTTTTCTCTTATTTAATGAAAATCCGAAGCAGGTGAGCAATGTGTAATACATGGAAAATTCTTAATGTCATGCTCTGTTATTTGTAATTTTCTTTACTTTAGTGTCACTTCAAAACTATTCCTCACATTTTGATTTTTTGTTTCACAGATTTTCTTTCTTTCTTTTTTTTTTCCATGGAGCATAAATACCGTTTAGGAAAAACATTCTATTTTTCCATGAAGTACCCCTCATTGTAACTGCTTTTCACTATCTTCAAAGAAGTGCCTGTATTACCCTTACCGATCCTCGAGATCTATATTCTTCAGTCAGTTCTTTATTGCTGCAATAATGTATTCATTATCTTCAAATTTAGTGCCTGAAAAGATAGCAATTCCAGTGGTCCAAGGTCAAAGATTTTATGGTGTGGCAAAAGAATTTCCATCTGAATTTAGCAGTGATTTATAGAGTATTGTGTAGTTATATGTGTTAAGTTAGAAGAGAATGTGGATCACATTTGAATGCTGCACAGATCTGCAGAAAGCTTATGACATAATTTGCCATCTACAATTTTGATTTGATGATGATTCCTCTGGGGATGATTCCACAAAAAGAATTTGTATATTTCTAAAAACTGTTGCCATCACCTTTCCAGCAGAATGAGAAGCTTGTAATTTAATTTCAAAGATAAAGCTGTATGATGCTATTCCCTGGATTGCCTCTTGGTTTCTGATTTGAGTCAAATGGAGCAACCATGTTTATACTCTTGTGAATGAGAAATCCACATCCTTTCAGCTGTGGAACTACAGGGTGCTTATAATTAAAGTTGCGATTTCAAAACACCCTAACTTTAAAACTACCAGTCAGATTGACTTGATATTTTACCAGAACAATCGTGAGGTAATGGAATTTTGTTTGGCGAAGGAAAAAAATAGTTCCAAAATGTGCCGATAGGTGGCGCTGTCAGGGCTCACATTGCTGTTGTGGAGGTATGCAAATTACTAAGACGTGTTAGTAATGTCTTAGTAAAGATGTCTTAGCCAATTACTAACACGTCTTAGTAATTTGTATGCATTGCAACAGCAATGTGAACCCTGACAGCGCCATCTATCGGCACATTTTGGAACTATTTTTTTCCTTCGCCAAACAAAATTCCAATACCTCACTATTGTTGTGGTAATATCAAGCCAATCTGACCGGTAGTTTTAAAGTTAGGGCGTTTTGAAATCGCAACTTTAATTATAAGCACCCTGTAAATGAACTTATATTGCTCTTTGTGTTCATTTTTAAATGTGTTAAGAGGACAAATCTGGTTATTAACCTTGAAGTAGACCAACTGTTTCAATATCTGGCTTCCCCAATGTCCCAAATATTATGTGCTTGTTGTTTGCTCTCTTTAACAATGGTGTCTTTGTTGAATGTTATCTGCCACTTCTGGAGACATCATAGAATATTTGCATATCTATTTTTCTCAGATTGAGAGTAGCGGAGATACGGTTGATTGTCTCCCTAGACCTTCTGCAATTGCTTGTTAATGTTCCGCTGCCTTGTTCTTACACATCAAAAACTCCCAGCACACTTTGCTTCAGGTGGATACCATTTGTGGTTGATTATTTTGAATGCCAAATTCAGGAAGCAACTGAACTAGACTCTGTAAAGAAGTGCAAAAGGATGTATGAATGTTCTGTGATGAAAGAAAATCTTTGGAACAGATCAAAAAGAAAAAGAAATGAGGAGTGACTTTCATATTTTGGTTTTTATATAACAGAAATATTAAATTGTTATTGTTATTTACAATTAGTTTTGATTGGAAACAACAAGATTAAAGAAAAAAAGGGTAAATTAGGTAAGTAAATAAAATAAGGTGAGATATTAAGAGAAACCATTAACTAATAAAATCAGAAAAGAACTACATAAATGAAAAAGGAGGAAACGTAAAATAATAAATTGTAAATAGAAAAACTCTTTGAAAGGAGAAAAAAGGTGGGGAAGTTTCATTTTATTACATTTCTGAATTCTTAGTTTTTATTTTTTCTTATTAAGTTTCATGTATTTGCTTTGTTTTCTTGTGCAAAACTGACTGACAATTTATGTACTCTATTTAATAATGTTTATTATTATTAACTTTTTGTTATTTTACTACAGCATTTGTTGATAGGAAATAATAATTTCCTAGAAGAGCTTTTAAGCTTGATTAGTGGTTGAATGAAACTTATTATTATTATTATAATTTTCAATATTAATTCGTCTTTTTCTTCTTGTTTGTAGCTGTATTGATTCTTGGTTTGAAGTGAATCGTTCCTGTCCAGAGCATCCACTTGATTGACAGAAGACTGCTGCTATCAATATCAAAATCTACATTCTTCACTACAATTGAGTCCCAAAGTAAACTCGTCCTTCACATCCACCAAATAAATGCCTGCGATTTCTGTGTGAGCAAGTCAGCCAATCAGCAGTCAGTTGTGGGGATCCTTTCCCTTTTGATGTTAGCTAATGCAGCACTACTGCCAAGACAGTCGTTTCAATAGTCTCTTATATATCAATTCCCATTGAAGTTTTCAGAATGAAAATCCCGAGGTATTGAAAAAAAAAAAAACTGCTCTACTGTTTGTAACTGTTAGTTTGCAAACTTGACTAGGGGTAAATTAAAACAAGGAAACGTGTGTTAGAGCTTGTTTTCCTCAGCTTTTGAAGGGTTCATACTTTTAATAATGTAGAGAAAAACGAAATGGACCATCAAAATTTTTTGTATATGTACTAATGTTGCTGTTAAAATGAACACTGACACACTACACATTTAGAATTATTTAAAAAAAAAAAAAATCTCAGAAGCAGTGATTTTTTTTTTTTTTTATTTGCCATACCAAAACATAGGCTTAATGGAATTGATAATTGAGGAACCAGTTCACAAGTTTAAAGCTTTTTAATCCCATTAAGTATTTTTTTTGTTTAAATGTAATTAGAATAAAAATGTAATAACTATTTTAACTTTTTTTTTTTATTTTTGAGTAACTATTTGTTTGGTTGAAGAAAGTTTATTTTGCTTACAAATTATCCTTATTGGATTTCTAATATTGCAGATTTGACCAAAAGTGTTTTAAAAAAAAAAAATCATAAAAAAGTCATTATGGTTGATAAATACTCTGAAAGAGTTAGCAAATGTTAAAAAAGAATTCGTAACATTAATTGAATGTAAATTAGCTTTTTTTTTTTAGCTGGCTAAAAGAAATCAAATTTAAAATTGGGACAGAAAGGAAACTAAAAAAAAAAAATAGTTCTTTTTACTTTTTATTAAAGACATGTAGATAAATTAATTTTCTTCATTTATATTAAAGGATCAAAATTTTAATATCTTCAAATTGAACTTATGTTTTTGGAACTTTTTTTTTGTTCAATAATTTAAAAAAGCCAAAATCCTGTCTGAATTTTTTTTTTGAAAACTTTGGAGATTATTTCGTTGCTTCTCCCTTCAGTTCTTGTAAATAGGAAAGTATTGCTCAAATTATTAAAATATAATAAATATAATTTTCAGGTGTTTTTTGTCCCAAGACATGTTTTGAGTCTGCTGAAAGGCCTCCAGCTTATAAACACTCGAGAAATATTAATTCTGCTTAAAGATATTCCATAAGTGTTGAAAAGAAAGAAAAAAAAATTGCAATTTTAAACTTTTTATCAGTCATTTTATTGAAACGTAATACGTAAATTTTTATAAGAAATTGTTTAAAAAAAATGAATAGGATTTATTGAGTTATGATAACTTAATATATAAATATAATATTAGAGCATTATTAATATTTGGAGATGATTAAAAAATGATGATAAACCTTAAATTGTATTTTTTAGTTTCTTGAAGTAATCATTGTTGTACATTAGCTAGCTATGTCTGCCATATTTCTATTTTTTTTTTTTTTGCATTGAAAGAAATTGAATACTTGTGTGTGCCTGATTTTAGTTGTAAGATTGTCATTGAATATTTCTTTTAAATATTTTAAATTTCCGTGTTTTCTAAAAATGAACTGGTTCTTGGATTTTGATTTTAATCTCTAAGAAAGTTTGAGGAAAAAAAAAAAGTGAAATAAACTTTTACAAACAAGACACATACACAAACAGACATATAAACACTCATCTAAATATTTATTATTAATAAGAATTATGTTCTAAAATATCTTTAGAACCACAAACTTGCTCAGTAATGTTAAAGTGAATATTATTTTTCTCTTTGAAGAAGTGAATTGTATTTTTTATTATTTTTGCCTCGATGATTGTGAGCGAGCATGAATGTCTCTTTTTAACTTTGTGAATTCACCAAAGAGTCCTTTAGGAAGGACAGTGAAGGCTAATGGGGGTGCTGTTTTCCTAACATTGATCGTTAGATTTAGTGATGATGGGATTCGGTCTATTCTAGTCTCCAAGGTTTCCCAAAGAGGCCGAGTGGGATGTTCTGTAAATAATTTTATACAAAGTATCTTCAAAATGGATTAGGTATATTTTTCTTTTCTTCTGGTTTTAGAATTACCCAACCCAAAGAGAATTACAATGGACTCCTATTTGTGTTGGACAGTTCGGGTTATCAGTGTTTATCTGATGACCACAATTTTAATAGTTCTGCACTCACGAAGTAATTGTTTCCAATTTTTTTTCTGAATTACTGTAAATGATCTGCCATTTAATTATTACTCTGTTATATTTAATTATTAAAGATTAGTCTTAAAAAAAAACAAACCTTAATTTATTTGTTACTTTATTAAAATATAAGAATATTAAAACATATCGCCAACGCTTTTTACCCTTTCATGCAGTGTTAATTGGAAACCAAAAACTTTTCAATAATGGAACATGATAACGGGCAACAGAGATTATATTTTTATCTTTGTAGGTGTGAAGCTCATTAAAATGACAGATGTGTGATAATTTGTCAAAAATAAATTCATGCATGAAAGGGCAATGCAAATTTTTTTTTTGTTCCCTCTGTAAAAATTTAAAATTTATGACCAGGTTAATAAAGCTAATAAGTTTCTTAATATTAAATATTTGTTAATAACTTACAATTGTAAATATTTTAATATTTCTTTTGAGTGATATTGAAAAATCTTTTTTTTAAGTATATTGTTTTTGAATGTTTGAGTTAATGTTCCATTATTAATGCATTAATTGGTTGTTTTTTTTTTCTTTTTTTTTTTTTTTTTCAGTGGTCATTAAATGGGTTTAAATAGTCATTTTTTGAGATATATGTGAAATAACAGCATGAAGTAATTAATGTTATATGAATACTATTATTACTAATGTTTTGTTTACTTCATTCCTCATTTCCAAGTTAAAACCCTTGTCAAAGAGTATGTGGGTACACTGCAAAAAAAAAAAAAAAAAAATATTTTCTCTTTTCTCTCTCTATCTATCTCAATATATATATATATATGTAAATAAAACAAGTGCCATTGTACATCTGTTATAAAAGTGACGGGAAATAATAGTTCTGCAGTTCAATGAAATGTCAGAATTGTAAAGTCAAAAGGTTCAGTCATTTAGCTGCCTTTTTGAATTTTCCAATTAGTGAACTAGTAAAAACAGAAAATTCAACCACTTATTGCTATTGGTAAACTTTTGTTAGAATTTTATTTAATATATATATACAGTAGAACCTCATTATAACGGACCCTATTATAACGGACAGTTTTAAAAAAAATTGTCAGCCTACAATTAAGGTGAGCGAAGTGAAAGACCATTTAAATTTTGTTATTCAATATGTTGAACAGTCGGCAAATGAAAATGTGTTTGCATATTATCAGTTATTAACTGAAGAAATAAGCAGCAAACAAACCCAGCAGAAAATAAATTATTTTTTCAAACCAATGAATATAAGCAATCAATATGAACCAGGACCTTCTTGTTCTAAAGATTAATGCAGTGTATACGTACACCTCTTTTTCAAATCAATTTACTATTGCGAAGGCAGTTTTTTATTTGATATATAATAAATACTTTTTATAGCTAACTATTGTACTTTATTGATGAGTACACCCTTCTGCATTACACCCCTATAAGAATTATTTGTTATAAACCGGACTTTCATTAAAACGGACAACCTTCAGCCCCTATTAGTCCATTATAATGAGGTTCTACTGTATTTTTTTTTTAATAAAAATAGGCAAATTATCATGCATATAATGAAGTTCTCTACTGTTTTACCTTGATTTTCCTCTCAAGGTAAAACTATAGTCTTCTCAATTCAAAATGAAATCATTGGACTTGTTGCTTGAATAAGTGGATTTGCTCAGTTGCATTAGCATGAACCTTTTGGAGTATTAAGAAAAGGAAAACTCAGAAAAACAAAAACTTTTATTTTCTAATTATTATTTTTTTTATTTGCTAATTAGCAGTTAAAATCCTTTATTACGAATGGAAGATATTATTGTGGCATTTTTATATAAAAAGATCAGCTGTCACAGAGATGAAATTGAAAAATAAAACTCAGCAAAGATCATTTTATCAAATAAGTCGATTGCAATTTGAGATGGTTGAAATTTTTTTTATATAATTTTTGTGAGTTTTTTTTATTAATTAACATTTTTGTAAATTTGAAAATTCTCTCTCTTTTATTAAAACTAATTTGATATGTGATTTGTAATAAGATTTGAAGAATAACAGTAGCTGAAGAAAATAAGTCGGGCATCATCTTGGCCCCGAACTCCATAATATGATTGTTGACTATTAAATTTATGTATGTATTTCCATCGATTTTAACAAAAAGTTAGAAATAATTTCATTAGCAAAAAAAAATTTGAATCATTACCAAAACTTATACTGTGAAATTTGAAGTAACAGTTCCTATTTGAAAGATTATGACTTGCAGTTTGATAACCAAGAAGGCTAGTCTTCATTTTCAGACCTAAAAAACAAAGTTAAGTCACAGGGTAAAGCTATTACACAGTCTAGTAGTTAAAACTACTTGTGTATAAAATGTACTTCGTTTAGTAATAAAACTCCTCAGAGTTTGACTGTAGTTGCAGGATTTAGCTGGATTTAATTTCAGTTAATGTTTAAAAGAAGTTAAAAGAAGTTAAATGTTGAGGGTCAGTTTCTGTTTTGTGTAGTTCAGTTCTTTTAAAAACAAAAATGTTGAATTTTCACCTTCTTCATTGAATGCAGTTTAGAATGGTTAAAAAAAAGTAATGTTTAATGTTATTGTAATAGAGCTAGGAAGCCAAGGTAACTTGAAAAGCATTTGTATATTCCCCCCCCCCACCCCCACCCCATTCTTTTTTTTTCTTTCCTGAAACCGTGTAAATGTCTTAGGGATATGCCATTACCACTGCTATGTTTCTGGATACAGAACTTTACTTCAGCTGTAGTAATTTAACATGTTATTTTGCTTTTTAATTTTTGGTGCGATACTTATTTAAGGTTGAACTGTGCTAAGGGTCACAAAACTGACCGATATAAATTCTTTTTTTTTTTTTTTTTTTTTTTTAAAAAAAAGAACATATAAAAAATAAATAATATATATTATGTTAATTGAAGAAAAGAAAGAAAAAAAAAAAGATGAGGAAACATTTTACATAGACATTTTTCCAGTTGGTATGTACTGTGTGATAACTGCTATGGGCTGCATATGAGTCTTTGGAGATAAAACGGTGCTTTATGATTTGGCCTTTGAAGAAGCACCCAAAGTTGATATCCCGATGTTGATTAACTGGTGCTTAAAAGAAATTGAACAGTTTCCGAGTTTGAAAATAATATGGTACGACCAAAAGGACTTTCATTCTTAAGAATAGTGCTTCTGTTGATGTGAGACTTCAGATTGTGTACCATGTTTCCTTTGTAGTGTGAGCAGTGGAAAGTTCTGTACCGACTCGTAGAAAAAGAACGAGTACGTAGGTGTCGTGCAACAAAGAACAAAAATAAGATTCTCACAAATTGTATAATTATTCTGATTTCTATTAAACATCTGCCCTTCTTACGTTGGGGTTGTGTGGTTAAATGCTGGGCAAAACTGGATGAATGAAAATAAATAAAAAAAAACAAACATATATATATATATATATATATATATAAAATCAACCAACAAATAAAAAAAAAAGCAAGCTCCTAATGTTGTTTTTCAGAGCAAATTGTTTGCAATGTTGTCTGTCAGCCATGAGAAATAAAAAGTGTTTCTAAGATTTGATTACAGATATTAGTTTCCTTATTATTTTTACCCATAATTTTCATCTAAATAATATTCAACAAATGTTTTCCTCCGTTAAGATTAGCCAACGAAATTAGAAAAGAAGTGAAAAAGAGCTGAGCTTTGAGGCAGTTTTGCAAAGGTAAGCTAAAAATAGAAAAAGAGTCCCAAACGTAAGGTGAGGTTTGTTATTGTTTACTCATTGAAATGGATTTAGGTTTTTGATATCTTGGGTAGTTCTGAATTCTATTGACTTTTGAGTCGTTAATAAACAATTGTTCCACAAAATGTTTCTTTTGAAAGTGGAAGAAAAGAAATAAAATTGATGTGGGTAATATAAACTCTTCTATAGATATCACAAAATTAAAATAAAGAAAAAACGCAACACACACATTCCATATGATAATTACTTCAATATTTTCTTCAGGAAAACAAATACATAAAATAAGAGGAAGAACGAATATGTCTTTAATTTATGTATTTGTTTTCCTGAAGAAAACTTTCGGTTAGAAAGTTGAAATATTGAAGTAGTTATCATATGGAATTGATGTGGGTAATTTGTAATTTTTTTTTTTTTTTTATATGAAACTGCATAACTGTTTTTGTCTGATAAAAAGATTGATTGAAAGTATAAAATGTTACATTTTGATTTATCATCAGTTTGAAACAAAAAGGCATTTTAAACTTATTTCAGACCTTCGTAATACTGTATAAAGATTATCGGTAATCTTTTTCCTCAGATATTTTGGTCCACCATGGATCCTTTTGGCTTCTGTGATACTGTCGGTGGCGTTTCCAATGTCACATTTAGCTGCCCGATTTTTCCCCGCAGTGCAACAAGCTATCAGCTCTTACAATTTTTTTTTAACCCCCTTTCAGTGCAAAAAAAAGAGCTAAAACTTGGTATACGTCAACTCCTTAAGATCCTGAATAAATGATAAAAAATTTCAAGGGATGTTTCGATCTGACAAACCTAACCATTCCCTTGTTAGACTGGTTTAATAAAAGCAATGCAGGAAAGCACTACTTCGCAATGTGACATTGGAAATGCCACCAACAGTACCATTATACTAATCCGGCTTTAGCAATATTTGTTTTACCAGTGGATAACTTGAAAAATGTAACTCCCAATGACACATTACTCCAGTTGCATCAGTTTCTTGGTTCGCTTAAAGAAATATGTGACGTCCTGTGTTTTTTTTTGTTTTGTTTTTTGTTTTTGTTTTTTAAAGCAGCAGTTTTTTAATAATTGTTTTGGAAAGTTTGGATCATTCTTGAAACAAGGATGTGTAATTTAGATATAACTTAAATACGTTTAATTTAGATATAATTTAAATAGATATAATTTAAAATAAAAAAATAATAATTTGAAGTAATGAAAATTTATGTTTGGATTTCTCTACAGAATGCTTTGACTAATAATTTTATTCACTTAGATCCAAAAAATGTAAAATTATGGTCCCAGATTTAAGAAAACAACGAATGGTAGACATGATGACCAGAAAACAAGTGTCACTGTACCATGATTAAATGCGCTTGGGGAGCCATCCTCAATCACCAGTGGCCTTATAGGAGGAAACAGGCGTCATGTCTGTACACATTGTTTCTTGAAGTATGTTTTTCATCGAGAGATTATAAAAATCAAACAAAATCCTTAGAAACACTTAAAGAAAAGCAAAGTGTGGAATGTTAAAATTGTCGAAGTGAAACTTTTCAAGTTTCAAGTTTTAGAAGGTTGTTAAGTAGTTGAACGAAATTTTTGAAGCATCTATGAAGGAAATGGAAGACATTTTTGAATGAGTTATCCATACAATGCCGAGGGAGATTGGAATGGACAAGTCATATACAGAGGACAATGCCAGAGATTAGCAAACACAAGACGATCACTAAAGGTAAATTACATGGAGTACGCGACCATCACTGCTTTGATGCAGTAATAAAATGCCGAAAACTGATAGGAACCATAAGATGGAAGAGGATTGATAAGGGCTAAGAGATTGATATAGGAAGTTTCAGGAGGCAAAGAAATCTTAAAAAAAAAAAAAAAAAAAACCCATACCGAAGTAGAAATCTGTGTTAAAACTACTACTACAGTAAAACCCCGCTAATCCGGCACATTCGGGACTTCGACAGTGCCGGATTACCGAAAATGCCGGATTACTGAGCGCCGTCTAAAAATAGCCGTTATTGCGAGGATAGCGGAAATACCGCTAAAATAGAGAGTCAAAAGGGCTATTAATAAGTATCAGGCCATTTTTCCGTGTTCAATTGTGATTTCTCTGATTTCGGTAGTGCTGGGAAATGTTATAAACAAAACAAAATATATTGTTATGTAGTATTATATTTTAATAAGTATATACAGTACAGTACAGTTACTTTATTTCGTATATTAAGTAATGTAGTACAGTACTAAGACATTATATATTAAGTACATACATTCCGCGCCCGGAAGGATTATTCAGTGTAAAAAAAAAAAAAAAAAACCCTTAGACCGATGCCGGATTATTGAATGTGCCGGATTAGCGGGGTTTTACTGTACTACGATCCAATTTGAACGTTTATTTCTCAGATATCAACAACAAATAAATTATATGCTTTTATTCTATAAACATGCTATCCATTTTAACTAGTTCGTTCTTTTCAACAAAGCAATAGTTTTTATCAAAATAATTCTTTTTAGATATGATCCTGCTTTATAATGCCAATTAGATGTAAACAATAATTAATTGAAAATAATAAAACCTAAGTATTTTTTTTTTTTTTTTGTAATTGTGGCATATAAGTAAATAATGGGTCAAGCGCCAAAAAACTGATTTAGAGATAATCAACAAAATATATATAGCACTTACACGAATATGGTATAAAAGTGACCATCTTGTGACAGCAGTAAACACTTTCCAGCTGTTCTGGCGCTTGTGTCAGAATATATGTTAGTGGCCTTGGCGTTTACAGCAAAATTTCACCAATAACTAAAATTTTCATTTTTTGGCGCTTGACCCATTATTTACTTACATGCCACAATTATTGTAATCTGACGTTTTATTTGTCTATCGTTAATCAACGTTTTTGTTAATAGCTTAACAGTTGCGCAATATATTTTCAAATGTTTGAATTCAAAAATAAATGGAAAAAATTATTATTATGCTAAATATTGAATTTCTAATTATAAAATAATTTTATCAAAAGGCAGGAGGAAATTACAAGGAAGCTTACAAAATTTAATCATAATTAAGACTTGAAGAAAGTTTTAATTTTTAAGGTATTTGCAATGTATATCTGAATATTACTTAGTAAAGGAAAAAATAAAGATGCCGTATTTAGTTATAATTTGTTTATATTTCTATCAGGTTTTATTCAGAAAAAAAAAGGAGACAATTGAACAAGGAAAATAAATAAATATGAGGAATGTACAGAAAAATGTTGTATTTTCTTATTAAGATTTCTCTCATAATTCAGATTAATTTGTTTTAATGCCATATAAAAATAAGATTGTCCTTTTTATAAAATGTAAGCAGACTCAAACTAAGAAGTGTTATTTATTATTATCTTAAGTTTATTTATTACGGGCTTGCTTTGTGATTTCGTCTGTCTTTTTATTAAAATTATTTTATAATTAAAGCTTTAAAAAAAAATTTTCATCTTGGATTTTATTATTTTTCTTCATTTTGAATATAAAAGTTTTAAAATATGTTTGCAGAACTGTTTTAAAATATTAATAAAAACTGCAGACAAATAAGACTTCAAAATTTATAATAAAGAAAAATATAATTACATATATAAAAAAAAAATCTTTATACTGTATTTATTGTTTCAATGAAAAATTGTTTCCAACTGATCGGCGTTATCATGCTTAAAAATAAATTATTTATTTTGATAAACTTGCTTTGCTGAAATGAAATAAATCGTTAAAATAGATAGCATGTTTATAGAATAAAAGAATATAATTTCTTTATTGATGATAATTAAGAAATAAAGGTAAAACTGGACTGTGAAATTACAGTTGACTGCGGAGATGGGTGGCTCCCTCTATAAACAGGACATCCACCACTAGTGGACGGAAAACGGCTTATGAAAGATTTGAGTGAGTTAATTACGAAATATATCTAGTTCAGGAACTTCAATTTGATTGCGGTTCAAATAACATTGGATAAGACCCTATTTTGAAATGAAGAAACGTGAACTTTCTAAAGAAAAGGATATACAATGTTTTGAAAGGATTTTAAAGTAAGTCAGAAAATACACTTTCCACCTCT